>OY292540.1:6056685-6478647 GCA_958496365.1 Subacronicta megacephala | reverse complement strand
AGCGTCATCTGTATCGGATACTTCGCCAATAAAAAACATTAAAGCTCAAAGAACGTGTTAACAAACAACAATGGTACATCTGCCTAACATGATGTACACAAGTCATTATTACTCAGATAGTTCAATTTATTATCAATTACCCACTAACCTATATTAATCAGTAACTTCCGTGACGCCAAATAATTGTTAAATGATTATCTCGTGTAAAATAAAGCTCAACAAATCATTAGGCATTATTTTAAATGTTTTAAAGATGATTATGTATTTTAATTAATAAGTGAGGCATAATAGTATCCTTAATTTGTTTAATTGTCATAACCTAACTTCCGCTTTTGAATTGTATAAAAGACAGGGTACGTAGCTAAGATTATTCATTCGAGTGAAATATATCGTGTAAGGCGGAGCTCTGCCAAACTGTGTCTCCATAGTTAAAATAAAAGTTATACGATCACATCACACGACTTCATTTTTGTTCTCCGTTACATCTCAGAAGTGGGATTGTGGCAAAATGTCTGGCCCCTATGCTGCTGGATTGGGTGTGACGCGACGAAAATCGTTATCGCTGTCAACATCTGATGGTGAAGAAAATTTCAATTTTTCTTTAAATACGGACGCGGAGCCCCCTTCAAAACGGCGCAGAATTACTAACGTCGATGCGGAAGTTATTCCCAAGTTCCGGCCCGAGGATAATACCAGCAACGTAACCACATGGCTCCATAAAATCGACCAACTGGGCGATGTGTACGGATGGGATTCCACGGACCGCCAATTTATAATGCAGTTGCGACTGCGTGGTTCTGCAAGACGTTGGTACGACGATTTAGAAGACTATGACCTATCATGGGAGGCGTGGAAGCGCAATCTAACAACTGCTTTTCCCCGATCCATAGACTTCGTAGATCGCCTTGAAAACATGCTCGCAAGAACGAAGACAGGAAGTGAAACAATGACTAAGTACTTCCATGATAAGTTATCACTTCTCAAGAAATGTCAAATCGGTGGAGTACCAGCCATATCATGTATAATTCGTGGTCTTCCGAGAGAAATACAAGCAAATGCACAAGCATACCAGTGTAAGGAACCTGAACAATTATACCACGGTTTTCTGTCATCATTGGAGAATTATAAAATATACGAAGCACCCACTTCTATGCGGAAGTCAACCTGGAGAAGGGGTGCAGGTGAGGGAAAATCGTCAACAGCGGTAACGCATCGTTGTTACATTTGTAGAAGAGTTGGCCACGAAGCTCGTGATTGTAGAATGCAGCAGCGCTGTGACACCTGTCAACGTATGGGGCATACTACGGCATCATGCTGGTTTGCTGTTACACCGGGTACATCGCGGCCACGTTTCCAGACACACCAAGTAAGTAATGTATTTTACACAATAAGTAATCATGTTTGCAGCATTTATAAACGTCTCGTCTATATACAAAATGTCAAACTCATAGCTTATATTGACACTGGCAGTAAAGTTAATATTTTAACTTTGGGAAAGGCTAAACAGTTAGATCTTAGAATAAAGCCATCTTCTTTAGTGATGACAGGGTTTGGAGGTGCTCAAACAAGATCCATTGGCAAAGCTTTCGTAGAAGTGTATATAGATGATATTTATCTGAGAGGGTATGTCGAAATCACTGATAATATTTTATGCGATATAGATTTGCTTATTGGTCAAAGTATGATTAATCAACCCGGAATTAGCTTGGTAACAACGTTAAACTCTGCGAATTTTATAAAAACTGATGATTTTGGTCATGATTCTCATATTTCGTGTATTCAAGTCTTTGGATCTAAGGATCGATACAGTATTTGCTTAAAAAGTGATACTGTTGTACCTAAACAATGTTCTTGTTTCGTAAATGTGTTTGTGGATATA
The DNA here is from genome assembly GCA_958496365.1 of Subacronicta megacephala. Classification (NCBI taxonomy): domain Eukaryota; kingdom Metazoa; phylum Arthropoda; class Insecta; order Lepidoptera; family Noctuidae; genus Subacronicta; species Subacronicta megacephala. The sequence continues at coordinate 6,476,768 of OY292540.1, read as the reverse complement.
GATACAAACGACGATGATTTGGTTTTTCTTACAAAATCTGTATATGTACTGCTAGGTAAAATGTGTTATATTATCCCTGGAGCAATTGTCTGTATTGAAGGGCGTTTGAAGGTCATAAATATGAGTGATTTTGATATATCTTGGCCGGCACATAAATTGATTGCTCGGGCTGAATTAGTAGAACTTATTGCAGAACAAACTTCTGCCACGATAGATAATGACGTTTTGGCGGTAGGCACGTTGTTCGAGTGTTCTAATGCGAATAAGAGTCCGGAACAATTAGGATTAGCAGCAGTTGATATAGGAGAATTAAATAATGAAAATTCAGATAGACTAATTAAACTTTTAAATAGATTTAGCAATCTTTTCGCAAAAGATACAAAAGATTTGGGATGCACCGATTTGCTTAAAATGAGTATTAAGACTACAACAGATAGACCAGTTTATTGCAAGCCATACAGACTGCCATATAAGGAGCACCTTATAGTAAATGAAAAAGTAAAAGATCTTTTAGAAGCTGGGATAATCCGTGAGTCTATGTCTGAGTATGCCAGTCCCGTAATCCTTGTAAAAAAAAAGGGAGGCGATTACAGATTGTGCATCGATTATAGGGCCTTAAATTCGCAAACAATTAAGGATCGTTATCCGCTGCCACACATCGAGGATCAAGTTTCAAAATTGTCAGGAAAGGTCTATTTTACAACTCTTGACCTTGCCCAAGGTTACTATCAAGTCAAAATTTCAGAGGAGTCTATACCAAAAACAGCATTTGTTACCCCTTCAGGGCAGTTTGAATTTTTGAAAATGCCTTTTGGTTTAGCCAATGCACCAGCTGTATTTTCCAGGGTAATACGTGTAGCTCTAAACGAGGTCCTTACCGACGTAGCATCATATTTAGACGATGTCATGCTTCCCACAGTAACTGTAGAAGCAGGAATACAATTATTGGAAAAAGTATTGATACTTTTGCAAAAAGCTAATCTAAAATTGAATTTAAAAAAATGTAGCTTTCTTAAAACTAGCGTTACATATCTAGGGCATGAAATCTCTGCAGGAACCGTTCGACCAGGTTTAGCCAAAATTAAGTGTGTTTCGGAATATAAGCGGCCACGAAATGTTCACGAAATAAGACAGTTCATAGGACTCGCTTCTTACTTTAGAAAATTTATTCGAGGGTTTGCAGAGATAGCCTTACCGTTAACCAGACTTACAAAAAAGGATGTAGCTTGGCAGTGGGGAATAGACCAAGAAATTGCATTTCAGAGTTTGAAAGATAAATTAGTTGAGAGGCCGGTTTTAGGAATATACGATGTTAATGCAGCTACTGAACTACATACTGATGCAAGCAAATTAGGATTAGGTGGTATTCTTATGCAAAAGCAGTTGGATAATTCATTAAAACCTATCGCATATTTTAGTAGAATAACGTCTAAAGAAGAACAGTTTTATCACAGTTATGAACTGGAAACATTAGCTGTTGTAGAGTCCCTAAAGCGTTTTCGTATTTATTTAATAGGTATTCCGGTTAAAGTAGTAACAGACTGTGCTGCCTTACGCACAACTCTTAGTAAAAAGGATCTTGTTCCTCGTATAGCCCGTTGGTGGCTTACGATACAAGATTACGATTTGCAAATAGAGTATCGTCCGGGGGATAAGATGAAGCATGTCGATGCTCTAAGTAGAAATCCAGTCGGCACTTCCATTTATATGATTGAGGAGGCAGATTGGCTTGTTACACTACAGTTGCAGGATAATAATTTGCAAGGTATTATTTCACAGTTACACGGTCAAACAAATAACCCCGACATTACGAATAATTATATCATTAAAGATAATAAGCTTTTTAGAAAGACGTTACATGGTGAACGGTTCGTGATACCGAAATTGGCAAAATACGGTTTGATGCAAAAATACCATGACCAAATAGGACATCCGGGTTTCGAAAAATGTGAGGCTAGTATTAAGGCGCAGTTTTGGTTTCCCAAAATGACTCGTTTTATCAGGAAATATATAAATTCATGCCTTCAATGTGCTTATGGCAAAGGAACTTATGGAAAGACATATGGTGAACTACATCCAATAGAAAAAGCTCCTATACCTATGCATACCATTCATGTCGACCATTTAGGTCCATTTGTTAGAACCCGAAGAGGCAACACATATGTTCTCGTTGTTATAGATTCATTTACAAAATATGTATTCGCCAGGGCCGTTAAAAATTGTAGTTCGGTAGAAACGATTAAACATTTAAAAGAAATTATAGGGCAGTTTGGAAATCCAATTCGCGTAATTACTGATAGGGGTGTAGCATTTACAAGTCGATATTTTAAACAATTTGCAGTAGAATGCCAGTTTAAACATATCCTCAATGCAATAGCTAGCCCTAGATCTAACGGCCAGGTAGAACGAGTAAATCGCACTATTATTAATGGTCTGAACACTATGTCCGAAAGTGAAAATGTATGGGATGATAAATTAAATGATGTGGTATGGGGAATAAATAATACTCCTAATACCACTACTTCTTTTCCACCATTCAAACTTATGTTTAGTCACGACAACTCCCGCTTACCAGCTTTTTCGACAGGGGAAACTTTAGACTATAATTCACAACAGCAGGCCCTAATAGATAGGAGGGATATTGCAAAATTGCGCATAGACAGAAACATGACCTTAATGAAAAAGAGATTTGATGAAACTCATAAAAAATGTATCAAGTATTCAATTGGGGATCTTGTTCTATGGAAGGGAGGTGCCACTAAAATTGCCGATGCAAAAATTACTCAGAAGTTAAGAAGTCTCTATACAGGTCCCTATAAAATATGTAAAGCTGAAACCAATATAGACCGATATACTATTTGTACAGTTAAGGGTATGAAAGGTTATAAAAAATTTACAGCTGTGGTTCGTGGTGAAACATTAAGACCATATAAATCAATAGTTCCAAATACAGACAGTTCTTCCACTGATGGTGAGGTAGATAGGGATGATTTAATTGACCTATTAGAAAGTTAGTTATTCATTATTTAAGTTATGTATAATGTTAACATATAAAGATGAACATGTTCTTAGTAATTTGTAAAAGTAGCGTTTATATTTTGTAACGTTTATTTCTTAAAAAATCACAATAATACATAAATATTAAAGTTGTACATCGAAATTTCATATTTGGTATTATAATTATTCGCCAGTCCAAAATGTTATTGAAAGCCTGAAACAAAGCACAACAATTTAAATTAACAATATGTTCATTTAAGACGTGAATCCAGGGACCAGAAAACTGCGCTTCTCCATTCTCTCGTCTGACTAAAATAATCGATGTATGTAAATTATAGTCTGTGTGACAGAATTTTATGCTGAAGTCTATGTGACAAATTACGGTTCATCAACATGTACAGTCTGTGTGATAACTGAAAAATTTTATATGGTTCGTAAAGTTCCAGTCTGTGTGACAAAATTTGCTATTAATGCTGTTGAATTTAGTCTCTGTGACACAATATAATGAATAAAAATATCAGTCTGTGTGACAAAATAAAATCATGCGTGACAACTGACAAATGTCATACGGTTTATAAAGACCCAGTCTGTGTGACAAGACTTGCTATTATTATTATTGACGTGTATCGTCTGTGTGACACAATATAATGAATGAACCATCAGTCTGTGTGACAAATAAAACCAGTTCCAAGATTTTAATGACAATACTCAGTTTACTCATATTGACAGTTTGTTGCCGATAAAAATGACGTCTGTGTGACATTACTGACAATACCAGTTGTATAAAGTATAAACATATTATATCTACACTGCACTGAAATATTTCTATTATTGGAGAAATGTAACTGTAAAATTGCAAAATCTTACTTACCACTGAAACTTTTCATAACCTCTTGAATACTGCTCTCTTCTTTTGTTACAGTTTGCTGATCGGGGGAACAAACTGTTGGAGTCTGATCGCCGTGGGACACGACAAGCGCAGGATGGCCGAGTGTTAACAAACAACAATGGTACATCTGCCTAACATGATGTACACAAGTCATTATTACTCAGATAGTTCAATTTATTATCAATTACCCACTAACCTATATTAATCAGTAACTTCCGTGACGCCAAATAATTGTTAAATGATTATCTCGTGTAAAATAAAGCTCAACAAATCATTAGGCATTATTTTAAATGTTTTAAAGATGATTATGTATTTTAATTAATAAGTGAGGCATAATAGTATCCTTAATTTGTTTAATTGTCATAACCTAACTTCCGCTTTTGAATTGTATAAAAGACAGGGTACGTAGCTAAGATTATTCATTCGAGTGAAATATATCGTGTAAGGCGGAGCTCTGCCAAACTGTGTCTCCATAGTTAAAATAAAAGTTATACGATCACATCACACGACTTCATTTTTGTTCTCCGTTACATTGGATCATGACGAATGTCACAGTGCTCCCATCACAGATTTGCTCCCATATTCCCGGCAGTAAAAGTGGTGACGCGAAACGCCGAGTTGGTTTTAGTCGGTAGATCGCTCTTTTCAGAGCGGAGTCCGACACACCCTGGGCACTATGGGTAGTGCATAAAGTATTTCCACCCCGCCAACAAAAAAAAAAAGCTAGTGAACATGCCCCATAGAAAGATTAAATAATAAAACTTACAAGAATACTCATTACTATTATACACTAATCATAAAATTACTGAAAATCTAGTGACCTAAAAATATTGGGGCATGCAACAGCATTTTGGTCTTTCCATTATAGGAGGATTTTGATGTGGTAGGGCCACCTTGTTCGCAGCATGAATGGATCGCCTTGACCGGGAAAGTACCACACTCTCGCAGAAGACCGACGTCTGAGTAGTAGCGTTTTGTTCGGTTAGCGATAGGGCCGGAGGCCCAATTTCTCCCTCAAACGCCTACCTTCTCCTTTTCTCCTTCCCCTTCCTTTCCCCAAATATGCGGGCGGCGATGACTACTCACCATCAGGTAGCTCGCCTGCTCGTTCGAGTTATCTCATAAAAAAGGAGGCCAGAATATTAAACAACATTCATATAATTTTGTTGTATAATATTCTAGCCTCATCCGTATCTTTAATTTGAGTGGATCTTTTAATATCGCCACCGACTTCCGAAACTGTTTCTATTATTTTTTGAAAGCAATTTTACTTTTTTATTAAAAGTTTTTTTTCGTGACGTGTCTTATGAATGTTATTGTAACGTAATATTAATACGTTATCGCAGATTATACGTGAGTACATAACAACCGCTTCAACAGACATAACCTTGATTTGGCGCGTAAACAATGCGTCACGTTAGTTATAATATTACATTGATAAGCACAAGCGGGAGCGGTTGTAAAAACAAGCTTATTATTTTTTTTTAGCTTACTACTTTTTATTATTTTTAGATCGTTGACTGCCTCGTTAGACTAGTAGTCCCAATCGTAACTGCTACGCTAGAGGTCTTGGGTTCCATCTCCAGGCCGAACGTGTGTGATGTGTTAGATATTGGGTTTATCTATGAAATTATTAATCTGGATTTGTGCCCGGTGAATGGCAAAAGGCTTGCCCCCTATTACATGGGACCTAAAACATACCGGGGAACGGTGGATGTTCATTAAGTACACCTGTGCCTAACCCTTCGGGGAATACTTTTAGGTTAAATTCCCAAATCGAGCAGTGGTGTTGAGTTTTGCTATGAAATTCTCTGTAGAGATGAAATCGCTCATAACAAAGTCTCTTTCGCCTATACACCATATCCCCTACCTAACAGTAATCTACAAACAAACTGAAGGTTTCGACCGGAACCTTCCAGATAAATATGAAGTAGGTACAACACACACCCATGGAGCGCCGGAGGCCCAATTCCTCCCTCAGTCTCCTTCCTTTTCCTTTTTTCTTTCCCCTCCCTTTTCCTCAACTCGGCAACGCATCTGCAACTCCTTTGGTATTGCAGATGTCTATGGGTGGCGATGACTACTTTACCATCAGGTCGCTTCCTCTTTTGCTGAATTATCTCATTAAAAAACCCCCACGCGCTGACAGATATGACACATTTTTATACTGTGGATATGATCTACGCAGATATCGAAGCTTATTTATCGATACTTTGATTATTTTATAGATCTATCATATGAATTCAGGAAAGTGGGTCAGCTATCTATCTTGCAAATTGACAAGTAACATGTTTTTTGTTCTAGACATTTTTTATCAATACAAAAACAACGAAGCGATGTTGAAGTATTTGTTTGGACTGGGTTTTTTGTGTCCGTTAAGGCTAATCATTTACACTTGGGCGCCAAATACATTTTTTTTTTGTTTTTCGCAAATAATTTGTCTGTAATACATTCTAGGCATAGTCGCCAGCACATCAGGTTATACAAAACTGTCAAATTTCTCCAAATGTCAATCCTCCCTCGGAAAAGGAAGGGGAAGAAGAAAAGCAGAGCGAAGGGGATCGCTCTGATTTTCTTCTTCCCCTTCCTTTTCCCTAAATAGGCTCGGCAACGTATCTGCGCGTCTCCTTCAACCACGGAAGAGCTACTCTTCCGTGCCTTCAACGCATCTCCTTTAGTGTTGCAGATGTCTATGGGCGGCGACGAACGCTTACCATCAGGTAGCTCGCCTGCTCGTTTGCCCGAGTTCACCATAAAGTTGATGGAACGTTTTAAAATACTTCTCTTGCATCATATTATTATCTTGTCAAATTCAACGGATCTTCAAACAACCGCATTATGAAAGGCTTACTACTAAGCCGTTAAACAAATACTACTGAATTTGACAAGAAAATGAGATAAGATGTGGTTGCAAAAATAACGGCGTGAATATGACCTGATATATGCGTGGCTTTGTTTGTTGATGAACGAATGTCACTGACAGTTGGAGCACAAGACATTAATTATATTTACAAACAATAAAGGCTAAGACAGTAGATATCATAAAAAAATAAATGAAGTTTAAAAACCTTAAGTAAACAAAGCAGGTAGGATTCGTCAAGTTATGAAAGATTAGCAAGCTGAAGTGGCAATGGGCCGGTCACATCTGTCGAAAAACTAACAAACGCTGAAGCAAGAGAGTTCTCCTGCGGACACCGCGTCTAGGCAAAATGACAGTCATCATCATCATCATCATCATCAACCCATTACATTGTCCCACTGCTGGGCACGGGTCTCCTCTCAGTACGAGAGGGATTAGGCTATAGTCCGCCACGCTAGCCTACTGCGGGTTGGCAGACTTCACACGCTGTCAAGAAAATCTTTCAGGCATGCAGGTTTCCTCACGATATTTTCCTTCACCGTTTAAGCGCGTGATAATTAATTATTAATACGTACATAACTTCGAAAAGTCAGAGGTGCGTGCCTTGGATTCGAACTCGAGACCTTTGACTTGGCAGTCCAATGGTCATATCACAAGGCTATCACTGTTTGGTAAAATAACCCGAACAAAAATGAGGAAAAAATGGGGATAATGATGATAACTGACTAAAATAAACTCATTCTATTAAAGACCATTAAAACCTAAATTATTTAAATACCAGATATAATAAATCTCGATTACCTGACAGGCAGCTCCTTCCGCAGAAACAGATATGATTTCCTTTCGCACGCATTAAGACCTGAAACAAAAAAATTATAACATAAGTTTAACGCCATTATGTGGATATCTCTCTGTATCTCTACCTTTCTCCATCGCCCCCTATCTATATGGGCTCTCTTTTTCCTCAGTCACCCTGTTTTTTTTATTTGCGGCAATAGTATCATTGAGTTCGAAGGCCCTATACTGACGGACGAGTTTTATTAAACCTACCGGGACTACTTTAAGCACAGACATAGAGGTATCTCTCTGTTTCCCTTATCTCCCTCTACCTTTCGCTTTCTTTTTAAATAACTGCGTGTCAATGTGTCAAAATAATCACATGTTATACAATGTTTATTTGACCAAAGTTGCACCTAAAACATCGTGAACAATCTTATCGTTTTAGTTTTCTATCTTTATTGTTGGTGAAAACCCAATCTAAACTAAGCAAACAACAGCTTATTTGCTCTAGAGGAAGCCAACTAATTTGATAGAAGTTACATCATAATTCATAACTTACATTAATGCAGGATTAGAAAGGATTGTATCCCAAAATAAAGCAATAGGTAATGTTTTTAAAGGGGAAAATTCAGCTATGTGTCAAGCAAAACTGAGCAAGGCTTTTGCGTGATTAGATTCCAAATAGAAAATCCAAAACATAATACTTTAATCTGAAATGGAACCGAAATTCAAGACTCCGGTAATCGATCCAAAGATTAGCCATTGGCTACTGAACTTAGTAGTTTTGGATTCGATTCCAAGATCGAACAATGATTGTATCCGTTCAATAGGCTTGCCTTTGCGACATAATGATGAAATGCGGATGTACAGCAGAACACCTTTGCCTAACCCTTCGAGGGACACAGATAAACGATACTTTTCATAATGATGAAATGCGGATGTACAGCAGAACACCTTTGCCTAACCCTTCGAGGGACACAGATAAACGATATTTTTCTCCAAGTTGACTTTTGATTAACCCTAAGATACTTCGTGTCATATAAAAAATACAGATAACAGTACAAAGACCAACAACGTCATTCATTATTTATCTTTGTTACCTTTTGACAAATATATAAGTGACATATAAGTAACATGACAGTTCATTGGCTTTTGACATCTTAAAGTGTCAACACTTTTGACGTTTGACTTGCGTGCGTAGGTGCAAGACCCAGCAATGGAATAATCTATCGATAATGACGTAACCTTCATCCCCTTTGTTTTATAGTGCGGAAAATCTTCATGGATCGTCCGCCGCCTGGGGAGGAGCCAGGGTATTTCGGACTCTTACCGAATAAAAACCGCAATATAGGAATAAATGTATTATCTTTCTTTCTTTCGTTCATTAGCCTTCCCTTGCCCTATAGTCATGGGGTCAGCCATGGGGTTCGTGACTTTCTCCACGACCGTGACATGGTGTGATCTAGCAACCATTGGACGCCTTTTTAAAAAAAGCTTACTAGCAAAGTGGGTCACACATTACTAGTATGCTTATTAACCCCTCGTACTAAGCTAAATGCTTGTGTTACGAGTAGGTTCACGTCGGTAGTGCAATGGGTGGGGTTCGAACCGGCAACCACATGATCGCAAGTCCGACGCCCTAGCCATTAGGCCTTTGAAAGGGATCTTCATCTCCCTAACCTGGACTGGACTGGAAGGCGACATAGTCGAGACCTTTTCTGAACTATGTTGAGTTTGGGTTCCAGTCCAGTTGTGGCTAAATATCAGTATTTTAGACAATGAAGCAGCTATTATCAGATATCCCAAGGATAAACTGGTTATCAAGCTCTATCCACTAACGACGGGCCCTATGGACTAATCGTTTCTGAAAATAAGGGCTTCCAAATAGCTATTACATCCCACAGTGCTTTACAATTTTCTGATTCGTCGAATTGGAAAACTGTTTTCAATAATAATGAAAAGGGCTGCAACATACAGATAGGAGATCCGCCTACTTCAATATTGCCGCATCTTGTCGAGACTAGAAGCCAATTTCAATTCTCATTACTGGTTAGAGTAGGGCTACCGTAACTCAACATTTTTCCTGTGATCTCAGGATTTTTAGGCTCTTCTCAGGATCGCGGCCTAATCTCAGGATTTTTAGAATATCCAACAAAGCAGTAGTCTTTTTTATTACAAAAACAAGTAGGTTATAATCGTCTTTATATGTATAGACTCATATAGACCTCATGTGAACTGCTTGAATAAAATCAATACTTAAAACGTGACAATCACCATGCCCACGCGTCATACCTTCGTGAATATTCAATAAAATTTCAGGATTTTTCAATGCAAATCAGGCTTTTTCCGAGTTTTAAATTTTCTATCTGGTAACCCTAGGTAAGAGGCAGGGATAATGTGGGAATTAGGTTCGTGCCAACAAAGTCAATGGACTTGGGCCCTTTTAGTAACTAAGATCTATGAATTATTTAGGCTCTTAGTAACTTGTTGTTGTAGCAGCAGTTAAATAGCCACGAGCACTTAAGAGGAGCGTCCCTCGCGAACGCAACAATGTTGCACAGTTGTCGCTGTCTCTATCCCTCGAGTTGCGAACGCGTGCCCGAGAGGAGAAACAACAATAAATTTGCAACATTTTCACACGTATTTCTTATGTTCCGAATTTTGGAGATTACTCCTATAATATTGTTAGTACGTAAAAAAAAATCTTGTAAAAATATATTCACTATATTATCTGGGTTTCTTTCGAATCAGAATGTTTCTGTATTGATACATTGTCGAGAAATACTAGCATAAAGTTGGGCCGTTTTTCAACGAAAATTGCCAATCTTTGAGCTCGTGTAACTTTTTAACCGTATATTGAAATGAAATTGTATACTACAGCAACACGTATTTTAAGGATAAGATTGTTACTGCAAAATTCCAAAGACTTTCATTTGTTAATATTCAAGATAAGACCAAACTACGTTTGTATGGAGCGCGGAGCGGATACTATCCTCTTAATAACCGTAAATATGTATATTTACAGAGTAATTGGTTTTCTAATCATCGACAAAGTAATTACAGATAAGGGTATTCAGGTAATCTAGGTGAGCAGTGCTGTGGCAAAACTCGTTTCTATAATGATGTTATTAATTATCTGTGGCAGTATTATCTAGGTTGGTAACACTTACTAGTTCCATCGAGTCTGTTTATTTTTATTTCGAAATAAGTATGGCATATGTAGTAAATTATAAATCGGTTTTGATTTAGGTGAAGTTTCAGAATATCTCGATTAAGGAAATAAAATTGGAACTTGATCCATCAGGTAGGTCAAAAGCATCAAAGGTTTGCAATTTATTTTACTACTAGTTTCCCGCGGCTTCGACTGTATCTGCAGTTCTGCATAGAATCCCGAAGTAACCCTGAGGAAACCTGTATGCATGAAATTTTATTGACGGCTTTTTGCGTCTCCAAACTGCTCTAGGTCAGCTTTTAACCCTTCTGGCCCTGTCATTCTGACAGGAGACTACATAATGCCGAGTGGACTGTAAATAATGAATACCTTATTCGAGTTGGCAACGGCAGCTCACCACAAAGCCACGTCATAAAATACACTTTACAGTGACGTCGCCTGAAGACGTAAAATGTGGAAGAGAAATTCGACATCACAGGCAGTGGTCTCGGTAGGTTAGTTGGCAAAGCGTCTGGTGTAATTAACCAGAGAGACGCAGGTTCAAACCCTGCCCGAGATCAAATTTTTCTTTCACGTGAAATTTTCTTTCATTAGAAAATTCATATCTTTTTTATACACTTTACAGTTAAATACTCTAAAAAATGTGAGAGTTATCGAGAAACCGGTTAATAATTTTGCAAATCACTAATGTTTACAGTGCCACGGCCGCACGCGCGTATAAATTAAATCTACTAACCCAAGGTCATCCAGTGACTAAAGAAACAATAATAAACGATAATATTATTACGCAACACACATCACATGATTACTAAGTATAGGATGGTATATGACCTTCTGATAACGGTAATGGTGTTGACAGAAATGGAAAGAATAAACGTAGGTAATGAAAATCATCCTACCACACGCCAGTATTCCCCGAAGGGTTAGGCAGAGGTGTACAATGTAATAGAGGGCGAGCCTATTGCCATTAACGGGGCACAAATCAAAACTACTGAGAATTTAATAGAGAAACCCAATAACACTTTGCTCGACCTAAAGACCGAACGTCGCGATAAGGACCACTAGACTAATGAGGCAATCTGAAATTCTATTCAAACAATATGTACTTAAATAAGATTTAAAAAGTGACAGTGACAGTTATTTAAAAAAGAAGTTAGGACTACCTACTAGGTATTGGACTACTAAGTCGTAGATCTCGAGTTCGAAACGAAATCGGAAGTTCTAATCAAAGTTTTCTTACTATGAAAGTGCTTCGGACGCGACAATGAATTTGCTGTTCGCGACGTGACACTGCGATACATACTTTCAAATATTTATTTGTCGTTTAGTAGATGATATATTACTATTCTTACTTTAGTATGACATTTTAATTAGTCAACGCTATCTCTTTCAAATATTAGAACAATAAAGTTTTGTTTTATTTTTATTTAGTTTTTGTTTTTTTTTTTTCATTTTTACTTTATTTTTAATAACAAATATTCTCATTTTAAGGCACCCTCCACATAATTTATAATATTTATTTCACGTTAACAATCAAGAATTTAAAAAAACCGGTACCACAAGTTTAACGGTACAGACATCTGTCCCCAGCGAATGTACTACATTTACCAAATTGGTCAGTTTTTCTGTCCTCTTCTTACACTAATCTCAGACAATATTGACATCTCTTTCTCACATATTGAATAATAGGAGTACAACGCACTTTAGACGCGTTCGGTTTATAAACAAACTGTGGCCTTCGGAGTCTCGACAAAGATGGCGGATCAAAGTCCACACTCCACAGCTGATTTTGGCGCGAACCCCCTAATGTTGGCACGGTACAAAATTAGTTTGTTGCGGTATTCTGGTGGTTATTATTAGATGTGAGTCTCATGTTTACTTCTGTTTACCTGCGTCCGTCTCATTTTACCCATTTACTAAGCTCATAGTAAAATCAGCTGGGATTTTTTTTCCAGTCACCGGGAGCTAATACGTTTACCCCGGATGCTGTAAAGGATAAAACGATATAAAATCCGTAAATTGTTTAATTGATTTGCATTTAGAAAAAGCGGCAGATAAGTTTGTCGCACTATACTTCGAAGAAGCCGTCAATTTAAAATTATTACAAAACGCGCAAAATTAGCCATAAACCTGACTAGTTTTAACAGGCAGCTAGCCTTCCACTCCCCGAAGCCTAGATAGGTCCCAAATAACATCCAACAGAATAAATAGGCTACATTAATAAAATTAATGTTGTGCTTTCAACTTAGAAGTTCATTCAATCTTCTAATTAATTAAAGTAATCTTTTAATTGTTCGAGTAATTGCTTTTGCTGAGAAATTACGAGGCTATTCTTTTTGTCCAAATCCAAAATTCATAAAATAAAATATGTAGAGACATATTTTGGCCTTATTTGACAGTTCAATTTTTTATAGCCTAACGAACGTATAAATAAAGCCGATAAGAAAAACTGTTTTTATAGAAAAAATCAATATCACTTGGCTCAACCTGAGAATCATATTTTAATGAGGTGGTTTTTTTAATCGAATAATATTGTTTTATTATTTATACTAACATTTTTTGCAAGAAAGAAGAATGTGATCTACATACTTCACACCTTCATGCTTCGGAATACCGTTAGTCTGCTTATATTGTCATCTATTATCAAACTAGATTAGCCATGACTGGCAATAAAATACCCGAAATTTTGAAAGTCACCTCAACCTTTGAATATTGATCCGTGAAGTCAAACGGTATGAAATTAGCGGATAACAATGTATTGTTTGAAGTTTAAACTGTGTAACATGTTACTTCTGTATGATATTAATTATAATTCTCATTAAATATAATTGTTGAGTCATTTAGATTTGTATGTTAGTTTTGTAACGGTTATCAACATAATAAATGAAATCGCTCAAACATTTTCATTGACATACCGATAAGTATTCAGCCACATCTGCCAGAAATTGCGTTGCGGGAGTCTGATAACAGGCAGTAGCGACGATTTGTGCAAAAAAAAAAAGTAATTCGATTTGGCCCGTGTTGAAATGTGCGTTAAATAAAAATCTAGATTGGAGTTGTAAAGGCGCGAAATGTGCTTTGTTCCACTGATAAAAAGAGAATGAACACTTGAAGTTTGAATGAAGTTTGATCACGTAATGGGTTTTAAACTATTTTACCGTACCATAGCCTAAGGACGCTTGCAACACCAGGCGTATCACGCGCGCGTTACCGGCCCTAAAAAGGGAACGGTAGGGGAAGAAGAAAAGGAGAAGGAAGGGGACTAAGAAACGCAACAGTATGCATACTGCACCTTTCGTCGATATTCTGTGGGGGGGTAGTACTTCCCCGGTCGTGCAGACCCATTCATGCTGGCACGTAGGCATGCTAGGCACGGGTTTCCTCTCAGAGCGAAAGGGATTAAGCAACAGTCTCCACATTGGCGGACTTCACTCACTTGCTGTCGAGAAACTCTCTCAGACATGCAGGTTTCCTCAAGATGTTTTCATTCACCGTGTCAAGCGTGTGATACTGAATTATTGAAATCACAGATATGAAAATCACATGATTTTGACATAAGAGGTGCGTGCCTTGTATTAGCACTCCAAACTTATGATTATGACATTGTTTCCGTTTAAAACATCACATAAAAAAACACCATTTATTTAAAACAAAATATATTGTAATGCCACTCTAACTGACTTTAAAAATTCTAGAATACTCTGGGTTAACAGCAATGTTTAAATTGTCATGTTTACTACAGACAATGGGATAAAAAAGCTAGGTAGTCTGCCGCGCGGAAATTTTCGCTGTAATGTAATAATAATGACTCAGAGACTCAAAGCATAGTTTTTTTATATCTGGCACAATCAACAGAGTTTTTTTTTATTGTCATAAGATCACAAACAAGGATACGCTTGATGGTATGCACAACCAAAGGTTTAAAGAAACTTTATTCTCAATAAAAACATAAATTAATTAATTACTCATCCAATGCATTCATTTCTCTAGAAGTGATTTGTTTGCAATTTGTGATTCAATAAGTTTGGTTTTTAATGAATAAATATAGCAACACCAGTATCACTTGCGGGTTTGCCCAGTAACTAAATTGGCTATATTACCCTTTAAGCAGAATAACAAAAATAATATGAGCAATTACTGCATCAGTCCTGTGTCCTCTTCAACATTTTTTATAACGTTAGAGAATATTTCAATGTACATAATAATCTGTTCCTATGAATTCTATAGAAGAAGTCTTTTGTTCAGCAGTGAACCTTCTTTAGCGGATATTATGAGCCATTGATAAATGAATCTCTGTACACATCAACAGACACTGAACAATAATTTGCTCTGCCAAATGACTCAGACTACTGTTTTTTTTTCTGTGCAGATATTGGCACGCGCACGCGGGAATCTCACCGGGAATGACCTAGACGGACTTTGGACATCTCAAACCCAAACACGAGTGCAATAAAGAAATGACATTAATTTGGCCTTCGTCAATAGGAAGATGGATTGGCGACATTGGACGAGAATTAAATAAAGATGGGCTTTCCATAGTGCCATTCATTGTTATTACAAAAAAAAAGCATAAAATTACAATTCTGTCTGTCTGTGGTATTATAGAGCCTCCGATTTTTATTGTCTTTGAAAGGTTTTTTTTTAATCTTGGGTGAATCGGGTGTATATTGTTTAAAACTGTATTCCATGATAATTTCTTCAGTTATTAACTCAGCTTTCTTCTTCTCTCGTACCAAATTTTGGCTCACACGCGAAATGTACCTACTCAATGTACTTTGGAACTTTCGAATTTGGCATACACATGTTTATTATATTTTTAAGAACACGAAACGAAATAGACTTTGGAATAACGATGTTGTTTTTTTTATGCGCAGATTGGTAAAAAGTTCTGTCCACAATGATAAACTACGGGTGTTATTATTATCTGAATTTAGGTGATCAAGGAATAATCCAAAATAGTCGATTTTTCTTTTAAATTCGTCACCGAATTTAAAACTAAACGGAATTTTCGCCACATTGAAACAAACCCTAGCAGAGTTTGTACATATGTCCATAGATAACAAACAAAACGTTTGTATAGTAGTCAGCAGGTAAAAACGTATAACAATTTATATTATGCGAAGGTATATTCGTATTTAGGAAATATGCTGTATTTTTCTTCTTTACATTTAACGTAGTATAAAACGAATTCGCTTCCGTTGTCTGTTCGCTTAGATCGCTGAAACTACTCAACGGATTTTAATACAGTTTTTAGCAATAGATACGAGTGATTCTAGAGGAAGGTTTATATCTGAATACATACATATTATAGTACAAAAAAGCCGAAACTACGCCGGCGAAGCCGTTGGCGGAAAGCTAGTTTTAGATATATAATTAGGAAGAAGTCTGGAAATACCGCGAAAACTGATCGAATCTACCTTTATTTAATCGCTCTAAGATGAATATTATTTTTAAAATTAACTTCAATGTTTTCCTACAGCTGTTCGCTGTTACATTTTTGTTGACAAGAACGTAATGAGGTCAATATCCGCAGTGACGTGTGTTGAAGTATTCCAAATATTCAAAATTAATATCGGACGCGGAATTTTCCGCAATATTTACAAACTAAATTGCAAAGATGTTTTAATGAAACATGAAAACTGTTAGGGATAATAAAGTAGCTAGGAAGCCCATC
Source organism: Subacronicta megacephala (assembly GCA_958496365.1). Lineage (NCBI taxonomy): Eukaryota > Metazoa > Arthropoda > Insecta > Lepidoptera > Noctuidae > Subacronicta > Subacronicta megacephala. The sequence goes on along the minus strand of OY292540.1, from coordinate 6,460,396 downwards.
ATTTGAAATAATGAGACCGGGTCAAATATTAATAGCATAGCATCAAAGGATAATTATAATAACCTAAAATGCAATCAAATAGATGCATCGTAGGCAATAGGTTTATTAAAAAATTAAATGGCTCACATACATTGAACTATCGTCAACCCCACATTCTCGGTATAATAAACATGTACTGAATTTCTATTCTCAGAGGTAAAAAAAATAACCTCACTGAAAGTGAAGTGTTCTATTTGACACCTGTCAAATATGTCATCTGAGGGCACCCCATTTACAATGAAGCATGAAAATCTACTTTATGAAGGTTTTAACATCGTTGGTAAGGAGTCTTGGCTTGAAAAATGACTTAACACGTTTAGCATGTCACTGGCAATTTCCTTTAGTTCCTGAATCATCAGTATAAATGGCTTTTCCAATTCAGGAAGCGTCTTTAGGTCGAAATAGCGGCTACTCTATTATCAATCACTTGATAACCTTGTTATCGCTGACATGAGTGATAAATCGATAACCCTTTTCCATCATTCCATACCAATATTAACGACAACGCGACACGTTATATTTAGTTTTAATTACAATTATCTAGATACTTACAAAGAAAAGCATTGAAAAAAAAAAAACAAAACAAGCTGATATGACATAGGTATCAGTATTATAAATAGGTACTGTAAATAAAACATCTCATAAAAACATCAAGTTAATGACAAATTATAATTTCAATTAAGTATATTTATTTCGTCATTTAAAAAAAGATATGCTGGACGTCTTGGAGCATTGTACACACGGATACACATCAAGCTAAACAAAACCAGTTTACACTGGCCTCTTATTGTATGGGAAGCCTCTACAATGCGAGATCAACTTAAACTGGATTTTATATAGGTTGACCTGTAGCCGTCTGTACCATACCATAAAATTCCACACCATAAAAGAATATGCTAGGCATAAGTACTTACTTTACGTATTACAAATCAAATTGAAATAAAAACAACAGAATATATGAAAAATTAGGGGATCCACACTTTTTCCATATTTTCTTCGGATAAATTACCTAAAATCTTTTCGCCGTTAATCGGTTCGATCTCACGTAATGTTTGACGATCGTTGACACCGCGCCAAATTTCTGGCCGGTTCCACATCTTGTTGGGGATGACGCAAATACTGTAATCGTTACGCGAAGGTAAGAAAGACTTATACCGTCATCTTAATAACTTATTAATCTAGTGGTCCTAAGTGCGACTGCTACTCTACAGGTCGAGCAGTGTTATTGGGTTGATGATGTTGATGTGTTTGTACGATTTTAATTTACTATTGAACCCGATAGATGGCAGTATTAACGTAAACGAAGCTGCGCTCCGGTCGCTAATAAAAAATACTAATTAACAGAGAATAAAAAGTTTTCCTTCTTTTTTTTCTCTAACACTGGCCTGAGACCAAGACATCACACTAAGGATGTCCAAATCCAGCGATAAATAAAAGATCTAAGTAGGTAAGTATTTATTTATTTTAACCACAACATCGTAATACAATCTAATCACGCAAACAATACGATGACTATAAAAGCGTTTACAATAACAACATAATAACGTCGTTATTTATGTTGATAGGATAGTAGTTTATTTAACACTCGACCAAGCGTTTATACGTCTAAGGGCGGCCGCACACAGCATCTAGAATACCTACCTATCTGTATTCAAATTAATTCGGAAAAAAGCCCGTACCGAACCCCAGTGACTAGAAAACAGGGTTAATTATTCAGAAACTTCGGAATTGTATAGTTTACAAATGCTCTACACACGGATTTTTTCAGAACAATCCGTCAGAATTAAACTGACGTATGCGTTTTGGATTCCGAATCGGAATATTTTATATTATGATTATATAAATAGCGTTTTTCTATACTTAGTTTTACATGGACACCGGAATTAGATTATGAATTATTATACAAATCACGAGAAACACGAGATTATAGTAATCTGAATTTTAAGATATGTGAGAGGAATTGAGATCATGCATTCCGTTTCTGAACGGACAGACATTCCGAGTGTTTGAGGCCGCCCTAGGAGGGATTACAAACATCCAACCACCTTTAAGATGTTGTTTTGTTTATACAATTCGATTGTTCGAATCTAGTCCACTTTTGATGGCCACTTTCAACCATTATTATCATGAGCACCCTTATTATAATATCGATATGTACGTATTCAACCTCTTTCGTCTAGTGTCAACACCATAGTTCACCTTTTTTATGAAATTTGATCATAATTCTAAATCCATAGACAAGATCTCGTATTGTTTGACTGCATGAAAGTTGAAACAAATTCGCGCTCAAAAATATAAACACAAGCATTATCTACTGCTATCCGGAAACTCTGGTTAAAGTCTGTCGCCTTTAAATAGAACGATCTGCTTATTTATTTTCATATCCTACTGTGACGCTTGGTCGAATGTTTGTGATCGTGACCTAGCCGTTTGACGTTTTTTTTTTTTTTTTTTTTTTTAATAAAAGCTTACTAGCAATGTGGGTCACACATTACTAGTATTCTTGTTAACCCCTCGTGCTAAGCTAAATGCTTGTGTTACGAGTGGGTTTACGTCGGTAGTGCAATGGGTGGGGTTCGAACCGGCAACCACATGATCGCAAGTCCGACGCCCTAGCCATTAGGCTACCGCCGCTTCACGTTTACGCGACGCTGAATGTTTGACAAAACATTTTTTTACACTGTGGCACAGGCGTTGGTTAGAGATTGTTATACTGGATATTTATTCTGCTAAAGAGTAACGACTCTTTGAAAATTATTATTACGCTTACTTATTCACTTACGTGCGACCACGTAATCACGTTTGCGGTCAATTTTAGGTTCAAGTGAATCTATAAATACACCGACACGTATTGGTAAATAGATTTTATATGTGAAAACGTCAGTTATTCAATACCTATATAGTTTTCCGTGAATTTTGACAGATGCAGTTATTAATTAGCTCAGTAGTATCGAACCTTAAATTTCAGTAAGTAATTAATACAAGCAAAAGTAAATTATTTTTAAACAATTACGTAATTTTTTTAGGTTTTCGCCATAATCATCATTATTTCAGTCAAACTATTTCTACTGCTGAACAAACGCTTAGACTACCTGGTCTTTAGAAATAAGCTGTACCTTTGTACTTTCTATTGCTATGTTTTTTTATTTACTTTTGTATTGTGTGCTATAAATAAATAAATAGACTTCCACAAAAAAAAAAACATTGACATTTATAAACAAACTCTCATCATAAATAATAAAGTAGATTAGATTATGTTACTCGGGGTCACTCGGCTCGGGAATAATGTAATATGTAGATTTTTTAGAATCGGATCATTTGTTCCGAAGATAACTTAAAACTAGCAAAATCGTAGTATGGAAAGGTATCGAAAGATGAAGATTAAGATTAAGATTATTAATAATAAATAGATAAGTGTGCATTGCTACATTTAAAGTGTACTTACTAATAATAATAACGCCTCCTCACGACAAAGGTTTTATTTACAAGTATACTTTTAGCACGACGCGAAAAAGGAGGTAAGTATGGTTAGGATCTAATTATTTAAACAATGGTTATTCACATGATTGTCGTAAACGTCAGAAGCACTAACAGAGTACAAATAAATAGTCTTTCAAGGGTTATTATTACTTGTATATTAATTGGAAGATCAATGTGACGTTTTTCCACGTAACAACCAAATAAGTTATTATATTATTGAGATTAGAAATTTGCTTACGATTCCCAGGTCAGGCAAAGTGTTATTGGGTTTTTCTTGGAATTCTCAGTAGCAGCTGAGCTGAGCGGAGTCTGGAATTGTGGCCAAATAATGGCAATAAGCTCGCCTCCTGTTACATGTGATCAAAACATAACAGACAACTTAGGGTGTAAATTAAGGTACACCTTTGCTTTTCCTTTCAAGGAAAACACTACGTCCTTTTTTTCGTACTGCACTTCATTTCCATTATTAAAAAAAATCTTAAAAAGAATTAGCAATGGAAATGAAGTAGACGGGCAAGAAAGTAATTATGTGTATGTGTGTATTGCGAAACATCGATCGTAAAATCGATTTTTTAATTTAGTTGTTCCAAATTCTAATCGATAAGTACCTACTCTTTTGTCCTCCAGTAAATAAATAATTTGATAAGTATTTACCATTACAACAATGTATATATAAGGCGTCGCAATGCATTTAATAAATAAGAATTATATACGAAATACTCTTGTATTCACATATTTGCGCCTTGAACTGTAAAAATACTGCATTAATCATTCTTTATTGGTCTATGACAGGGGTCATCAACCTTTTTGAGTCGGAAGAGTCAAAAATATAAATTAACAAATTAAAAAAATTCTTGCCATCAATAAATAGTATAGCGTATGGAACTATAGAGCCGCAGCTTCACATCCAAAGAGCCGAAGGTTGCCGATCCCAGGGTCTATGCCGATACTGACAAAGGGCGAACTGCCAGAGCTGATGTAAAACTTTAATAATACTTTAAATAATAGTAAAAAAAAAATTCGCAAATTTTTTTAATTAACCTTTGTGCTACTTAGTGGATCGTCAACAATTATTTACATAGTTCCAGACTAACATTGATAAAACATAAACCGATTGTCTAACTGGCAAGAATTGTCATTCATTCAATTATTTGTACAGTTCTTTTTTATCTTGGTAACCTCAAATAAAGACAATGCTACTTGATGTAACACAAATACTTGAACTAAAAGATAACTAGAAAAAATATAGATGATAGCCCTGTGATAGATACATATTGGATTGATATAAAGTGTTATTTTTTTTTATTTAAAAGGCCGCGTGGATTTGAAAGTAATAAGGAATTATTATCACTATTATCTATTCTCTGCTATTTATTATATTATATATTACTAGCTGTTACCCAGGTTTATGTCAAATACCAAAAGGACTGTTTTACAAATTCTTTAATATTTCTTTTGATACAGAATGTATTGCCAACTTGAAGTTTCTTGCGTATTGACATTGCTAAAGTACATATTCATTTGATTATTATACATAATTATGTAGAAGTGAATAGCTGGCTTTATAATTTCATTGGCCGAGTGAATGGGATGCTGAAGTTTATTGTTTACAAATATATATTTTTTATATATATTTTTTTTTTCAACATAAAATATACAGGGTATGTAAGTGAAATACGGAGTTGGTAAAACAAACACTGATGACTATTTTTCGTTTTAGGCACACACATTTTAACAATAAGGTTCAAACGACAAGTTCGTAGTGAGAATTTCATGGAATAACCTAATAACACTACGCTCGTCATCGAATCGAAATCAGAATCTCACGTTTAGGTGCTGCGATTCAGACCATTAGGCCAATTATGTTTATTACCTTTTATCTTACATAATCTTTAAAGTGTAAAGAATTACTTTGTCATTCTTTACACTTGAAAGATAAACTTGAAAAACAATTGATACCTACGCAATACCTTCCTAATCGTATGCTATTGTGCATGCTTGCAAACACGTGACAGCGATAACAAAACAATACAGTCATAATATTATCATTTTATTTTCTAATGACTGCCTTATAAATCTAGTGGTTCTAAGCGCGACTCAGGTCCCAGGTCGAGCAAATTGATATTGGGTTTTTCTATTAAATTGTCAGTAGCAGCTCGGAGTCTGGATTTGTGCCCGGTTAATTGCACTATGCTCGCCCCCTCGCTAATACATGGGACCTAAACATACCGGCGAAGTGTGGGTTTACATTAGGCCTCTGTCTAACTCGTTGAAATATCCGTTTTTTTTTCTTTTCCGCAAACAGGGACTTAAACCACGACCTCCCGTGTAGCAGTCACGCAGTACATATATTTCACCGCTGCAGCTGGATATGTTTTTTTGACAGTGATAGTGCCTGGTTAACAAATATTTCCCTAACTAGATGTCTGCCCCGCAGATTTACACGCTTTGCCCCGCTCCTAAAGATCGTAGCGTGATGATAGATAGCCTATAGCCTCCTTCATAACAGTCGCTATCATATACAAAAAGAATTTCGCAAATCTGACTGATAGTTTCAGAGAATATCGCGTTCAAACAAACAAACTTTTCAACCTAATTATAACCTACTAGTATAGAAGATTCATTACAAATTAAAATACAATGTTTAGTAGTTAACATGTTTGTGTGCATGGCTCGTTGCGTGTATAACGCCTCGTGATTGAAGGGTTAATCAGTATTAATGTTTGCAAATGACAATCACTGTTTACTCCACAAATGTAGTCATAGGAATTAATTAGGTGTTTGGTCAGTAATATAGTCTAATAGACTGAGTTAAACGGATATACATATGTTTGAAAAAAAAATTCGCTTTAAATTATTTTTTTCAAAATAATAATTATTTATAAACGTCATATTCATAAAAGAAAAACGTAGTAAAACGACATTTCATTAAACGGCAGAATGATTTAGAAAAGAAAAGCGTGTGTTTTAGTGGATCCCTGGATGGTTTAGAGTCACCTATTGATCCGGTAGATGACGCTGCGTTTACGCAAGCAAACCTGCGCACGAGTCAATAGTAAAGCATATTTTAAATTATTTTTATTAGGACTTCTATTTTTATTAAATCAAACACCAGTCATCTAGTCCCAATTTAAATTAAATACGTAGGTATTTTGTTTTCATCAAAATACATTCATTCATAAAAAAAAAGATAATGCAAACAAGCTGTTTTCGTCGCAGAAAATGTAAATATTATGAGCAACATTCGAGGTCACCTGTGTTGACGCAACAAAAAATCACGGTCAACAACGTACAACGTATAAAATCTAGATGCTAGAGCGAGAAAGCTGTATGTAAAATTATATACATATAATACTAGCTTTCCCCGCAGCTTTACTCGCGTCCCAAAAGAATTTACTCACTATAACTCGGGTTCCAGGTAGGGTTGCCATCTCTAAAATTAGGCAACCAGGATATGTCGCCTGAAAAACCCGGATTGTGGCGCTTAGACAGGACATGTCAACAGTAATTTATTTAAAAACAGACAAAAAAATTGTTCATTGTTATATCACCCAGCAGCGACCAGTGACTTGACAACTTTTAAACCGGGACTACAAATGAAACCCCGCCCTGACGCTCCCCGGACGGCCTCTTAACAAGGACAAATCCGGGGAAACCCGGACGGATGGCAACCCTACTTCTAGGCGGCTTATCAATATGAAACATGCACCAAATTTTAAGTTAGATTTCTAGCAATATTACTGTGAAACCGGATCAAATTCCATGCACTAGTTTTTGCGTGATGCGTGTACAAACATACAGACAGACAAAAAATCCATCAGGATTAGGAAATGCTAGATTAACTTGGGGTACAGCTAACTGTATCTTATTCATGTCATTAATTATCTAGTACTTTCTACGATAGCCGGAAACTAATTAATTAGAACATTATAATCATAAACTTTGTACAAGAGCGTCGGGTGGAATAGGCCAGTAGGTGTCGGCATAGAATAACTAAACAGTGCCCACTACGTTATCACAGACTTGATTATCTTTAAGTCTTTAGTGTCCCATTGCAGGGCAAAGGCCTCCCCACTCTTCTTCCATATCCGTCTATCTTGTCTATTCCAGTCTTTGATTCCAGCTCATCCCGCCATCTTTGGGCTTGCCGCATTGTTGTCGAACATTAAGTTGGACCCCATTGGGTTGTCATTTTGGCCCAGTGCTCAGACAGATGTGTCCACTATCCAGCTCAGTTCCATTTCAGCGTTCTGAATGACATCTGTTATTTGAGCACACCCTATTGACCCTATCTACGCACGCATTTGTGGGTCCAAACGACATCTTGTATAGGTAAAAATATTTGACCTCATAATCACAGAATATACAATACAATACAATACAATATCTTTATTTTTCTGAATATGGTTATTACAGGTCTTAAAATTAGATTTTTTTTTTTTAGTACATCATATTCTGCCATATGTGGCGTGCAAATTGAAAAATGATAATAATACAATTAGAATATACAATCATGAATATTGGCATAACTATTAATAATTAAAATGTCCGAAATATACATACAATAAAATTGTTTTACACATTCCATAAAAAAAATATATTATTAAGTTAAGAAATGAATTTAAATTTAAGGGATTATGTAAAAGTGTCGTTCAGAAAATCATTAATGCTGTAGTAACATTTATAAATCAATATTTTTTTCATTTTATTTTTAAATGATTTTAGGTTTAAATCTTTATAAGTATTTGGTATTTTGTTATAGATTTTAGGTGCTGTACAGAAAATGCTTTTCCACAGTATATAATAATAATTAACTACTGTACCCAAATGCCTGGTCCAATCAAGCTTTAATTAGGTGTTTCTAATTAATTATGTATTTATAATGGCATTGATAATGAGTATAAAATGAGGATAGAGATTATATTTATAAGAATTGCTGGATCTAAAGTCCCTATAAACAAGAGAATAAAAAAAAAAAAAGAATTGCTGGATGTAAGCCTGTTCTAGAAAATACTACAGAGATAACCTTGTTTGATCACGTTCAGAATTTGTATCAAGATTTTTGCTCAAATAAAAGTTTAAATTTTCCAATAAAAAAATGTATTAACACCATCCAAAGTCAACTCAACACCATCAAATAAATTAATGAAGTGTGATTATGACTGTTTTATCAATTAAAATAAGATTAATTTTGGTCTTATTTAACTTTACGTTTACTTAATTGATGATGACGAAGTGATGTAGGTCAGCACTTATTATATTTTTGGTTTAGGGCAACACAGCAGTTATTTTTTTTAACTTTATCCTGATCAAAATTTTCGTTTTCTTTTACGTTTTCGTTACTGGGTTTTTCTGTTTTAAAATGCTTAGTTATAGCAAGCAACCCGGAGTTTGGTCCTCTTTTACATGACATTTAGCAATACTTAAAGATGCATCTTGATAATGTCTTTCCGAATTGATATATAGGTAGTGAAATGACAAGTTACCGTTTTTTGAAATTCAATAAGCCATGCTACAGTGCGACAAATTGATCTGATCCAGTGACCGTAATCGTAACTATAGCGCTATATTGAACATTGCAGTTTCAGATTAATAAAAGAATAGATGTAAAGAAAAGAATATGTTGCCCGCAGTTTTAGTTTCAAGGATGCAATTTATCTGCTCGCCAAATTTTTAAGAAATCATTTCACGTGAAAAGGTTACCGATATACAGATAAACAATAACTCAGATATTGTGACTACTTTAACATTTATAATAAGCATACCATGATGCATTTATATTGGTATACTCAAATTGTTTGCTCTACTTCTGTCCAAAGCTTTGCAATTTTGCAATCATCATGCATCAAGCAAGAAATGAGTTTAATAAATCAACACAGACATTAAAGAGCAAGTTGCACTGTTCAACTCTCTCTTAAAAACTCTTGCTCTTATTATGCAACAACAACAGAATCATTAGAAAAAAGTAAAAATACAAGTTTTATTACATTCTATGCACCCAAATGAGTTTCAAAAATTGATTGAAATAAAACCTGAAATATAAAGCGAATCGCTTGTAGAACAATGAAAACGTCACAAATAAGATAAAAACTTGCCAGGAAGTTTTTACGACCTGCGATGCCAGTTCGGAAGGAAACAATTCTCGGTCAAGGAGATTGGTTGAAATAAACAACCTCCCCGTTTTGTTCGTTACGTGTTTAACATTATGAATAACTCGTCTGAAGAACAGGCAGGTCCTTTTTTGCTCACACCTTTTTTTTAGATTTAATAATGGAATGTTTACTAGTCATGGCAATAGTCATTCCCGTAAATAAGGAAGATGCGCTTACGGCTGTCGTTTGATGATGTTTAACAACTGAATAAACATATTTAGTTACCTACGTAATCTTCAATCACACTGATAATGAATATTTTACGTCTTTCTCGAATCGTTCTCTGTCGAAGACGGTCGAAATTTAGCGAGAGAACATTGAAAAAAATATGTATATTTTCTATTGAAAATATCTTGCACAAATATTATTATTAGTACTTTCTAACTCAGCGATCAAGATTACAACGATTCGGTATGATACAATAGATACTGAAAATTGATTCCAACGCAAAACTCTCGAGCTATCATTACGACCAGCAACACTCATCACTCACTATTCAATTACCTAGTCGCTAGGCGACAATATCTATAAAGACAGGGTTGCCAGTATGTAAATAAAGAAAAAGCTATAGAAATTGAATCTTTCATAACGGAGCTAGTAAATAAGCTACTTTGTTCAAGTTCAGTTTTTAGATTCCTCGAAATATTCTCTACAGTTAAATTTTACTTAGATAAGCCTCTGTCATTAAATGTGTTGATAAAATATTCAGATAATAAATAAATGTAAAAGTGTGTCTGCCACCTTGGAAAACCATTCCAAAGGCTATTTTTAGTTTTCCTTGTGTGCTGAATCAACTCAAAACTCATCAGTTATTTTATAACGTCTTCTCAGAATGCGTTGTAAGTACAAAAAGTAGGTAGTTAAATCGTTGTCTGAACGAACAAGCATTATATTTAAATCACAATTTGTGTCCTTATCTACCTTTAAAACAGAAGCAAATGAATGTCCAAACCATTCCCAAACAGGCTGGAATTAGTAGGATCTGCATCGGTTTGTATGCCATTCATGCTTTTTTGACTTTTGTATCTGTTATTGTTATGTTTCGTATGACAGCAAAAACTATTAAACATGTTTTTCGAAGTTTAAGGAACGATGTAACTCACCAACCTGAGTGTGACTCAGTGGCGTAGCTACCAGTGGGCTAGACGGGGCAGTGCCCCGGGGCCCCCAAGCTCAGGGGGCCCCTCGGACTCTCCCTGCAACGAATAAATGAATCTGAATAACGACAATTCTAGAGTACGTCGAATTCGGGAAACGACGAATACGGAACAAACGATTTTAAATTGTTTAGGTGGGGCCCTAGTTGATTTTTTTGCCCCAGGGCCTTTGGTTACGTAGCTACGCCACTGGCGTGACTGATCCTATGAAGAGTGAAGACCAAAAAGAGGACAAAAGTTACCTACAAAAAAACAAACCTTTTTATAATATTTTGACGGAAATAACGGTTCATAAGGGATAATCTTCGTACCTTCGTGATTCGAATTTGCAAATTCTTTAATAGATAGAAAGTTGCACTATCCCTGGGCCCCAACTCTACCATTTTGTTATGTCAAAATTGTCATTGTTCATGTCATTTCTAACAGTTTTATCTACGAAATCTGTCAGTTCTTATGTCATCTAGTGCAATCGAGCACTCTGATAAAATTGAAATCGTCGCTGGTACTCCAATACCGCGTAACTGACACTCGGTTATAACTTGGCTCGTAACTTTGATTGAAATAAAATTGTAAATTGTAGAAAATTGGGCCTTACGCGGTATTGGAGTACCAGCGACAAAATACTACTATTTTGTCGCTGGTACTCCATACTTGTGTCCCAGAGTGACAGGTCCTACATTTAATTGTCATCACATCAACGCGATCGTTTTTGCAAAAGATTTTGCTTTCATTGCCAACCCTAATCTAAGATTCTATTGGACAATACTTACAAACGCATTTGCTTTTATCATCAGCAAGATATCAGCGATAACGACACCACGTGAAGACTTTGGACCTATTTTGAATGATAACATGAGATTGATTTTCCTATCTAGTTTGCAAGGTTCGATACTGATAATGGAACAGGAAAATTGTGCGTAAATATAATTTTCTGATCTGATAGACCCTTTGGAAGGCCATATAAGATAAACTATCGCGCAATTGTTGGCGAATATGTATATTTATGTAACAAAATAAAATCGTTAATATGTATTGTAGTGTTTGTACTTCTATATCTATTTAATAGATATAATAACACTGTCTCACATACATAAGCAGTAGCCGACAGCTTGACTTAACAGCTGTCAGTTGGCATAATGGCAGTGTGACCATTGCCTGATATAAACATATGTCAAGAGAGATTATGAGAGACATAGTGGAGGCTAGTGCTTGGTGTATTGGTGAGCCTAAGAAATAATTGTAATAAACAAATAAGAACCCTACAAGTGGCGACGAGGATGGGATTATCTTATTATTGTTAAGATAATTTGTGTTCATGGAAAATAACGTGTAAGGTAAACGCAGGGTAAGACTGCAAAATAAAGGTGTTCTACGTGAGGTGTTTGTGAGTATGTGAATAACATTATGATACTGGGATATGATTAATCTATGTTTCATCTTGCTTTATTAGGGCTTTGTAGTTGAGTGTAGACTACATGAATATCAAGAGATATTGTGTGAATAATTACATAAATAATTTCAAATCATTCGAATACATTTAAAAATTGGCGGGAACACCAATTGAAAAGAAAACCATAGACAATAGTTCGTTTTGTTTTTTATTTTCGATGATAGCACAAGTCTACACAGTCAGTTCCTATTAGTCTGTGGTCGACACTAGAATATGGAATGTGTTGCTGGAAAAAATAAAAATACAAACTTGTATTATTTAGATAATTTTATATAATATAAATAATTAGTCTGGCTAAGTCTATACACACAAAAGTGGTCGCCGTAGAAATTGATATGGGTTCGAAGCCCTCTTTCAACCTTATGGATATTAATTATTTTATTTTATCTTTGTATTAATTTATTTAATTTTCCAGGAAAAGTTCATGCATGACCATGATAAACAAATTCATGTGGTTCCATTAAATTGGTAATGGCTTAAAGGTGCCACCCATGGATTAGCAAAATTGTTCAAGATGTTCCATTAAATTGGAATTGGATAATGTGGGTTTCCATTAAATTGGAATTGGTTAACGACCACCCACAGATGAAATCTAATGGATTTCCATTAAATTGGAAATGGTTTAAAGGTACCATCCATTAGTTCTTCTAGTTTGGTTGGGCTTCCATTAAATTGGATAGGTTTAAAGGCACCACCCATAAGTCAAACTAGAATGAATGGGTTTCCATTAAATTGGATAGGTTTAAAGGGACCACCCATGAGTTAATGTAGTCTAAATGGGCTTCCATTAAATTGGATAGGTTTAAAGGCACCACCCATAAGTCAAACTAGAATGAATGGGTTTCCATTAAATTGGATAGGTTTAAAGGGACCACCCATGAGTTAATGTAGTCTAAATGGGCTTCCATTAAATTGGATAGGTTTAAAGGCACCACCCATAAGTCAGACTAGAACGAATGGGTTTCCATTAAATTGGATATGGTTTAAAGGTACCACCCATGAGTTAAATAGTATAAATGGGCTTCCATTAAATTGGATAGGTTTAAAGGCACCACCCATAAGTCAAACTAGAATTAATGGGTTTCCATTAAATTGGATATGGTTTAAAGGTACCACCCATGAGTTAAATAGTATAAATGGGCTTCCATTAAATTGGAATTGGTTTAAAGGTACCACCCATGAGTCAATGTAGTCTAAATGGGCTTCCATTAAATTGGAATTGGTTTAAAGGTACCACCCATGAGTTAAAATGTCTAAATGGGTTTCCATTAAATTGGAATTGGTTTAAAGGTACCACCCATGAGTCAAAAATGTCTCCAGGGGCTTCAATTAAATTGGAAATGGTTTAAAGGTACCGTCCATTCAATTGCAGATAAATGAAAGGGTTTTCATTACATTGGAATGGCTTATTCTTCAATCCTCAGTGTCACCTGTAGGTGACCGGGGGGTCACCATAAAAACAAATGGGGGTAGTACATACATTTTCACATTAATTAATAATGACGCGACGATTCTGAAATGAAAGACAGGGACTGAATTGAAAGAAAAGGAAAGGAGTACGGTGGGTGACGGTAAGAAAAGTACGGTGGGTGACGTAAAGAAAAGGCTGAGAAGCCGGAACTTCACCAAGGAAATGAAGTTTATGTGAAAGACATGGTTAGGGCTACTAAACTTACTTCGGCTTTTAATCCTGTCGAAAACGAGAATATTGCAAATAAAAAATATAGCAGTTGATAGTTCTTGTGAATAAAGTTAATTTAAATACTGATAGCAATAACTTTTAAAGTTTAATATTTATGATTACTTTTGATTACCTTATGATTTAATTGATTCAAATCAAATATATAAAAAGGAAGGGATGTAGTGTTTGTACTTCTATATCTATTTAATAGATATAATAACACTGTCTCACATACATAAGCAGTAGCCGACAGCTTGACTTAACAGCTGTCAGTTGGCATAATGGCAGTGTGACCATTGCCTGATATAAACATATGTCAAGAGAGATTATGAGAGACATAGTGGAGGCTAGTGCTTGGTGTATTGGTGAGCCTAAGAAATAATTGTAATAAACAAATAAGAACCCTACATGTATTAATAATAACACATGAATGTGGTGGCTACAAGGATTTTCTCATATATGTATGTACAATTGTACACAGAGAAGCAACTCTTTGACAAGACATTATTTCTCATCTCTTTCATAATAAAATTGAAAAGCTTCCGAGAGATGCAATTTTAAGATAATGATAATTCAATGAAGTTTTTCACAAAAAATATTCAGTCTCAAAAAAAGATTCGACTCCAGTCTTGTTATGGAATGAACTCGGAACCTCCTGGCGAGGCAATGATGCAAGATTACGCAAAACGCTAAGAAAATGGCTTAGTTTTGAAATTAATTAGGTATTGGCAATTTATATAAGCATAGCAGATATTATTAGAATATGCGCTATTTCGCGAAATATTTCACAGATATGACGTATTTAAAAGCGATCAGGAAACTGCACATAAAATCAACAAGCTTCAAGGATGATCATATTTATAGGTTATGATAAAGTATAATTAGCATTATGACGTACAAACTGCATGTAAACAGAAACACAATGAAAGTAATTACAATCTATGGGTAATATATAAAAGCTAATATGTCTTAAATCATGAAATCTTATTATGAGGTTAGCAATTTGAGAAACTTGCAAATAGTCATTTAGTTTGCATAAAAGTGTAGAGGTAGACAACCGCTTTTCTTGCAAAATAATCCTTAAACTCGCCTCTCCTTGGATACTTTTACATTAAAAAAAAAAAGCTTACTAGCAATGTGGGTCCCACATTACTAGTAATCTTGTTAACCCTTGTTACTAAGCTAATTGCTTGTATTACGAGTGGGTTCACGTCAGTAGTGCAATAGGTGAGTTTCGAACTGGCAACCACATGATCGCAAGTCCAACGCCCTAACCATTAAGCTTCCGCCGCTTCCTTATAACAATTTGATATTGTTATGCAACAATATTGTTAACATTATTTAAAGGAGTATCTATGGAGATTCTTGCCGACTCTTCTCCATAAGATACATTATTTGGAAACGCGCAAAAAAAAATTACATTACAAAAGTACCAGTAATATTTAACTTTGACACAAGACGTCACTCAGTCAACTGCTACCATTTTTTTGTTTACGCGGGAAAATGAGTTTTCGGTTTGTATAGCTATTTGTTTTATATCACTGCGATCGTAGTCGGTCTATTGTGATTGCCACTGGGGACATTTCTGCCAAATTCGGGCCAAAGTTCTTTCTTTGTCACTTTACACTTTCAAACTTGACAAATAAACCAAAATGTTCTTTTAATGTTGCGTTATCGTGCTTATTGCCTATTTGCAATAGTAAAGTCCTTATTACAGCGGTGATTTATTGACTCTTTGTGACATGGTCCGCGCTCACCGCTCCTTCCCCACACCGCAAGCCTCACCCCGCGCATCACTATAAATAGCTCTGCAGACGACGCGCGGCCTTCTTCTCCTTCCCGCTGCAGCTACCAAGTGCCGCCCTCTACCGGTCGGACCTCGCCTCGAAGCTTTCGCCGAACCCTCCCTGAGCTTAACTCACTACCTTGAACTATTGTACTTAAAGTTTCACTCCTAGTGTAAATAAATGTGTATATTTTGTGTTCCGAGTGTAATTTATCTCCACTAAGTAGTTCCCGGTCGGCCACGTTCCTAAAACGTGTCCACCACGTTACATCTTTAATACCTATTTAAGTCCTGATGGTGTCTAGTAGACCGATGTCAGAATCCCTCTAGAAGCCTTTCCATTCATTTGTATTGGACATATCGTATTGAAAGAACATTCTACTTATTCTTTCATACAATACCACCTCGATTTTTCTTGCCTATAACCAAAACACTGTCTATTTAGTATTACAAACACGCAGTGTAAATAAATGCGAGTCGAGGCCGCCTGCTAATCAGTAGGAAGGAACTTAGCCATCCGTTTGCAAGTGACGTTTCTAGAACGTAAGTACTCATGCGTAATTGTCCCGTGTTCTTAAGTATACAAATGAAACTATTGTTCTGCAAACCAAAGTTAAAAATATCTAGAAACTGCACATAATTAAATCTACCATTTCGGATATAGACCCCCCGATAGCCTTAGCTAGGAGAAATTTCATGTTACATTTGCCGATTCTCCAACAACATCAATCAGTCTTTTGAAAAATGGCCACTGCCTAGCCCCTCCAAATGAAAATAATTTACAGAATAAGGTCTGTTTGACCAAGTTGCAAGAACCGAGGCTAGGTTTAACCTATGCTAGGCTTCACAGTAGAGTCCAAATATTTATAAATATGACAATAACCGTTATAACTTATAACTCCATTCTGGACATTTCTAGTACAGTCAGAGGTAATGAATAATGACAATAAACAGATAGATTAGGTAACAAGAGCGAAATAATCAGTCGAGTGCAAAAAGGTCGAGGTTCATCTTAATAATAGCACGTCGTAAACAGAGCATAAAGAAGTCATTTATAATAACAGTTGCGTGACTGGGATGGAACCTACATGATTATCATTTACACTAAAGCGAATTAACTAAAGACTAGTTTGTCGTAGGCAACATTGGGCGTTTGTCGACCTTTCTCGAGGAGTTAGGGAGATTTGAATGAACCCAACATCTTCTCACTCATACGCAAAATACGCGCTAAGTCGTGGAGTTGCGGAAAAAAGCCCGCTACACCATACCATACCAAGTAAAGGCTACTGTTAATTCGCTCAGGAGTTTAATGAACTACGCATAGTCAATCTTCGAAATATTTTGTATGGAAACCTAGTCTTCAGTTCTGCTAGAAGCACTATACAGGTTATTGATCCGTGTGACCGTGTCCCAAGCTCAGGACAACTCTACCAAGGAGTTCCGCCATAATCTCGGTTTAACAAATCCCATGGGAATTTTCCTGTATTAAAAAAAATGCGTTGTCTGTCAAATCTGATATTGAACTGATATAGACAGATGATGATGAATAATATCTTGCTTATACCCCTTAGGTAGTGTTTGAATCATAAAATACTGTTGCTATATGCCAATAATAAATTGCACTTCGCTATTCATAACTGTAATAGCTGAAATAGGAAGCACTAACAATAAATTGGCGACCATTTTAGAACAGTTTACAACTGTCAGATAGATATGATTTTATTGGTCTAAATTATTTTATGAGTTCTGTGTCAAAATGATGGTTAAGGAAACCACGTATTCAGTAGTCAAAGGTCGTTATGTGTGCAACACACGAAAAGCGTGGGTTCAGCTTAATGCAGTGCCGAGACCGAGACTAAAGACTGGAGTATCATGGCGCATAGACTAGACAGACGTGGCTACAAGGATAGACAGATTGATTAAAGCTAAGGAGGATTAAATACTGTCTTTGTCACACCACATAAGGTTCTCACTGAAAACCAGCGCTGTGTTGAGACTTGCCTTATCACGGCATCATGCTGAGTGTATTGTATTGTAAGTTTTATGCTAGCTAGGTTGTTACAATAATTCTATTATCTTTCTTCTTTTTTTTCTTTCTTTGACCTTCATTCATCGGGGAAGTACTACCCGCCCACAGAATATCGACACAGATCGACTTTAAGTAGCAATATGCATAATGCGTTTTGATCGTTAAGTGTGAAGCGGCGGAAGCCAAATTCCTTCCTCAGTCTCTTTCATTTTCCCTAACGGTAGGTAGTAGCTTAGTTGTGTTTTCTCCGTATTGTTAAGATACAGAACGAACTATAAACATAAGAGATAATGGTCGCCACTTACCATCAGGAGGGCTTCTTGCTCGTCTGCCACAGTTTATTGCTAATAGAACGCTCGGTGAACCAATGCAACTCGCAATAAATCATACAAACAATTTTAAAGCACCTTGAACTTGGTTAATGGAATTTATTTTTGATCGGCTAGTGCAATGTTAAGACTGTGATCTTTATTGTTGACAATAATGAACTCCGAGTGTTTAAAAATATGTACGGTAACCAGCACATCAAAAAATTACCACAAAATTTAAAATTTTCTCAGTTGATTTTGAACTTCAACATTCTAAGGTTCCTGTTCATCCTGATGTGCTGGCGATTGAACTTTACACACAGACGACAACGTTTATTGTACACAGTTTGCATTGCATTGTTTACCTACTGATACGAAAAAGATATTACACCTTAAAATAAAATGACCTAACATTACCTGTTTTGAAATATCTCCTTTCAAAGTGTCATTTCCGTCATTTCATACAAATTCGTCACTCAAACGTTAGGATGTCGAAGAAATGACTACTTGAATGTCATTCTAGAATACGGATGTTTGTATCCTTTGTAGTGATGAACCGAGGTTCCAGAAGGAAGTTGAGGTAAGCTTGGTGTTATGCATATCTTAAAAGACGCCTTCGGTGAAGTGGACTGTTATTCGCCGAATTAGTAACAATATTTCAATTATTTTTTGTCTCCGTTCAGTGAATAACAGAGTCAAATAATCGGCTACCTTTAAAAATAGACACAATCATTTTAAACTGGTGGATGAATTTCTGTTTGAAAAAAAAAAGGCTTAACTTTCAGCCTTGGGCGCCAATTTCTTTTTGTTTGGTTTAAATCGCAAATTGTTCAGCTATAACACATTCTAGTTACACGACAGTAGAAATTGCGACATTATTGACGTTGTTTTTATCTGTTTTATTGTTTATTTACTTGCCATTATGGGTTTAAGTTGCAACTGTAGCTGTAACGAAGACTACAATAAAGTGCACTAGAATATTTGTTACGAACGTTCTAGGGCACTGTATTATGAAAAGGGTGGGAAAATTTGCTGTCAAATTTTTTTTTAAACGAATCGCCTTGGTAACAAAATAAATAACTTCCTGCTATTGTTTTTTTAATGAAGCACTTGTTTCAAAGAATTACTGAACGAATTTCTGTGTTGACAAACATTAATTGAAATACTTCGATATTCTGGCAACATTTCAAATTCTGTCACTATGCCGCGCAGCAACTACTCAAACTTCGGTTTTCGCAAACAAGACGTAGTTTGTACTGGATCGTCAAACAAAGACTATTGCAAACAATAATACAAAGAAATAGTTTGCATTATTTTATATGAACAATAAAATTGTGAATGGAATTGGCAGACGTTTCTATTATATTTCATACTTTTACTTTCAAAATAATGCATCTTTGTTTCATTCAGGTGTTATTTTACAAAAGTTTCCTGTCACCGGAAAATGCTTTTTATTTATTTTGACTTTTTCTAATGGTCACTGTTTTGTCTGACGATATCGTTCTGCAGCCCGTTATGGAGGCTTTCTATTTTTTATGCGTTAGATTTCGCGTATGTCACTCAATTCGATTGTGAATCGAGTTCGATATTTTCTCATAATTCAGATGATATAAAATGGTTGGTTATCGGTTCTAAAGACGACAAAATGCTTCCGGCTATTTTCTTTTCCACATTTTTATCATTCACGTGGCAAACGTATTAAAAGAAATGCCAGACCTGTCAAATCCAAACGAAAGAGGATGTAATAAAACGCAATTTTATTATCAGTTTATTTATTAACTTATCCATCGAAGAAACACATGACTAGTTGTTTATTTACGTGCAGAGGTGAGCGAGGTGACTCATAGTATTTCCGACCAAATTTTTATTGACAAGACTTCGCGAAATTTCCTAGAACTTGGATATTGTGTTCCTTGTCACGTACGTACACACGACGCTGTAATGTCACGTAAACGGTTTAGCGGGTGTTAAGCTTGAGGGCTTGAGTTCGGTTGCTAGCATGCCTAACATGCGTCCTGTACTCCTGTGACATAAGTTATTAAGTTGTAATATCAGTGTCATCAGCTATTGTTTCATTAAAATTATTTCGTGATTCATATTTTACGCTACGTGCCTAGCAAGTAGAATACAGTGTTATTGGGTTTTCGATTAGGAAATTCTTAGCAGTAGCTCTGCGTTAAGGTTTATGTAGGTACTGTTTATGGCAGTTCGAAGTTGTTTAAGGTATGTTACAAAGTGTGAAATGCCATCCTTTAAAAATACAAGCGTCAAATTATGTAAGCTTTGTATAGAATCGATGAATTTGAAAAATTCTAATAAATTATTCAGTTTTTTAAGTAAGTAAGGATTTATTTGTTTAAATTCATGGCTGTTACTATACCAGCTTTTATATTTATAAGTATTACTCACTCAACGCACAATAATGAGGTCACAACGTCCAACAGTAACGTTCCTTTAATTATAATGTAGGCCGTCCATTAAAATGCATTCTTTTTTTAAAGGCCGAATGACAGTTTTATTTAACAGTACATGTTGTACCCCACTTTTTTTCGTTTTATCGATTTTATTCGATTATTTTTCGGTATGTAGAACTTGACATCATTAGCATGTATGAGTTCATTCACCGAGCTCCGGCGTTGTTATAAATCGTACAAGTGATTCAATATTGACACTGAATGGAACTGTATATAATGTTTCTGGTATGTTCTTTGTTATCAACATTAATTACTCATGACGTGGATTATTATTCCTACTCGACCTAAATAATTCGATGCTAACATTGTGCTGTTACTTGGTTTGGAAAGAATAAAGGTTTGGTTCACTCCCAAATCTCTACGCCGATTTTGATTAATTCTGGTATAGGCATAAATTGGACTATTATTTATCTCATAAAGTCCCTTGAGCTGCGATTGAAACCACGGGCAACATTTGTTTATAATACAGGCATTATCTATGCAGGAAGCATCTCTGTCATAAAATGCAGTGGCAACATTGACCTAGAGATGACGTGGCTGCGCGCCAAAATGGTGGAATGCCGCCAAAATATGTTGTACGTACGTATAAAGTTCTCCTTTATGAATGCGTGAGACGTTCTTGTTAGGCTTTGCTTAAAATACTTACTTATGTTTTCTTTTTGAGGTCTTCCTGGTATTGATAATAAATAGCAATCAACAAAATCTTGAATTGGAATTTGCTAAATATCTGATTCAAAGATTGCTCTGAAATTCAGATAATTTTAATTGTTTCTGATGACTGAATCTAATCTAACTCGGAGTTAACGGCCAGTCTCTATTGAGGAACTGATCTCTTTAAAAGCCAAATAAATCCCACAACAGTTGTCAAGAACTTACGTTAAAAGAAGAGTTTAAAGTTCGAAATAAATAAACAGTGGACGGACCAGGAAAACGACCCATCCATACTTAAGTGCTTCCGCAATGTGTTACGATATATGTACATATTAAGAATTGCGGAAGTTGTTTACTAATGAGCGGTTTCACAGAGGGCGTTGAAAGATGCAAAGCCCTTGGTACCTGTAACTGCAACACTTTTCTTTGACAATAATTATCATCACGCCTGTATATCCCAAGAGAGGAACTTGTAAAGGAACACAAACAGGATCATACCAGCCGAAAGAGGTCCAATGCTGAACAAGAGAGGACGAGAAGATCCCCATAGATCCCAAGGTCCGGCTTTAAGCCGCCTGCATCTAACGACTCCCAGCGATCTTTACCAGGCATTATGTCCATCTTGGAGATCGTCCTCCGCTCGATTGGGAGGGAATGCTCCCCTTTACCGCAAAGTGAGCGTAACTATAGATCTGCATGGCGCCAGTAAGAAGTGACTATAACTTTCTAACTTTTGAACTGATTTTAATTTTGTTTTTGTTGATCGGCTCTACTTCAGATAGCTTTTTAATTTATGGGGCTATAAAAATAATCAGTCAACAACCTTGTTGGATGAACTACTCCAAGAGAGTAGACAATGATGTTTTCTCTTATCACTACATAATATAAATCGTCCCCATCGCGCTAAATTAGTGTTATGTTTTGAGTAATCTCAGAAACTACTGTACGAATTCTCATACGGTTTTCATCAATAGAAAGAGGTATTATCAAGGAAAGGTTAAGGCTTTATTTATAAGCATATTTATAAGCGGTTTGGAAATTTACAATAATTCTGTGTTTTAATGTTGGTATTCAAATGCCATACTGTCGCCAAATGTCTTATATCAAGCCATTAAGTCCATATTTACGTGACCTCAATAAGCTTCAACGAAGGTCGAACATCGCTTCATTTCTGCGTTGAACTTTAACCAGGGCCTTGATATAACCTCGTTTAAAAGCTTTTTGTAGTACTTTAAGTGACAAACTGCCAGTAAAGTGAAAAATGTAAAGTACGTTCCAAGTTTTTTAAAGAGCAGTTGAAGTGATTGATTGATTTACAAAGTACGCTATTTGACGAAGTTAGGGCTAAGATACTAGATGACCCTGGTTTTACCACGAAAACAAAATGAAATATGAGCTCACTTGTGGAACTGCTGCTCTGCTGTCCTATTAATTTAGTTTTAAACGTTAAGTCAACGTGTTATTACGATTTTCTATGAAATTCCCAGTACCAGCTGGAATTGTGCTCGGTTATCTACAAAAACCGGTAAAAGTGGGTGTACATTCGTATACCTCAGCCTAAATCTTCGGGGATTCAGCAACATGAGGCACATAGTATGTACATAGCCGAGTTAGCAAACAAGAAAGCCTATTCCCAGGTCAAGCAAGGAGTTATTGCGATTTTCAGCCAGTTCCTAGCAGTTTAGATATGTGCTGGGTTACCTTTACATACCGGTGAAAGTGGGTGTACGTTAGTACACCTCGGCCTAATTCTTCGGGGAATTCAGGCGTAATGTACATAGCTTAGTTCGCAGTCAAGAACCTCGCTAAACTTAATTAGCTTACGTGTTAAGATACAACTTAAACTAACTTAGATTAGCTTTTCTTAAACTTATCTCAGTCTGCAAGTCTCTCAACATCTACCCCGCATTCTATAAGTTCGTTGATACCCACCATATAAATAAAAATAAACCGGTTTCCTAAGGAATTATAGGATTTCAGAAAGTCTGAAAATCGATCTTAGCACGGTTAAATTAAGAATTGCTTTAGGGATAACATTTTGCCTGCAAAATTTATACTTTAACGAACTTGGGAGTCTTAAATCAGGTTTTATAATATTTGAGTATTCTGTTTAAATCAACTGAATGAAATAAATTGCTATGATACATAGAATAAATAATACTTACACTAAGATACGAGACGTTCCAACTAGGAAAACAAACATATTACATAGTTGTTATGTATTCTGATTGAATCAATAACAAATAGAATATGATATTGACATGTCTCATCCTTACATTCATCTAACTGATATTCACATATTACTATTTTATTATGTTTCTTGATGGAAAGCACAAATAGGGTCTAAGATGGAGGTCACATCTTCAGGACCCTGATGTTTTGATTTGAGGTAATAGGCTCGCTCGCAAACTGTGAGTGTTCAACAAGACAGCTAGTATTTTTTTTGTAGAAGTATTGTCTCGCTAGCATGTCCACGTGCCAGCAAAGATGGGTCGGCACGACCGGGGAAGAAGTAACCTCCCAGAGAATATCGACGTCAAGTAGCAGTATGCATACTGTTGATTTCGAACAGTGAGTGTGGAGCGCCGGCGGCCAAATTCCTCCTTCAGACCCCTTCCTTTTCTCCTTCCCCTTCATTGACTCGGCAACGCATCTGCAACTCCTTTGGTATTGCAGATATCCATGGGCGGCTTGCCTGCTCGTTTGCCGAGTTATCCCATAAAAAAACCTAACCTAACCCTTCAAGGAGAACAGACGTGATAATTAAGTCAAATAGTATACCCACGAAACTTCTTATAAGTGTTCAAAGAGCCTACGTGACCCTGTCTGAAGTCGTTAAAAAAGAAACAACTTCGACATTGAACTTGAGACTGACAACGCACGAACGCAACGTCACGTACGCAAGTTACTACGAGTTATCAATTTACGAAATGGTTGTGTAATAAAATGTATAGAGCTTGGATCGACCAAAAAAATAGAACGCGAGTAATAATTGTGTAGTGTTAGCCTAGTGATATATGGCAATTGGACTGCCAAGTCAAAGATCTCGAGTTGGAAGCCAAGGCACGCACTTCTGACTTTTTGTTAATTGTCACGCGCTTAAACGGTGAAGGAAAACTTCGTGATGAAACCTGCATGCAACCGGCAGTAGGCTAGCGTGGTGGACTTTAGCCTAATACATATAGTGGACCACTCCAAGCTGCTCCTAGCACTTATAGCCTAACCTCTCTTATTTAGAGAGAAAACCTATGCCGAGCAGTAGAACAAAAAAGGATTTGATGATGATGATGACGACTTAATTTTTTGGAACTGTGTTAATTTTCCTATTTACTCCTGTTTTCCTTTTCTTCTTAATGTTTCAATGCTTGCTAAAGCATTCTTTCAAACATAACTAATTATATTCAAAACATGAAAACCTGTCGTACAGGTTGTTCGAAATAAGTAAGCCGATCGGAAGTTGTCTGCAAGTGGTTTAGAAGTGGTAAATTTAAATAGAAAGAGTCGGTGTAAAGATAATTAGAGTCGTATATGTTTCACATTTCCAATTATTTTGTTTATGTACTTATTTCGATATTTATGTATTAAAACACTTAATTAAACGATTTTAGTACCGCGATAGTTCGGAACGGCTAACTTCCGATCGGCTTACTTATTTCGAACAAACTGTACCTTGTTCAATATTTCATGGCGCGTTCTCCAATCGTTTCCTATAGTTGGGAACGATAACTATGTGTAACTTAAACTGTACGTTTTATATACAGGTGGTTACGTAACATGACCTTTAGTTCGCCCGGTCTATTACGTAATGGCTAGGGCTTGAAGTGGGTTTAAGTAGAGCCACGCGGACACCGTGCACACAGTAATTTATTAAAGAAGACATTTTTATATTATAACAATGATATAAGTCGCTACAGACAGTTCGTATTTTAGACATATCCAATTTAATGCAAAAAGTTTTCCGGTCGATGTTTCAATTCGTTCGCTGCACAATTGCCTGTTCAGCGGAGTTTGGAAATACATTTTTACCGGACCGCCGACGGAGGGTAATGTTTTTCGAGCCTATGCCTGTCGTATTCTTTGGCACGCTCATCAGCCTGAAACTGTTTGACGATTTCAGCATAATTGGTGTTAAGGACTTTAGATTGATTGGTCATTGATCTGCAGTAATTACAATCTCGACGTATAAAAACCACTTTTCATAGTCACGTCAAGTCTCCCTACATCCCAGAAATGCACAAAAGAAGTTTAATTTAATTGATATAATTTTTTGAGGGTAAAAAATTGACAGAAACCCCGCTCACACGATGAGAAACAGAATAATCAATGAATTCACTGTTCAATGTTTGATTACACAAAATCAAATTTTGTACACAGATATCGTACAATACAATAATTTATCATAATACAAGATTGTCTGACATATTGTGATGATGCGAACACAATCATCACACTTATAGGTATTTTTTTTTAATTAAAAACAATGTTGCTTATTCAATTTTTTATATTTTTTATTAATAAAAACAAAGTGTCACTTACTGACGCTGTTACTCAACTTGACAACGCTTTTGTAGATACAACACAAGTTGTACAAGCGCTATTGTTATCCACGAAAGACTTTCTACGGAAATAAACTATCTACCAATGACGCAATAACACACTTCAAAAGGACATTACGTAAATGGGCTAATGGAGATTCCCTCTAATTCTTCCAATTTAGGTGTTCGAAAATTCGGAATTCGAAAAACAAAGGATTTCATGGAAATTTAAACCAAATCAGTTTTTTTTTTTTAATTTTACGTCTGGCAATTCTTTAGTCATAGAAGTAAGAATTGCGACATCAACCGAGTACTTTGCCAAAACTTTTGAAAATAGAGGAAAGGTTGCAATATCAATTTCGAAGAGCAGTGACTACTTAATATTATGCCTACAATATCAAATAATGCATAACTGGCACAAGAGAGGGCAAGATAGTGTTACATGTATTACAATACAACAAAGATAATTATAAATACAATATGTAGGGCTGTGATGTGCTAAACAGGTTGTAATTACATACCGAGAACAACACGTACCTATGATACCGTACTTTGAATGACATTAATAGGGCTGACAAAAACGGGGCGTCTTACTACGTCATTTTGTGGAATGCAGACCAAAACTTATTTCTTCTCAATATTGCGCAAGATATTTTCGTCATCATGCAGAGACTTTGGAAGGTTTTGAAGCATCTGCGGCTATAGCCTAATTGCTAGGGCGTCGGACTTGCGATCATGTGGTTGCCAGTTCGAAACCCATCCATTGCACTACAGACGTGAACTCACTTGTAACACAAGCATTTAGCTTAGTAATGTGTGACCCACATCGCTAGTAAGCTTTTATAGAAAAAAATGTGTCTGGTGTATTGATCCAAAAGACAGTTTCTAATTTTATTGTCCGCAAGACGTGACCAAACAACCTAAGTAATACATATAAATTAACTAGCATAGGAAAGATGGCAACGTAACTTTGAAAATAATCCTAATAGGGTCACCCTCTTTTACTTTGGACCTACAAATCGCAGCAGAATGAGAGTAAAGAACGTATGCCTCTACCGAACCCTCAGGGGAATACAGGCATGATAGTATGTATGTGATTTTTATCATGAAATCCTCATTGAAATAGTTTTCTCTTGGTTTAATGATCTGGGGCCGTATTACCATGTATTAATGCCATTATTTTTAGGTTGTGAGAGAGGAATGCAGCTCTACAGGTTAAATAGTGGTGTCCCTCTTTCACAACGTAAAAATGATGGCATTAATATGTGGTAATACAGCCCCTGAACTTTTTTTATTTTATTTTTTATTTGTATTTCGTTTTTTAGAGTGGCACAGATCTGTTACCTAACTAGTTTTATGTAGTTATACACATTATGTTAAACTTTAAAAAAAAGTCTTGACAGTATTGGTTGGTACCCATTATATTATTATGGCCCTACTGTTGGGCATGGGCTATAGTTGACAATGTTAGCCTACTGCATATTCTATTGAGATTTTTACAATAAAATATATTCAACAATTATTCATACATAATTTGTGTTTTTTTAATTAGGCACATAAAAAACTTATTCACAATAACATTTACTTACAAGGATAATAATAAATAAAGACTTCAAGTACTGCAATGAACTTGTCACAGCACTAACATATTTATTAAAAGTTTTTGTTCAAACTTGACCCAAACTTTGTCCAAACCCCTATTTCGTGGGACCTAAACACCTCTGCTAACTCTCCAGAGAATATAGTAATATTATAATAAATAAATACATAGTCTTCACAAGTTTCTATTTAATTTCAGACCACCTCTTCTCTGTAGGGCTTATTTGAAACTTGAAAAGTTCATGTGTACTTTCCAACCAGTTCTTCTTCATAATATCTACTTGTTAGTACTTAGTCCTATTGAAATAAAATATTGATATATTAAGTTTGAAATAGGAATTGAGCATTAAAAAAAAATTAAGACTTCCTTCATCAACACAGATGAATTTTCTAGTGTTGCCAAAGAGGTTTCTAGAGAGGATACCATTGCCCTGCCTATAGCTATGGCAACAGCTATGTTTTTAAGTAAAGTCAGCCACACCGACCTAGTGGATTACACAAACAGGAATCCTTATAGAAATGTACCGATATCTATTTTGTCCGTTTAGTTGGTTATTTGTATATGTAGAGATGCCTTTATAGTTTACACTACAGTGGAATAAAATTATAATAGCCGAAAAAAAAAACTGTATGTTGACTGAGGATGAAAGATTATAGGTTGTACTGTTTCGTAGTTTTTTTTTTCTTATCAGCATCACTAATATTGTATATGAAATGTGTGTATTTGAATTAGTTCCAAATGAATGGACTTACGAAACGCATATGAGCCAGTGTTTGTGCCAAGGTTATACACATAACTTTAAAAAAAGAAGTGTTTTTTTTTCTGAGTACAATAGCACTTCAGGTTAGGTAACATTCACGAAATTACTGGAAGCCCCAGAATTGCGGATTCCACTTAATTACCTACGTCCGAAAGAACGTAACGTAGTCGCAATAATAAAAACAAACCAGATAAGGCCACGCGAAAATCGGTACGACCGACCTTCAAAGCGCATCAAACATTATTAAATATTAAAAATTACAAGAACACTGTAGTAAATTATTTTAAGTACTTACCAAAGTCTATAAATTGTTTTATAGACAGCGGTGAAGGGTTGAACTGCGAGTAAAAATCTAGCATTTTTGTAACATTGGAAAATATTGCTCCCGCTAACCTCATCTTGAAAAACTTTTGACGTTTAAAAATCAAAACAATTTAAAATCCACGTTAGAACAAATTCACAGTCACACTCACAGATGATCTGTACCTCGACCATGAGTTTATGTTATAAAATGACGATAGGTAAACAAAATCGCTAGCGTGATAACGTGCATCGGATAGATTTCGATGGCACTTGTACCATGAGTTAAATTGTTGATTACGTCACACGCTGTGGTAAGCTCGATCGTAGATTTCCGTAGCATGTCGTTCGGTTGGCATTAGTATGTTTATAGTTAACTTCACGCTTAATATAGTCATCCTTTTCTATCAAGGTGTGAACAAAAGAGAAATAAAATAATGCTACTTTTACCGTGTAACCCGACTAAATAGAAAATGTCATGCGTGTGTAAGGATATATTCGTAATGGTGTGATTTCGTTTTTTTCTTCTTTATCATAAACAAAAATGTCGTTGTCATGGATTGTATTACTAGTCAAATTGTAAACAAATATCTATTTGTTCATGCGATCGTTGTATAATGTTGGTTATTAATTACTCATAATTCATTTACTTATTTATTACCTTTGTTTAATAGAATTTCTTGCCTGTCCTGTAGTTGGAAATTTGATGAATCTTTTAACTATATGAGGTTGATTTAATGCATCTGTCACCTCTTAAATAAATATGCCTATGATTTCTTGTGAGAAGTAATTCGCTTCGCCAACAATGCTTTGGTAATCCTCATGAGCATGAAATAGTAACACACATAAAAGCTGCAACCGAAATACGTTCTAAGTACGGCAAGTACTTGATAGCATAACATACCATCACGCCTGTATTCCCCGAAGGGTTAGGCAGAGGTGTACTTATAGCACCCACAAATCATCGGTATCTTTAGGTCCCATGTAATAGGGGGTGAGCCTATTGCCATTAACCGGGCATAAATACAGACTCCGAGCTGCTACCGAGAATTTCATAGAAAACCCAAAGTAGGCTAGACGTAGAAGTTCGTAAAGTTTCACGAACTTCTGTTCACTAATATTTTCTAGTGGATATCCAGCTAGAACTCTCATATTTGCATTCCTTGTTCGCGGCGATTGTCTTCATATTCAGCCACGGCTAACATATTCCACGCTAAATATGCTCTCCCAGAATTTTTTATCAACAAATCTTTATACTACCTATGAAATAAGTCATTCACGGCAAAATTTGTCAGTGAGTTACGTTACTTTTATGGAAATGGTTTTGTTCGATTACGTTAGTCAAAATAATGACTCATGGTGCCAAATTTGTTTATCTGCCATACAAATCCGAGTCGCTATCGGATTGCTTTCGCTAGGTGAATTACGCATCAAAACGTTGTAATCTCATACTACCGATTTTAGTTCCTTACGTAACCGCTAGAGGCGTTGGAGGGTTTTCCATGCAAATATTTTACGGCGGCGCTAGCGTTTTTACGTGATAAAACTCATGGTCGAGGTACTGTACACATGTTTAGAAAAAATAATAATTACGATTCTAAACCAGCACACAACTTACGCGAAAGCACAAAATTCGACTGACTGAGGTGGTGTTGCCCGTTACTGAAGTTTATATATCAATCTGAAACGGTGACGTAAACGCTATCTGTGTTGTAAGTACAATAATATTTACAAACGATAAAAGTGTAAAGGTAGAAATTAGTATTGAATGGTATATCAGCTACAAAAATTGTAAATAAATGGGTATATTATGTGTCATAGGTCAGATTTGTATATGATACATCATTTCTTTGTTTCTTATCCTTTTGTCCTTTGTAATTTTGATTTTTCTTCAAAATAAAAAGGAGTTTTCTTAAAAATAGATTTAGTTTGTATATGCACCACATCTGAACCTTTTGACAAAAGTTATTTTTTTCTCATCAATGACAATTTGTCAAACTCAGACCGTGACGTACAAAAAATGCAAAAAAAACAGAAAATTTAACAAAAAAAACTGAACCCGGCGCATTTACAAACAAAAGGAGGACATCTAAATTCTGAATTATTTCTTATGATGTTAGGATAAATTAAAGCTGCACTCATGAATAAGTTCTTAGGTTCTTACCTCCCCAAACCCATCTATATGCATACAGTAAAAAAAACTGTGAGTATCCAGGGTACTATTAAGTATTAGATAGTTTTCCAGTAGAATTTGGTTATATTTTGGTGTCATATCACCATTTCTGGCGGTTCTCATCCCAATCATTGACGACCGTTTTCATTCTCATAAGCCCCGGTAACTTAGTTTCTTCGGCAGCGTAAGGCATACATAAGGACCTGGGCATACCTCGGAAGTCTTTGGCAGCGTAAGGCATACCCTAAGGACGCATACCTCGGCTAGTTCAGCAGTCTTCGGGATATTAAAGTCCGGCCAAAACGCTATTTGCTTGAAGAGTTGGCACTCGGCATGCCACAGGATTCCTTGCTTTGTGAGAGAAAATCACTCCTACGATTTTTTCTCAGTTGAGTTGGCGGACATTATTTTCTAAGTAAATTGATATCAAAATATGCTTAGCTTGTCTAATATAGAGCAGTCATAGCCACGGGTGGTAGACTTGTGGCTATGACTGCTGGTCCATCTGCTCATCAACACAAGAAGTGGTAAGGCGAAACATCCGTGTTGTTTCTGTCAGTAGGTGGGTGAATGAAGTCCGACACGCCCCGTTGCAAGGCCGCGTCGATTCCATGAGTATTTTTACAAGTAAAAAATAAAATACATGACATGACATTGGCAACTTTGTTAGTCTTTTCTGTGACGTGACGTCTATTTACAGACGTTGACTGTTGTAAACGTCAACATGACAAATGTCACTGTCAAAAGGACATTCTAAGATCTGTTTATTTTTTGTGTTGTTACTTGTTGTACAAGTTGTGTTTTGTGTTGCTCTCGTTTTAAATCTACATAGAAGTAAATATATAGAAAATTAACATAAAAAAACGGTGCCTACGTTTTTTTACTGTATTTACATAGACAAGTAAAATTTGATCCTTTATCATCAGTTCAATAAAACGACAACAAAAAAAAATCTTACATAATATTTTGTAGTTGATTATTTCATAATTATATGAGATCAGATCAGAATTTATTATACCGTTAATGTTAATAAATTTATGGCACAACTTTCAGGTCATGCATAAAGTATTTGTATATGGTACTCTCAAGCGAAAAGAGCCGAATAACTACTGGTTGCAGGATGAAAAGAATGGCAAGAGTAAATACTTAATAGATGGCTATACAAAAACGAAGTACCCGCTCATTATAGCAACAAAATATAATATACCATTCCTGCTGCATAGTCCTGGAAATGGTGAGAAGGTTCAAGGTATGAATATATGAAGTATATTGTTGCATGTTTCTATCTAGAACAACCTTACCCATATCATACCACGCCTATATTCCCTGAAGGATTAGGCAGGGCTGTCCTAATGTACACCCACACTTCGCGGGTATGTTTAGGTCCAATGTAATAGGGGGCGAGCCTTTTGCCATTCCAATCCAGACTCCGAGCTGCTACTGAGAATTGGATTGGTTTGTGGGGATCGAAATTAGGACCTCCAGTGTAGCGGTCACGCTTAGGACTGCTAGGGTAATGAGGCAGTTTTCCTTCTATATAGTGATTTTAAACTTACGGACCGCTGTATGTGTCCATGTTTCCGTTTTCTTAATACAACATTTATCTAAATCATTGTGAAATAGTGACGAAAACATCTGTTGAAGTTTACAAAGCAAGCATCATAGCTCAAAGAATTACCAAGCACAATATTACAATGTCTGACGGGCATTCAAACAACTGTGTATTTGAGTGGAGTTTAAGTTTAGGCAAGCATATAAGGCCCTGGTGAAGTGATGACTTGCGGCAGCTGGTAGCAATTGGAAGAGATTAATGAGAAGACCTGAAGATCAGGAAGAACAACCCACAAAATATTACCAAATATTGAATTGTATGATAAAAGGACATAATAAACTAATAAACTAAAATAATATTCTAAACTTGTATATCTATACTTTTTTCAGGTGAAATATATGAAGTCGATGACAGCATGCTTCACAAACTAGACATTTTGGAGGACCATCCCAATTATTATGTCAGAGAGATAGATGAAATCTTGGTCAAAGATCCGTAAGTATATTAACCTTTCAAGCCCATATTATATCACCTTTCTCTACACAACAGCAATAAGTTGCTTATATTTTAGGAACCATTGGTCTACGTAAAAGTTTGTTTTATTTCTAGCGAAACGAAGAAGACTGTCACAGTGCAATGCTGGGTGTATTTCCTAAAGAACTTTAAGCCCGAGCTGCTGAAAAGACCTTACATGGAAACCTACAGCACCCGAGGAGCCCATGGATTGCCCTACATGGACAGGTCTAAGAGAGATCCCCTATATAGTCCTAGAACTGAAATAAAGACTGATAATGAATCCTAGCGGCCATACAGCCAAAGGTCAGTAGTTCAATTTGTTGGTATGTAGGACTGGAATTAATATCCTACTCCTATACCCCAATTGTTATCCCTACTAGAGATAGAAATTCCGTATTAATTTTATCGATGCTATGTCAATATTCTATCTTCGATAGGGAAAATAGTAGAGAGATACAATTCGGTCAAAATAACTGGGCACGTCTGAAGTTAGCCATTGCAGAAGTTGCAGTTTAGAAAAAGAAAAAGAGTTCAATTATTTTGTGGTGTATATTCAAAACCAATAATAATATTAATTATTATTTATCATTTACCTAAATATTATTATAAAAAAAAACTTGACTTGGAAGTATATTATTCTATGAGATAGAATGAAAGGCAATAAAATCAGTTAATGATTTGCGAAGATATAGCATACCAAACACAAAAAAAAAACTAAATAAGATTATGTTTATTCCCAAATAATTAAATCCAGTTTTTTTTTTCCTTGTCGCATCTTGCAATCAGTCCATTGACTATAAGCAGATGTGTTGTTAGAATACATGTCGTGCAGAGCCAATGCCCCATTGGGTTTGACTCTTTTTAAATTGTAGCCTAATGCAGACTATCCAGGTTCAGAATTTTACGTCTCTTTAAGCGGTTCATTGAGTCGGGAATAGTGAATGAATTAAATCCAGTAAATAAATAAAATAAGCAAAGTTTTTTTAAATATAGCTTATAAAGTGGACTATCCTGTGATTTAAAAAAAAATTGATCTACTGTTCTTTGTCTGTATGTTAACCGAGGAGAAGGGGTAATTGTTGTCAATAACATTTATAATATTAGTGGACTGCCAAGTCAAAGGTGTCGAGTTCGCATCCAAGGCACGCGACTCTGTCTTTTTGAAGTCATGTGTGTATTAATAATAGAGCATAAGGAATGTGATGAGATGACGACTAACAGGGATGAATGAAAGAAAATGACAGGCTGCGCCGACCACAAATAAATTGGGAAAAGGGATGGAAGGTGATGATGATGATGATGATGATGAATTATCACACGCTTAAACGGTGAAGGAAAACATCATGAGGAAACCTGCATTCCTGAAAGATTTTCTTGACGGCAGGTGAAGTCTACAGAGCCACAGTAGGCTAGCGTGGTTGACTATAGCTTTATCCTTCTCGCTCTGAGAGGAGACCCGTGCCCAGCAGTGGGACAATGTAATGGGTTGATGATGATGTAGATTAATTTCTTATATTAACCAATAACTAATAGTGATCTACAATACTGCAGTGGTATTATAGGTACCCTCATAAAAAATATTAAGTACGAAAAAAATAGGCCTAGATAATTTTATTAAACACTGTTATGTCTGTTAGCTGAGTATTTACCTATGGCAGCCTGAATTCTAGTAGCAGAATGCTCATAGTTCAATTTGTCGTCTTTATTTGCAGCAATTCGTATGATTTCTCCAACATGCAGGAAATGGATGATATAATTAATAAGAACAAGAATAGTTAAAGTTATGATAGGAGCGCTGGAGGCCCAATTCCTCCCTCATTCCCCTTCCTTCTCCTTTTCTATTTCCCCTCATTTCCGGTGTTGCAAGTGTCCATTGGTTTATCCGCCGTATCTATGCTTGTTTGCCACTTAAGTTGTAATAAAAAATGATTATGAAATTTTAAAATGATCCTGTAAATGTTTATTTATTATATAAGATATTGCATTAGAGCTCGTATTAATTGGTAGAATTAGCACAGCCCTGAACACTAGGAACTATAACAATGCCTACTGCACAAACACAAAAAAATATGGCTACAGGTCATCCTATACAAAACCAGTTTAAGGTGATCTCGCATTGTATAGGCTTCTCATACAAGAAGAGCCAGCGTAAACTGGTTTAATATAGCTTGATGTGCGGCCGTACTTGATTCGTATACTCGGAATTATTTGCGTCAACAGATAGGGTGGTTACCCCGAGTTTCCACTGACGACAAAACATGTTGCAAACAGCTACCCATCCCACTCACTCTTTGAGAGTTAGATAGATGTTTGCAACATGTTTTGTCGTCAGTGGAACACGGAGTTAACGTGTCGGAATACATTGCAGCACATTGCAGTGTCGATATGTGTATACGTATAAACACGACTACATTATTGCAAGCTGCATTTCGAATTTCCAGCTTAGGCTGACCTCACATCGTTAGACTTTCTCTAAAATGAGAGGCCAGCATATACTGGAAAATGTTAACTTGGTGTTCCATCCATGTTTTAGAAACAACCATACTCAACTAAGTAAGCGGGGAGCTGTGGAATGTTAAGGTGGGACGCGTCACGAAATAATTTTGTCGTCGGTTAACTCGTGCCGAAACTGTGGATAGGATAACGAGATAATATGACTTTAAAATTATGTCGCGACATGTATGTTAGCCGCTTGGAATGGATAAATTATTATTTTTTTGTTTACAGCAATAATGAGTCTGTGATAGACGATCTGGACGAGGTCTTCCCGAAAAGCTGATTAAAATAAAGTAACTTAAAATTAAATAAAATGTCAATAAAAAAAAGTAACATTCCCTAAGTTATTATTAAGATGTGACCGTTTATTTACACTTGTTACATAATTATTATACATATTTTAAACATACTTAGCAGTTTAATTTCCTTTTTGTAAGAAGGTTCGCACGGGGCTACACATCAAGCTATACGAAACCAGTTTACGCTGGCCTCTTATTTTAAGGGAAGCTTAAACAATGCGCGATCAGCCTAAACTTGATTTGTATAGGTTGACCTGTAGCCGTGTGTACGGAAATTTCTTATGAATCTCTGCATGCCAGTGAGTCGATTGTTTCGGACTCGCATCGACTAGGTACCAACTGAAAATAAGTTTTTTTATGGGATAATAACTCGGCAGACGAGTAGAATAGCCACCAGATGGTAAGTAGCCAACGCCGCCCATGGACATCTGCAATACCAAAGGAGAGGAAGATGCGTTGCCGAACCTTTTTAAGAAGAAGGTAGGTAAAAAAAAGGAGCAAGAAGGGGACTGTTGATGCGTATGCGTGGTGGATTTGATCCGGTCAATTTAATTAATAGAAGCTGCTTGGATTAATATTGGATCCTTTTAATACTAACTTTGAAGAAATCATAGTCAATGCGCGTAGTCGTTGCGTGATAGTTGCGTGTCAAGCAATATTTAAAAAAAGTTCTTGTCTAGGCCCGATGCGCGTCGCTCGTGTCGTGACCTCCGCCGGCCCTCACATCCTTCCTTGCTTGCGCCGCGATGTCGTTACAGCTGCTATGCGCTCGCGCTGGTTCAGAGCGTGGAAGCTTGAGAGCGTTTTTTTATTGATTCCCTATCAATGGATATCAATTAAACTGAGAGAGGAATTGGGCCTCCAGCGCTCCAAACTCACCGTATGGAACGCAACCGTATGCATACACACTGCTACTTGACGTCAATATTCTATGGGAGGGTTGTATTTCCCCAACCCATTCAAGCTGGCACGTAGACATGCCAGCGAGACACTACTTCCACTAAGTTCAACGTGTGCTGTCTTTATTCTATTCCCAGTTTCTAAATTTAAAATAAGATTAAACTTGTGTGGGGTTAAACTATAACTTGATAACCTTTACGGGATAATATATGGCTAAAAAGCCTTGATTGCCAGCAAATAACTTTGAATGTCAGCTCAGCTGTCAAAACGGTAATGTCAAAGGACATAATCCGAACTCCGGTACTTATCTATGACCGGTTTAACTTGATCCATGGTCGAGAAATGAAACTACATCAAAATGTACAGAAAGTGACATATTGTTGACATTTCGCCGCTGTAAGCAGCGCCATCTTAAACGATGAACTTATACTGGTTTTTAGCAATCGTTAGGAAAAATGTCGAGCATGGCAAATGTTCGCACGTAGGTTAAGTTTATATTTTCTGTTTCTTCTTAGTTTAAATTCAGAAAATAAATAGTGATAAGTGAAACAGACGCGGTCTCAGGGCCTCACATTACTCTAAAATGGATTTCGCACGTAAGCAGTTAGAGAAATACGGCTGGACCGATGGTAAATTTCAATAAGTATCATATTTTCTCATGTTTATTTACCGAAAACGTCTATTTGACCAAGATTAATGACAAGAAAGCATTTATCTGGCAAACCAACAATACGAGGCCACGTATTGTTGTTTAATGTAATTAGAATACAACAATATCTCAAAGTTTAGTCCATTTATTGCACTTGAAAATTCTAATTTCAAACATCTAAATATTATTTATACCTATACTCCATTTGGTTAGGTACTTAACTAAAGGTAAACAATAAAAATGGCGACGTTCAGGGCTCTTCAACCTTTATTTACAATGGTATCTTATGAATTGGGAGTGAAATTAATAAGAACACATCTAACAATCAATAAAAACAACGAACAGACAAAACTATGACTAAATAATACAATTTACGGCAAAAGAAACACAAAAACGAACGAAAGTACAAACTGTTACGAATGGCGTCTGGTTACCCGACTAAGTATAATATCGGTTAATTATTTTGCCGCACTTACTCGCGCTACTACTTCTTAATTTTTTCGAGTTATCAAAAGTCTATTATGTAGAAAAAGGTTTTGATTTCCTGTCTTTTTAGATTCTTTCTAGTAGGCACATTGCAATACTTTATGACATAATTCTCGATTTGATTTATTTACTGGTCGCAAGCTTAAGAATTTATAATTACCATTTAATATTAAACAAAGTAGTAAAATATGCTAGTATAGTAAAGGAAAATCATTTTGAATGATGAAATAATTTATTTTGGTTACGTTTTGTTTCAAGATAAAAAATGGCCCTATAAAAGAACCTTTTTTATGATTTGTTTACCTTTAGTTAAGTACCTAACCAAATGGAGTATAGTATTTTTTTTTCTTTAGGCAAAGGCTTAGGTAAACATGAGAA
This sequence comes from Subacronicta megacephala, assembly GCA_958496365.1. Taxonomy (NCBI): domain Eukaryota; kingdom Metazoa; phylum Arthropoda; class Insecta; order Lepidoptera; family Noctuidae; genus Subacronicta; species Subacronicta megacephala. Next base: position 6,422,545 of record OY292540.1, on the reverse strand, counting down.
TGGCATATCAGAGGCATTGAAACCTAAACTGAAACGCAGTGTAGCTGGAGTTGGTCATGATCCAGCTGCTGAATTTAATGAGCACTGGTGGACTACACTATATGATAAGGCTGCTGCTAATATTGAGGTGAGCATCTGACAGTTTTTTGAGTGGGAAAACTAAACGCAGACAATTTCAATAATCATTCTATCCTTTAACCTTTTGACTGCAGTCATGTATAGATGACAAACCAAAATGTGCAGCACACCACAGTCACAACTACATGACAGAATCCTATATGTTTTATTAATCCTTCATACAAAGGGTATGGTTTTGGTAAAAAGGTTAAGTTTAAGGATGGGCAGTTTAACATAAATATAACATACCATCACAGCTATGTTACCTGAAGGGTTAAGCAGAGGTGTACTAAATGTATGTCAAACCCACAGTATGCCAGTATTCTTCGGACCCATGTAATAGGGAGCGAGCCTAGTTGCTAATAATTATAAATGTTATATAGTTTTTCTGTAAATTATAAACCAATAATTATACCTATTGTACTCAATTGCATTATGACAATAACCAGTTATTTTTGGTAGAGAACACAATTATTAAAAAATTTTTTCATAGTACAAAGTTATTTGTTCCTTTTGGCTACACCATCTACGAATAAATAATACTCAGGAAGCGTAACTCAGAACAAATTCTGCTCAAAAAGTGGACCTACTTCAAACCAAATGACGACGATTCAAAATTCGAATCACTTGCGATGTTTCAAATAGACATGCTTGGTAATTGGTTTAAATTCAGAGAGAAAACAGGGATTGGTTCGCGCGCGTGCTGTAATGTCTGTTATGACATCTGAGTCAAAATGGCGTGGACGATATTATGCAATAAGTAGATCGGACCAAGTCAATAATAAAACAATATTTTAATTATATTAAATATTTTATATTATTGTGATTTTTTTAAATTATACTATATTAATACAGGGTGGAAGGGACATCGACGCACAACCGCTTACCATGAATTCAGTACATTATTCTGGACCCCCCCCCGCGTAGATATTTTTCGTCGGTTACTAAAAAGGCTTAGATTGGGTACTTTTTAGTTTTGTTGTATTTTGCTAAAACGAACAAGCCGATGGTTTGCCAACAAGAATTGCGACTTCATCTATTGTTGGAGCGTTGAATTAGTGTTAGTGTATTCAATTGGGTTGTTTGTTTGCTCTGATCATAACCTTGGCAATAAGTCACCAGGTTCCTTTAAGGTTTCTGTTGACCTGGTACTTCAGTTGTATGTGGATATTTGTACAAACTGGTACTGCAGTTTTGTGTAACATGGTATATCCCTTTAATGATTTGTAAAAATATTTTTCATCAAAATGCATGGAGCATACTCTGGTAGTTTTCATAGGCATCCAGTCATACTCTCGTCTTTCTAATTGAACTGCAGCTATCCACTTATTTTGCCGAATGGTATCGGCAGGGAAACTAAAAAAAAAAACAAAATACATTAGTCTTATAAAAATATCTAAATTTTACCGATTTACTTTTCAATATTTCATCTAGAAAAAATACTTTCTAAATTAGGTAAAAAATTGACTGACTTCATTTTGCATAATATTGACCATCTCGTTTTGATAACGTATTTGAACAACTTTGAATATATCGGGTGGCGATTAGGTTATCACATTAAATTAAACAGCGGTCATTCCAAGTTATCATTAGTCTGTTTGAGTAATAAAATAAACAATTTTACTAAAAATAAAAAACTAAATTTTTCAAACAAAATAAATACCGTAAATGTTGGCTCGAAATAAATCACCCTCAATAATATCAGTATACTGACCTGTAAAAGCGGCAACGTCGCCGCCGCCGCCGCGGCGAGTAAGTACCTACATACTTGCAAGTAGGCATAGGATAGGACGCTCGGAGCGATGATATCAACAATTCAACACAAACTTTATGGTATTCTTGCACAATAATAATAATTCAATTTAATAAACCTACACTTGTCCAAATGTTCAATTGATTAATTAAAATTTACGTTATGGCCGCCATGCAACTGAATGCATATGAGCACCGTCATAGGTAGGTACGATATACCTCTGTCGGTATGTTCGTAACACCAGCAGCGCTGTTTTGGTTGCATTCAATCAACCATGTCGGTGTACTCTGATGATAACGTATGCTCACCCACTTTCACTAACTTCACTAACTAATAAAATGTCCTATCACAAACAAAAAATGAGAAAAGCGTCCGATCTCGCAGGAACTGTCACAACACTTAACTAATCTACAACTAATAATAACGTATCCAACAAACAAAACAAGAAATTTACGAAAATGTTCTCAAACCAATTACAATAAAATTACGAAGGGCGCGTGTGCGAATAAGCAACACACGATCTATCCCTAAGGACCCCGGAAGCGTACTGAATCAATCGCTCCGCACGCGCCGCCGCTTCCGTTTCTTTACTTTGTAGTCGCGCGCCGCCGCCGCCGGCGCCGACAAAGGACGAATTCTGACGACACCTACCCCCGTATCGCGCATAGAGATTTATGCCTTAAACTAATATTTTTAAGAACGTTTTTTATTTATCTTTCGCTGTGGTCCCTTATCTTTTAATTTTGCGCATAGACAAGGCCTAATAGTGTTAGTTATAAGGTCATTTTTAGCTTAACTAGTTTAAGTTTCTAATAATTGTTAGTAATACGGAACGGCAACGTTTGAATTTTCTCGGGTCTTTGAACTACTAGTTGACCTAGGTGATTATCGTTATTCAATACATGATGTTGTTAAATACTAAAATGGAAAAAACGATCCCAGGGCTAAAATGCTTATTGTACTTATTTTTTTTAGTTGTGTATGGTCAAAATACGTTATGTAGAATATGTGGTTGCAATTAATGTGATAACCTAATCTCCACGCGGTATTTATAATTAAGCTACTACTTACAAGTGAAAAGTGATCTCTGGACATTTTAAACTTGTATGTCTCCTGCACCACTTCACAACACATGATGGCATCATGATTCACAATGAAATTAAGCTAAAACCTTTGACATATGCTCGCTTGCAAGGAAAATGTCCGACTGATGGCGCGCTGGACACAATTTTGAAGCCCCGCCTACTTGGACACAACTTTTGTTGGGTCATTTTCTTAACGCAGTTACATTTCCTGAGTATTATTTATTCGTAGTACACCATATATTATTATATTAGCAGCTAATGCAAAAGTAAAAGAAGAAATTTTATAGAAATGTTAAACAAAAAAACATTTATTTTATTGTTTATTAATAAACTCATATTTCATAATTATTATTCTCATATTCCAGGTCAAAGAAAAGAATGGTAAAACGAAGAAAATAAAATCGAAAGAAGGGGAAGAATTTGTCATAACCAACAATACTTGGAAACTAAATAAAAAACCAAAAGATACCGAGGATGATGAACAATACTCAGAACATTTTGTCAGAACTGCGGTATTAACTAATGGTGCTAACAACGTTGAGAGAGTAATAGAATCAGAGTCGGAGAATGAAGAAGAGAAGAAAGATGTGCTTAAGATGACCGATGAGGAGTTGTATGCTGCATGTGAAGGCAGGACGGCTCATAAGTTCGTATTATTTTATGCTTTGGTTTACTTATGAACACAACTTAATTATATCCACTTAAAGAGGCCTACCTCCAACAGTGGACCAATACGGGCTTACTCAAGCGGTTATGGCCCAGTGGTAATGGCTGTAACTTATGAGTTGTAGGTTGGAACCCAGATAGGCTTTTACTTTGTGTAAATTATTTGATCATGACTGCTCCTAAAACGGTGAAGGAAAACATAGTGAAGGAAATCTGCATGTCCTAGAATCAGCAGGCATGTGTCCCAGTAGTGGAAACATTATAGGCTGGTTATGTTAGGCTTAATTTGTCCTGCTAGTTTGTGTAAGGATGACATTTTATTATTTTAGAGAATGATACTGATGCAGCTGCAATAATAAGTTCTTTACAGTTGTTACATATATAAATTCACACCTTTTTGCCATAGGAGTAGACAGAAACAACAGACAGCCAAGTGGCTGTCTGTTGTTTCTGTCTATGACTCTTTCATATCATACCATACCATAGCTCATTATACATTAGTAAAGTTGTTATTTAATAATTATTATTATTTTTCAGAGGTGCGCGTCACGGTTTACTTGCTACAGGCAAATTAGCGCGGATAGCCCAACAAGAAGCATTATTACTTTTACAACCAAAGTACAATGGCTATTCGCACGCAAAGAAATTAAAAGAAAAAGTCGAAGAAATTAGCCTGAACAGCGATTCTGATGGCACAGAACGTAAAAAGAAAAAGAAGAAAAGAAAACGCTGTAATAGCAATGAAAATGGAAAACATATTGAATGTGATGAGGCTCTATCAGGTGATATGTCTTTCCCTGACAAAAAAGTTTCAGATGAGAACAATATTGCCAGTGATTTGAAAGTGGGAAAAAATAGTAGAAAATCTAAAAAGGCAAAGAAAGATTTTCGTAGCATCGAAGTGATCACCGAAGAAGATGAAGAAGTTTCGAAACCTAAGAAAAAAAAGAAAGAAAAAGAGTGTAATATGGAAGACACACCTATGGAAATTACAAATATTGAAAACGCATCAAGTGAAATTAATAGCACAAAGAAAAGTAAAAAGAAGAAGAAAGATTGATAAAAATAATATTTTTAGATGTTTTTTTAAGTAAGTCATTAAATTATGGTTTTTATGTTCAGTAAATGTTTGATTTTATAATATTATAAAGAGCTGTCACCAGGGTAACCAATAGGTGAAAATTATGGTCATTATAATTTGTACTAGCGAGCACTGGTTGAGAAGTACTAAAGGTCTGGTTCTAGCGTTTTACTTTGAAAGCACCTGGGATAATACGGGTTCGTAGTTAACACTTATAAGTAAAGGATTCTATCATAAATATAATATGATATTCAATGCGACGCTAGAATGTCGAGCCACTCCACGTAAGCGTTTAAAAAATTAATACCAAGCAGTTGGTATATTTTTTATATTTTTTTAATAAATACGCGACAACACCGAAATTAAATTCTGTCAAAATGACAAAGTAAGGTGGTGTCACTGTCATCCAATCCAATTGTCAAAGTTTTTTGTCGATAAACGAAATCGAAAATTGCGTGAAAAATGTCTTTAGCAAAGATATTAGCGCTAGACAAAGTCGCTAATTTCTTCAATATTATCCGTCAAAATGGTGGAATTAGAGGTTCCTTATATAAACTCTTCAGGTAAGGAATAATTTACTTTATTATGTAATTTGTTCATAGGTTATATTTTGTATGGGTTTTTACGCAGTAAAATACAATATTGAAGTAGTTTTTAAAACACAAAGAGTATTTTGGTCTAATAATAGTCTCAGGATGTCGGTCTATTTATTTTTTTATTCATCAAATATTGAAAGTTGGTAACAACTTACCCATTTCAAACCAGATTGAAAATTCTGAAGGATCTATCATACTATCGAGAATTCAGTAGCGTTATCGCTGGGGCGAAGTATTGGAGTATAAGCACCCGTTATTAATGTCATTAATGTCTAAAGTTCCATTTCTCAATGATCTTTATTTTTACAGAAACAAGTTTCAAATAATCACTTGCCAATCAGTTTAAATCTGGTGCAGTTAACTGTAACCTTTAGTCTTTTCTATCTTAGAGTTCTGAGACCCTTAGGGCGACTCTGTGACCCAAAGGACGCCTGCTTCTAGCAGTCCTACATTAAAATGGGTTGATACTGTACTTTCATCTTTTATAACATATTTTCAACTTGCAGTTTCGTTTGTGATATGAAAAGTTGAAAAAGCAAAGTAAATTGAACAACATGTTAGTATTACCCAATGATATATTGTTATTAGATGCCCCATGTTATTAGTAAATGATATCTAAAATTGAATAACTTATCCACTTTTTTATTGTTATTGTTATTTATAATTTTTGTGACGCTGAAAGAAAAACAATATAAGCCTTATTCATAAAAGCTAGATTTAAGGGTCTCCTTAAGGCTGAGTTCCATACAAACATGATACTAAATTGATACACAGAAAATGTAACTAAATTGTAATTATTCAGATTCAGATATTAGCATATTATATTAGCATTCAGCTGAGTGGCAACCTTTTTTGTCGCGGACACGACGTGCAACAGATCAAAACCAATTCTTATTTAAAATTTTAATATGATAATTTATTAATTATGTCTGTTTGCACGTTTTGTTGTTGCTGATAAATAAATGTTTTTTCTTTCTTTCTTTCTTCTTTCTTTTCTTCTAGATAGCTTTCATCTAGGGGATTATTAGGCCTACATTGAACAGTGGACTAATATAGGCTGATGATGAGGGCATTATCTACTTTAAAATACTTCACTAAAATATCTTTGATATTTTGACAATGTTTGTAATTATTTGTAGCAACATCTAGCTAAATCTTGAATTTCGCAAGCAACATTTACCTTATATCGACCGGGGGGCATGGTAAAACCCCTGCATTTTTCGGATATCCTCCCTTTTATTGGAAGGGCAACACAGATGTGTTGCCCTTCCAATAAAAGGGAGGTTGTCCCTTCACACTGGTGACCCTGAAGTTCCTAATGTCACCACAACTTGGTATTTTTCAGGCAAGATGAGTTGAAAGATGGTGTCCTTGTAGGCGAAGACAAATATGGCAACAAGTACTTTGAGAACCCTCGCTACTTCTACGGCAGGAACCGCTGGGTGGAGTACAACGACAAGGTGTATTTGAACTATGATGGCAGTCAGGTAAGGATATTGACATCATATTTTCAGAGTTCGGAAAGTCAGTTAAATACCTCAAAACAGTGACTTGTTACAAAAAAAAACAGTTAAGATGTCACTGACGTCACCTCAAAGACATACCTAAATAAAAAAATGTGAAGGCAAATTTCGACCTGGCGGGTGGGACTCGCGGTGGCTTAGTGGTCATAGCGTCTGGTGCACTTAACCAGAAGATGCAGATTCGAATCCTGCCCGCAGTCGTATTTTTCCTTCACTAAAATAACTTTATAATCTTTGCCTGGCAAATACCTAAAACAATAATATAGTGCGGTTTTGGTTACTATTTGAAGATCTATATAACCTCCATATGGAACCCACGATGTTGGAATCCAACTTGCGCACTTTCGAGCTTACACAGTAGCCGAAGGCCCAATTCCTCCATCAGTTCTCATTCTTCTCTTTTCCCTTTTCCTTTACAAGGTCGGCAACACGCGACAACGTTTTAAAGGCACACAGATACTTAAATTATATATGTTTCAGGTTCCTGCTGAATGGTTTGGTTGGCTGCATTACAAAACTGATTATCTACCACATGAGGTAAGTGTTTAAGACATTTGTTCATCATCTGGGGAGGCAACAAGTTATGTCGGACTTATACCGACTATTACCGACTATAAATTAAAAATTAATAACCTCAACAATTACATTATATCTCGACCGATTTTCATCAAACATAGCTAAGAACACTCCCGACTAATTCACCTTTCAAACAAAAATAACTAAATCCAAATCGGTCCATCCGTTCGGGAGCTACGATGCCACAGATAGACACACAGACACGTCAAACTTATAATACCTCGTCGTTTTTGCGTCGGGGGTTAACAAACAGCACGTGTCTTCCCTTGCCAAATAGCCAGGACAATGGGATGGTTATAACATTCACCTGGACTTAATTTTTTTTTAAAAGCTTACTAGCAATGTGGGTAACATTACCAGTATTCTTGTAAACCACTCTTACAAAGCTAGATGCTTGTGTTACGAATGGGTTCACGTCGGTAGTGCAATGGGTGAGTTTCGGACCGGCAATCACATGATCGCAAGTCCGACGCCTTAGCCATTAGGCTAACGCCGCTTCTTTATTATTTTAAATAACATGCTGCATGTATTCCCGAAGTGTTTGGCAGAGGTGTACTTAATGTACACCCACAGTTCTAGTAGCGCATTAACCGGTTATCAAGAGTAGCAAATGGTACGGGCCCCGCGTATCCGAATCCGTCAAACTCCGCTCGAGCTTAAGTTTTAAAATTGAAACCTATTAAGACACTAAAAGATTACGAATACACTAAAAAGTCGCAAAGTGGATTGGTCCACTTCCTCTCTCAGTCCCCTTCCTTCTCCTATTCTCCTGTCCCTTTAATAAGCTGGGGAACGCATCTTCTACTCCTTTGGTTTTGCAGATGTCCATGGGCGGCGATTACTACTTACCATCAAGTAGCTCGCCTGCTCGTTTACCGAGTAATAAACATACATACTATCACGCCTGTATTCCCCGAAGGGTTAGGCAGAGGTGTATTAATGTACACCCACTTCGCCGGTATGTTTAGGTCCCATGTATAGGGGGCGAACCTATTGCCATTAACCGGGCACAAATCCGGACTCAGAGCTGCTACAGAGAATTTCATAGAAAATCTCAATAACACGTTGCTCGACCTTGGAATTGAACCCAGGACCTCTAGCGTAGCAGTCGCGCTTGAGACCGCTAGGCTGACGAGGCAGGCAGTTTGCCGAGTTATAAAAATAATAATAATATAAAAAAAACATCCTTCGGGGAATACAGGCGTGATGGCATGAATGGATTTCATTTTCAGGATCCCGGCAGGCCAAAGTACAAGTGGATGGCGGAGTATACCGAGAACATGTCGGGCACAACAGGTCAATATGTGCCCTACAGCACTACAAGGCCCAAGGTGGAACCCTGGGCCCCTCCGAAGAAAAGCATCTAGGCCACAACCTGGACTTGCAGACCTGAAGACAGAAAGATACAAGATTCAATAAAGAGTAATTTATGATTTAGTTGTAAGTAGAAAATGGAATAAATCATATTTGAGTTTATATCGTGTTTTATTCAGAGTTAAGACCATTTTCCGTATTGGATCCTCTAAGGGGCTCAAATAGTAAATATCGAGAAAAATAGGCTTCGAGTCACAATCAACCCGTACTGGGCCCGCGTGGTGGATTACGGCCCACTCCGTCTCACCGAGAGGAGGCCTGTGACCCAACAGTGGAAACATTATAGGCTGATTCATCATCAACCCAATACATTGTCCCACTGCTGGGCACGGGTCTCCTCTCAGTACGAGAGGGATTAGGCTATAGTCCACCACGCTAGCCTACTGCGGGTTGGCAGACTTCACACGCCGTCAAGAAAATCTCTCAGGCATGCAGGTTTCCTCACTATGTGTTCCTTCACCGTTTAAGCGCGTGATAATTATTTATTAATACGCACATGACTTCGAAAAGTCAGAGGTGCGTGCCTTGGATTCGAACTCGAGACCTTTGACTTGGCAGTCCAATGGTCATATCACTAGGCTATCACTACACTACTATAGGCTGATTATGATTTACATAATCATTATCGGCTTCGAGTCGGAAATTCGAGCCCTGAGTTCGAGCTGATGAACCTTTATAGAGCTCGTCTCAAAGGCTCGACCTTTAAGGGTAGGTACCCTTATGAGAGTCCTTAAAAAGATTCGGGTAAGAACTCCAGCTCAGTTTACATAATTTGGAATATTTTTCGTAAATTACCTATATCTTCTGTGAAAAAGTGCAGTATAGATTTCTATATGGTATACTCAATATACCATTCCCAACTGACGGCACGCATGCATCAAGCAACATCACCGAAATTAAGCGAGCTCGACAAGCCGTTGTACAATGATACTCTTTTGAAGACCAAACTTCATCTGATCCTCCCAGCGTCTTATTCTGCAACCTGCTGTCATCCAATGCTAGATGAAAGTCTCTTCATAAGCCCGAACAAGGTCCCGAAAGACCTTGGACCTTCCGCATCCATTCCCCTACAGGTGGCTTTATGTCGGCAAACGAGTAAGCGAGCTACCTGATGGTAAGTAGTCATCGCCGTCAATGTACATCTGCAATACCAAAGGTGTTGAAGATGCGATGCCGAGCCTATATAGGGAAAGGGAGGGGAAGGAGAAAAGGAGACCGAAGGGGATTGAGGGAGGAATTAGGCGTCCGGCCCACTCGCTCACCGAACGAAGCGCAGTAGCGAAACGCTACTACTGGGACGTCGGTCTTCTGCGAGAGTGTGGAACTTCCCCGGTCAAGCCAGCACATTCATGCTGCGAACAGCGTGGCCCTACCACAAAAAGAGTCCCTTATAAGCACGCCATCCCGAACGACCGTGGACCTTCCGCATCCATTCTCCTAGAGGGGGTTATATGTCAGTGTTTTACACGAAGCGCCTGTCATCAAACCCCCGCAACCTAAATTCTGGGCAATACCAACATTCATAAATAAGCAGGCTTTTCGGGCTTCTTATTCTTCAGAGTTTCTGACTGCCACTAACGATTTCTATTAACGTCGTTAGACAACCGGGACCGGAAGCTTTACCAATTCATAGGTAGACCGCGGAAAGCACAGCTTATCTTGGAGATCGATTGATCAGCATAGTTATTAATAGGAACCAGGTACTGGTCGACCAGTAGGTAATTGAAATTCAACCTCAATATTTTTTGCACCCAGTCCCCTTCTTTATATCAACTTTTAGTATGCCGAATGTCACACTTCACCAATGTGCTTAAAAAGCTACAAAGTTTTCTCTCACGAGCTCGCAAACTTTAAGTTACTACAACAATATTTTCCGATTATAAATAGCCTTCAAGACGAACTACTAACAATTTACTACCTACCTACTAAGCAGCTGATGGTTTAAGTTTTTTCTACCATGCCTGATCGGCGTGGCAGAGGTGTAGATAGCATTCGGAACGGTTTAATTCGTATCATGCCGGCTGTTATTATTTCTACTTAAAACCTGTTTGCAGTGCCACGGGTCCTAGCAAGCGGTGCTCAACGTTTTTTTTACCGATGTTTGGCTTTATAGGCTCGCCCCCTTTTACATGAGGCCTAAAAACATACGGATGCATGAAAAGTTTTTTTTTTTTGGAAAATGGGAAAAAAATAATGTTAAAAATGATAATGAAATGCTATTTTTTTTTTGTATTTTTTTATACACTTCTTTGTTCGGAAAGTTCCATATTAACTTTTTATTTCATCTGAGGTCGGTAGTGCAATAGGTGGGTTTCGAACCGGCAGCCAAATCATCGCAAGTCCGACGCCCAAGCCATTAGGCTACCGCCGTAATTTTACACTGTTTGTAGCGGAAATAAAGTAACGTGATACGACGATAGGGGGGTACCTACGATTTGACTTGACCCCCTCATCATCCTAAAAGTCTAACGTAATTATTGGACGCCTCCTTTGCGGTTTGACTGGCTAAGGATAACCTTTATCTACGTCGGAATAAAGTATATTTTTGAGTGTTCCGACAATTTGACGACGTCTGTGGTCTAGTGGTTCGTGTGCCGGACTGCTGATCACGAGGTCGTGGGTTCGATTCCCACAGGACGCAAATATTTGTGTGATGAGCATAAGTATTTGTGTTCGTCTGGGTGTATTTAATATGAAATGAAATGAAATGAAATGAAATGAAATGAAATGATATTTATTTCTGTAAATAGATCTTTTAAGACACTTTTACAAGTCGTTTTTTTTACATATTTTTTTTAACTAGATGGCGTCGACGTTTCCTATCTGACGACCTCTGAGAAGAAACGTCGAAACAAACTCAGAGAATCATGGTCTCTTTTAAAGTCCAGACAATAGTTATATTATATGCGAGTTCAATGTAGGGCAAAATCTGAACAGGCCTTTTGAAGAAAGAACCATACCAGCTTTGAGTTGACCTGTCCTAACTGACGGAACGCATACATCAGTCATCGTGTAGCTCAACCATTTTTTAGGGAGCCCAACGACCCGACGCACAACGATACCAGATCAGCAAGACATTTGCGTAGGTCATGGGAAATACTCAAAACTTTCAGAAATCTTTAATATAAATAAATGTTATACGATTTAAAACCGACATAGTACTCACATTTACATTTTGTATGGTACAGTGTACATTAATAATAATACTATGCAGGATAACTATGACCTACAAGGCAACTCAGTCAACTCGTAAATGGAAAAAAAAAAAAAAAATGTATTATAAGTATGTATTTACAAAAAAAAAAAAAAAGTATTTAAGTATTATATCCATTGTCTAGTACCCATAGTACAAGCTTTGCTTAGTTTGGGACTAGGTGGTGTTGTGTGAAATGTCCCAGGAAAAAAAAAAAAAAAAATTGCGTGTTAGAGAGTCAGTCCCCCGTTTTGGTTGCTTCGGCTTCAGTAGGTAGTCTGCAATCCATAAGAGCCCAACGAATCAGCGGGCGGCGATGACTACTTACCATCAGTTGGCCCGTCTGCTCGTTTTTTGATATGAACCATAAAAAAACAATAGAAAAACCATTGTTTTCAACTGCCTCATTAGTCTAGTGGTCCTAAGCGCGACTGCTACGCTAGAGGTTCTGGCTTCAATCTCCAGGTCGAGCAGTGTTATTGGGTTTTTCTATGAAATTCTCAGTAGCAGCTCGGAGTCGCTCGCCCCTTTTACATGAGACCTAAACATACCGGCGAAGTGCGAGTGTCCAACTTAAATAATTTTTAAATGTAAAATATAACATAAGCTAAAAACCATTGCAATCGATTCTGTTACTGATTCTGAAAAAACTTCTTTCGGCTTTCGGGTAAACAAAAGCTTACGTGACTGCCTCATTTGTCTAGTGGTCCTAAGCGCGACTGCTACGCTAGAGGTTCTGGGTTTAATCTCCAGGTCGAGCAGTGTTACCTATTGGGTTTTTCTATGAAATTCTCAGTAGCAGCTCGAAGTCCAGGCGGGCACAAATCCATGCCCGGTTATTTGCAATAGACTCGTCCCCTAAATGGGACCTAAACATACCGGCGAACTGTGGGTGTACATTAAGTACACCTCTGCCTAACCCTTCGGGGAATACAGGCGTGATGGTATGTATATACCTATATAATTGTTACCAACGACCCTCTGGAGGGTCTCCGTTCTTTACATATTGTAAATCTCCTTTCATGTCCTACAAAATTTGACATTGATTAATGGTGTCGATATATTTGTTACAAAATGCAGGATGCGTAACTGTTACGTTTATAAATAGACGTAACACAAAGGGATTTCTGTGGAACGCATTGTGAAATGGTTAGATTTGTGTTAAAGAAATATAACGTACCTATAGTAAGCAGAGGTGTACTTAATGTACAGTGGGTTATAGCTGTTACCTGACCCACTGAGACCCCGCCGGCCCATCTAGGGTGGGTCAGGTAACAGCTATAACCCACTGTACACCCACAGTTTGCTGGTATGTTTATTTGCGATGTAGGTACAGTTTGTTTGAAATAACTCTGCTTGTCTGAAGTTAGCGGTTCCAAATTACCGCGCTGGTAAAATCGTTCGTTGTTTTTATACAGAAATATCGAAATTAGTAAAGAAAATAATCACAAATGTAAAACATATATGACCCCAATTGTCGTTACACCGACTCTTTCTATTAAAATTAACCACGGCTAAACCACTGCGGACATGCTGATTTTTTTATTAGTTTTTTTTAGCATTCAATATTGCGAAATGTTCACAAAGAAATGATTTTTTGTAATTAAAGAAAATTTCATAGTGAAAGAAAAATTCGATCTCAAGCAGGGTTTGAACCTGCGTCTCTCTGGATAAGAGAGGGATCGAATTTTTCTTTCACTATGAAATTTTCTTTAATTAGAAAATTCATTTCTTTGTGAACACTGCGGACAACTTCAGACAGATACATATCCAAAGTCCGAGGAGAAAAATCCAATAACACTTTGCTCGTTTCGGAATTGAACCCAAGAATTCTAGCGTAGCAGTTGCGCTTAGAACCACTGGACTAATGAGGTATATACTTAGTTAAGTTATGAAATACATTATAGTACAAAATGCCTTAAAACCACCATTCGATTTTTTTTTGAGTCTAGGTGCACTGTAGTGCAACCGTCGAGTTTCTTAAACTATGATTGTTATAAGTTTTAAAAATAAATAAGCTTCTATTTTACGACTCAATCGTTAATTATCCTCCGAACCGTGGTGATTAAATGATTCGAATTCAAAATGGTCGAAATACGATCACAAAAAAACTTTTAGAATCTTTGTAACGAGCCAACTGCCTATAATATGTCTACATGCACACAATTTAAGACGAAGCTTTTTGACTAGTAGCCATCCAATAATCAACCTTACAATACCGTAATACATCTCAATATTTACTAACATTGTGTGTAACTATGGTCACACTAGTGCAATTTTACCCTTTTAAGGGAAAATGGACTTTATGTACTTAGAGTATAGTAGTAAATTAGCTTGAGCAGATCAGTTAAGCTCCAAGTACGGACAAAACTTTTTTTGCCATCACAGATAAAAATATCTTTTAACTCGTCACAAATCCAGTGAAAATGCGACGCGGCGCGGTCCGAACGCGTCTTATTGAAACTTTTTTGTAGTTTGTAACATAAAATGATAGTTTTTAAATGAAAAATGCACAAATAATTGTAATCTTTGTGATTTTAACTCAGTGAGTGTGCGACGGTTGGCTGTTTGACATGTGTTCCAATTTATAATTCTGTTTCGAAATTCAAAATTGTTGTGTGGTGTGCAAAAGGTGTGCTGTAACGTTTACAAAACAGGATTTTGTGATTTTAAAATCTTTATGGTAAGTTTTAGGTTAGTTTTAAATGTAATTTAGTGCGTTTTAGTATTGGGCGTGTGATTTTAAAGTACGGCCGGTGAAGAACAAAGAAAACGTAAACTAGTTTTGAAAGTAAGCGGCATAAAATTTCGTTAGTTGTTAGTGAACCGGTAACGAGGATGTTTTGTGTAGGATCATTGCCTCACTTTTTTTATAAAAAGCTTTAAGTCGGTGCTAAAATGTAGGTACTTAGGTACTATGTACTAAGACATTTTTTAGGTGCTAGGTATCTATTATGTGTTGTTATGCTGATTTAAACTTTTATGTAAATAAGAAATAGTACATTACATAAGTATCTATTTACTTGATCATGCCTTAAAATGACCTCTGTAAACTGTATCACAGAATAACTATATTAGTGAACTGTGCATAAGAAATAATTTGAAAAATATTATAAAATCTAACGAAGTACCTACCCACTAAAGTACTTATTAATTTGTAATAAAACACGACACTGGACTATTCACCTTATTTATTAAATAAAACCTATCCGCAGCAGGCTAGCGTGGTGGACTATAGCCTAATCCCCGACTCGGAGTGGAGTGGTTGATGATAATGTAAATAAAATGTTTATTTACTTATAAGTGTTTTAGATTTTTGGTGCTGTTAATTGCCTTTGTCGCTTTAAAATTATCATTAGCCCGTATTTGTCAACTGCTGGACGTAGGCCTCTTTAAGTGAACGCCACAGAGCCCGATTTCCAGCTCTTTTCATCCAGTTACTACCAGCTGCTTTCTGCAAATTGTCAATCGTTCTTTGTCGCTTATCTCTCTTAAATTAATCATCAGCCAATTTGATGTCCCACTGCTGGGCACGGGTCTCCCCTCAAAGTGAGATGGGTTAGGCTATATAGTCCACAAAGCAGCAAAGCTAGCCTACTGCGGGTTGGCTTTTTAAAATTAACATGGCATAATATGGGTAATGTTCACGCGTAGGGTTGCCATCTCTAAAATCAGGTAACCAGGAAAAGAAGCACTAAACCCCGGATTTTGGAGCTTAGAACTCGGACATGTGGACAGTGTTTTCTTAGTTATTCAATAAAATATTTTTCAGTTATAATCTTCCGGCAGCGACCGATGACTTGACAGCTTTTAAACCTGGACCACAAATGAAACCCCACCCGGACGCTCCCCGGACGCCCTCTAAACTAGGAAAAATCCGGGGAAACCCGGACGGATGGCAACCCTATTCACGCGTAACCTTCTTGAAATAATAAACTTTGTTTCATGTTCAAAAACTATGCGAAAGTAGACACTGGACGCAGTAGCGAACGGAGGCTATTGTGTGGTTCCAAATAATTGTAAAATGTACCATGAAATGCTTATTACAATGGGCGTATAAAATTATTATCAATAACAAAGTTTCTAATTTGTCTGTGAAAAATTTGAATGTCTTTGTGAAACACTGATTTAGGTACGTAGGGTAAATTCGGACCACTTATTGGACTTGCCAACTTTAAGAGGCTTAAGAAAATGTTCCAGTACTTTTTTTTTTCACTTTAGACTATAAGCTACGTTTCTTGGTTCGAGATGTAATCATGACAAGTTTTTTATTTTTTGTGTTTGATTTTCAAAAGTACGGATATACAACTGAGATTTTTATGTGCCATAAGAGAGACAAATTGATAGGGAGTGAGCCAATAAAACAGGCACAAATTTAAATTCCAACCTCCTGTGAATTTCATAAAAATTTTACGTCACACTCAACATCAGCGCTTGCGATTGCTAGACTTACGAAGCAGATAATATTGCGTATTGGTTACTTTAACGATGAAGAACAAGTTCAGGATGTATGCCGTAAAATTCTGAAATTTGCGAAGCCAATGTATACTAGACCGGTGTAGTAGTCTCTGGCCTGGCAAGATAAGACTTGGGAGGAAGCTATTGACCAACTGAAGGAGCGAAAGCAAATTCTGATTGTTTTCTACAGATATCAAAAGATAAAGCTCCAACATACATTAATACCCTAACTTTCTTCGTTAAAACTTAGAGGGCTATCCTTTCTACGTTCCTCGGGTCTCTAAACGTGTTTTTTACAATTCTGGAGGAGTAAAAAACCTTGGAATGCATCATCTGCTGTCCCTTGCAAGCTGCTAGTTGTCGTACACATCGCTGCACGCATTGCGAGCGTTCCATCGTTCATACAAGTTATCTTGACTTCAACTTTTTCCAAGTATGAGTTCGTGGAAGAACTCATACTTGCCAGTGTCTGGGTATTGGAATAGAAGACTCATTTCGAGTAGCGGATTCTGAATACAACACTCATTTCTGAATAGAGGATATTGGGGGAATAAATTGACTGAAAAGAGATCTAAGAGCAAGATTGTAAGTTAAAGTGAATAGGAGGCAATGCCGAAACCACCAGTCAAATGGGCTAATGTTTCTGGTTCTAACAGCCAAAGGTAAAATGCGTTTGAAAAAAAACTAAACACATTACATTAGGTACATTTAATCGAATCCTTCTTGCGGCAATCTCTCTGTGATTAGTCAACTTTGCATAACTTTTGCTAAACGATGCTGGTTTTCTACTCTACATTCCAATTCAAACACAAGTATGTATCTAGTATTTTGAAAGATGTCTAGTTATTTATAGAAAGATATTAAAAGTTCCAAAAGCCATATGTTTCTTTTCGTATATATCTGGTCATCAAACCTATAGAACAATAGGATTTGATGATGCGATCAAGTTTAATGTCTTTTAAGCTTTTGTGTTGTTAAAATAGAAGAGAAACAAAAGGCATAGTCACTGTAGTACCAAAGGGTTAAGTTTTAGAAACTTGGCAGGGCACTGTCGTGCACCCAAATTATGTTTAAAAAGAAAAACATATTGGTAGGCTGTTTTGGTACCATATTCAAGATTGGTCGGCTAGACGCTGGCTTTATGCGGCTTGGCAGTAGATATAGGTGAATAGCGGGGGTAACTACCTATATTTTTTGCCCAAAATGCTTTGGCATCCACGTATCTATACTTTTAGCGGAATACACATGCCGCGCCGTCAAAAAATCTCTCAAGCATTTAGGTTTTAATAAGCTGCACATGATTTTAGCGGAAAAATCCGAATTGATTGCTTTGGATTCCTACTTAAGAATGACTACCATGGATGTATTAAGTAGGACCTCAATCTAGTCGTATGACAAGCGGGACCGATTGATTTAATGTGCTCTCTAAGCTACGAAGATTCCATTCAAAAACCAATAATGAAGCAACTGTATTAAATGTCTTTGGAAGCAACCCACATTTTATCTGTATCACCCCGGTGTCATTATTTTGAATAAAGAACAGGTAATTTTTTTTTCATCTGAGGATGCGGCTCTGCAGGTTAAAATTCCGAAATGTATTTTTTTTGGTGTTTATAATAAAGGTTCTTGGGCGAATTTTTTTACGAATCCCTTAGTTAATAAAGGTAGTTTACCTGCCTACTTCAAATGAAAATTCGTAAGAAGATCGTCATAGTAAAATTGTCAAAACGCATTGAGAAACTGCTTCTATTCTAGGTGTTAGCACAAAAAGAGATAAGTTATTATAAAACTGTTTGTATGTGAAACTATTTTGACAAAACAAAAAAAGTTTTTAAACAAATCTATTCATACTCCTTTAAATATGGAAACAAACTTGGGTAGGTATTATTTTTGTAATTTTGACAAATTTTCCCATCTTCTACTAGGTACCGAATTAGGTATGTAGTGTTTGTATTCTATTTATTTATAAATCTAATTTCATATTCTTTTTACAAGCCAAAACAAAACTTAACTACTTAGTTAGCAAAATAACCTAATTAAGCATTTTGAAAATAAAAAAAAATTAAAAGTAAAATGCTTAATTAGGTAATTTGTTAACTAAGTAGGTGCCTAGTGAGATTTCACCATTATCAAAGCTAAATTCACATCATAAGGAAAATAAACCGAAAACATTAACGCTATAAAAAGTAACTGCCAAAAATTATTCAGCCTAACAAGGCTGTCTGTCTTGTTTCCATCGCCAAATAAAAAGAATTACCACAACAACAATGGCCGCCGCTGTCATTGCGCGCGCCATTGCGATTGATATAATAATAAACGTTATTGCTGCGTTCTCACAGTCATCAAATGCTAAGTGTCGGGTTACTTCGCTTGGAACTAATAGTACGGCCATTGGCTTCTGTTAGCTTGACTTACAATAATGGAATGTGTGGTGAATGTTCCGTACGCAGTTTAGTTAGAGAAACATGCCATAAATATTGAGCTATTATACTCAAGGGACACGGTTTAAAAGCGTGTCGCTGAATAAGCACCACAACTCGAAGAGTCAACGAAGACACTATGTACTTTTTTTGTGCGGAAAATGGATCCTCCATCAAAATCTGAGGAGGCCTTTCTTTTCCCGATATTCATGACCATGGATATTAACATTCGCCACGACCCTCCAGTCCATTGTCCACTACAATCAGCAAACTACACATAACAATAACTTAAGCAGGATCAAAGACACAACTTGCCTTAACAACTTTTTGTCAAAACATTTGAAATGTCAAAGCGGAAGTGCGATCGGTCAATCCCTAGGGCGTCGGAATTGCGATCATGCGGTTGCCGGTTCGAAACCCACCCATTGTACCTACTATCTAAGTGAACCCGCTCGTAACACAAGCATTTAGCTTTCGTAACAGTTTACATTTAGATTCTTAGCACGGGGGTTTAACAAGAATACTAGTAATGAGCGACAGGACATTTCACTTACGTCACTCTGTAAAATTATCTGTCATCTCAAAATTCTGATGACGCGTTAACAAAGTCACATTGTGTAGAACAGAGAGGGGTTATATAGAATTACTGCTAAATTGCCGCGGGACCAACTTGGTTATCGTACGAGTTCGTAGACTTTTTATCGGAATGAGAAAGGCTGAATGTCTGAATTCCTGAGGCAAAATTAGACTAATGTTTTATTTCATGATTTTTTTTTAAAGTTTTTATGCAAAGCCGTTATTTAAGTAATTATCTTGCGAGACTTTTTGTCTTGTTAGTTAAGTAATATATTAAAAACTTTTCAAAAATACACAGTATGCAAAAAATATGTCAATGTATTACTTATTACCTACTTATGTCATTATAAGTATTTTCTCGAAGGTGAAACGAGCCAAGAAGCTCATTGGTAACGACACACTTGTCAAGGGTAAACTACTATACTCCATTTGGTTAGGTACTTAACTAAAGGTAAACAATAAAAATGGCGGCGTTCAGGGCTCTTCAACCTTTAATACAATGGTATCTCATGAATTGGGAGTGAAATTAATAACAACACATCTAACAATCAATAAAAACAACGAACAAACAAAACTATAACTAAATAATACAATTTACGGCAAAAGAAACACAAAAACGAACGAAAGTACAAACTGTTACAAATGGCGTCTGGTTACCCGACTAAGTATAATATCGGTTAAATATTTTGCTGCGCTTCCTCGCGCTACTACTTCTTAATTTTTTCGAGTTATCAAAAGTCTATTATGTAGGAAAAGGTTTTGATTTCCTGTCTTTTTAGATTCTTTCTAGTAGGCACATTGCAATACTTTATGACATAATAATCAGATTTGATTTATTTATTGGTCACAAGCTAAAGAATTTATAATTACCATTTAATATTAAACAAAGTAGTAAAATATGCTAGTATAGTAAAGAAAAATCATTTTGAATGATTAAATAATTTATTTTGGTTACGTTTTGTTTCAAGATGAAAAATGGCCTTATAAAAGAACCTTTTTTATGATTTGTTTACCTTTAGTTAAGTACCTAACCAAATGGAGTATAAGCCTGGAACGGGTTTATCCCATGCCTCCAAAAATTTTGTCCCAGTGCCTCCAAAAATAAATTTTAATATATAATTAAATATCAAATTATGTACCATTGCCTCCAACAAATGAAGGTGGAGTATGGTTCGCAAAAAATAATACATTTATTCAGCTTTGGTAATTTTGCAATTTATTTATTATAGGAAGAATTAAGTCTGATAGCTGAAATATTTTACTAACTAGCAAACAAAATAGTTAAACAACCAACAACGTATTCAACTACCTAAGCACATTTTAACTGTTTCAAAATATGAATACTTTCAGATTTTGTTTATAAATCTATACATATAAAATCCTTTGTCCTGAATGACTGACTGACTGACTGACTGACTGACTGACTGACGGAACAACGCACAGCCCAAACCGCTTATCGTATAGTCCTGAAACTTGGAGGGTGTGTTCTTTGTATGACGTAGGCATCCGATAAGAAAGGATTTTCCGAAATTATACCCCTAAGGGGGTGAAAAAGGGGGGCAAAGTTTGTATGGGACAACGTGATTCCTTGGTCCAATCTGCTTCAAATTTTGCATAAACGTTCTTTAACAGAATTGATGGAAGCCGTGTTTTGTATTTTATTGAAATTCATCCCCTAACGGACTTAAAAAAGGGGGGAATGTTATTTTCGGGATGATTTGCTTCGATTTTGATATCAATACTCCTTAGTGCTTTTGATTTAATTTACTTTTTATTTTGACACATGTCATGTCATGTATTAAAACTCAATGTGATTTTATTCAAGAAACGTTGGTTGATAAACGGACGATAAAGTGGAATTGAGATTGAGAGGCACACCATAGAACCCTTCTTAAAAATGTTAGAGGCAGCAATAGAGTGATGGGTGGAGTTACTGTGCTGCTGGCAGGGAAATTCCGTCAGATTCTGTTGTACCTAGAGGAACCCGAGCAGACGAAGTCGGAGCTTCCTTTACATCGTCATACCTATGGCCCAACATAATGATTATCTTTAAAAATAAATACGAGAGAGAGGCGTCTGCTGGAGAGTTTTCTGAGCTATTACTTAAAATAGTAAATGGAGATTGTAAATATGATTATCATCTTTCCTGAATACAGTAGTGACAGGTGACTATGACAGATCTTAGAGTATATCCTGATTTTTCTAATCTACAAACGAAGTCTATAGATTGGCACTTAAGCTATATCGGGACTAGACTGAGAGTATCAGCATTGCACAAAAATATTAAAAAGATCACTGTGATTACTGGATGTGCTCGGGGGGATTCAGTTTTCATACCTCGAATGTGTGAATTGATGCCTATGTTTTTAAGAAGATGCTTTGTAATGCTATAAATATAATTTCAGTCATTAAGGCTAGCAGGCATATATTTAAGGGAAGAACTGCTTCTCACACGGGAAATTCTACCTTGCCTGTTACTGTATTAAAAGCAGTCTGGTCATTTTGATACCAGACAGAAAAACCAATGTGGTATTTAAAGAAGTGCAATTTTAATTCTTGAGAGCAAAGTGGTCTTCCGGTATTTGTACCTCCTCATTGAAATCGACCCTACGAGGCGTCCAGAATAACCATCGCTCTAGCTAAAAGGACATGTTATTTTTATATTTCAATAAAATAATATAGTGGAGCAAATTATTTGGTCTTAATTTTAGATAATTTACAATATCCCGCCGGAAATAGAAAAAAAATAACCGTCAAAATCATGGTGTCCACGCGAGCGAAGCTGCGGGCGGAAAGCTAGTTACATATAAAAATATCATTTTTGACTGTTTTTCAAAGTTTATTCCGAATGACTGGGACAATCAATCGTTTTAAAGCTTGATTCACTGTGATAGAACTTGTCATAATTGAAATTATTTCGATTACGGTGTTAATTAATGTAAAATTTTTAGTGATTTGTTTTCTGATTCTCTGTGATAAAACTTAATTATTTTTTCTATTTAATGTTTTATGGCTATTTTTAGGAATATTTGTATTGCCTTTTTGTTTATTTATTTTAAGGTTGATTTGCTGTGATAAAACTTGTCATAAATATGGTTAGATTAAGTAAAGGTAATATCGATTTAGGCGCTAAATACTACAAATATTTATTTAATTTTAAGGATTAACTGTGAATAACTGGACACAAACCAGTACAAAATTCTGTCGATATCTATGTAAACTATGTTCTTACTATTTCAAAATTTTCAATTTTTCCTCGATACCTTGTATCCAGCTTAAGGGAAATATTCATGCCAGCGATTATATACCTATTTAAATAAACACGTTTAATTAGCTTTTGTTTTTCTTTACTAAAACATTGATACATCTTGAATAAATCGCACTTGTCCTTTATCCACTGTATTTTAAAACATTGATGTTCATAGCTTTTCTTAAAACTTTCTTTTAAATAACTTATTCAAACTTCCGTATATTTTAATCGATAAATTTCAGTTTCCATTGATTGCGATTTTATCTTTGACGAAATCCCCTCTAAGTCATTTTAACATTTACCCTTAGTAGATCCCACTAGCATCGACACACAGATCGATATATTGCCAAGGGAAACCAATTATATTACAGATATTATATTTATACACACAACACCAGTTTTTGCTGCTGTCGTTACTGTATCAGCAGTTGGAGGCAGTAGGACATAAATTGATATATTAATATTTATTTAATTTTTTTCTTGGAGGCAACGGGACATAGAGTATGAAATTTTCATTTTTCGAGAACAAAAGAAGTTGGAGGCATGGGATAGACCCCCTGGAACATCGTCGCAAATTAACTTATCGGATTTTAATCGGATACATTTCAGAGAGTGCGCATCAGATCTCCACAATCTTATTCCCCCTTGCCCTTTCTTCTATCGGACGACCAGATGTTCGAATAATGCAACATCGTTTCATGGTGGACATCCCAAAAAATCTAACGCAACGCTTTAAGTCTTTTATATATACGTATTTACAAAGGTGTTTGCCATTGACATGATAAGAAGAAGAAGGCCACTTGTATCATGCATACATGAGTTCTAAGATACAGGTCTTGGCTTAGTTTAGACTCCAGATCTCCCACAAATTACAAACATTTGTCTACCTTGTCAACTATAAAACAGAAATGTGTAATTTGTGGAGATTAAATAAACTTTTTTTTATACTGTTGAAATGTGGAGTGAGCCTCCTGGATGGGTCTTCCCCGATAGATAGTATAATCTAGTTGTCCTTCTAATCACGAGTGAATCGGTTTCTTCTAGGCAAGCGCGCTCCTTCATATAAACTACGCTCAAAGACCTCGCTAAAGAGCGACGGTTACTTTAAATGTGACACAATTCTGCCAATTGTTCTCGGAGTAATAATTGACCCACACTTGTACAGAGCAGGGGCCATAGCCCCCGCGGGAGAGTGGGAGGGGGTCTCTATTAAACGCATCATGTTGAGAAATCCTTGTGAGTGTTGCATAAATTGCGCGCTCTCTCCGTTTCATTTTCGTCAGAAAGCTTGCGTGCAAAACTAAGATCTCAATGTAACTGAATAAATATTATAGTTAGTAAAAGGACATAAAGAGGAAATACCAAAAAAATATGTCAAAGAAGTAGAAAACCTTTTACAGGGATTGATTTTATGAGCCTAGTCGTACGATTCCAAGATCTATGTGTGATTTTAATTTTACAAACACTAGAACCCCGAAGTTTTGCTCTCGGGGTCGAACCCCCAACCCGTTGCACAGCAGCTCAACGATGCGATAGCTCAACTACTGCACTATTTATTTAAATTTTGCCATCATATCATCACTACCTCATACTACACATCAAAATATGGGGCGGGATTTATTTAAAAAAAAATTGAAGTAGAAATTAGTCGAAGAAATAATATTTCAGTTCGTATTTGTTCGGGTAAATCTCAGAAAATATTGTACAAAACTTTCATACGGTTTCACAAAAAGAAAGAGGGATAATCTAGGAAGGCTATAGGCTTTAATTTTTGTACATACATAGTCGTGCGAAAGGGGAGGGATGCTAGTATTGGTATAAAAACAAAACATTTGCCTCAAATTGCTCACATAAAAATACTTTCACTGACCTCCGACATGCGAACTAAACTTCCATTGTGATAACACTGCAATTACTCCGCTTAATAACAGGGGATATAATACTTTCACTAAGGAAATAAAGAATTGCTAGCAAACAGCTTTGAACTAATTATTTTAAAAACAATGGAAGGTTTTTTTATTTTCGGATTGCTCGTTGAAATGTTGACATTATTTTGCGTGATGGGCAAACCGACGCAGGATATAAGTTGGACTTTTTTTTCCTAAATTTTGTTTCTTTTCCTTCCGCTTACATATTTTTAACACCCGACGCAAAAATGACGGGGTGTTAAAAGTTTGATGTAGCTGTGTGTGGCATAGTAGGTCCCGAATGGATGAACCGATTTTATTTTTTTTTTGTTTAAAAGGTGAATAAATCGGGAGTGTTCTTAGCTATTTGATGAAAATGAAGCTGTTTGAGCTAGCTGCTAGCTAGCTGTGTGATGAAAATCGGTCGAGATTGTAATGTTGTAAATAAGTCATTTAAGTAATTATTTTCGTGTTAAATATTTTCAACTGTCTTTAAAAAAGGTTCTCTTATAATAATATGGACAGCATTTTCGCGATTCGACTGCATATTTTTCTGCGAAGGGTTTCACGTACAAAGAATCCAAAGCTATAGGTATACTCATAGAAGTAAGTTATTTTTTAATATGTTATTTTCATCAAAACCAAATTAAAAATTGAAAAGGTAAAAAATTGAAAATTAAAGGTGAAAATTGATCTAGCTCTATAGAGCTACAAGGTTCATGTTTGTTATTGCATAACCAAATTATTCTTTCCTTTTCCGTAGACATCTCGTAGCGAAGTAATAAAAAAAATGTCGTTCATCCATTGACTACCTGCCTTTGTAGAGTCGTGACTACAAAGTCCGTGAAACCATTTAGAAAGTCCACTAATACATCCACGAGGCAGGTAAAAACTAAAATATCCTATAACATTTTATATCACGAAATCCCGACTTCAAGCTTGTTGTGCTGCGACTTCAAAACCGATGGAACAGAATTACTTATGATGACACATGTCCTGCAGATACGCTTACCAATTTTGTAAGGTAAAAATATAACACGAAGATTTTTTGGCACACATCTATACGAATATTATAAAGAAGAAAAGTTCGTGAGTTTGTGACGTTGTAATCTCTAGATCTACTGAACCGATTTTGAAAATTCTTTCACCAATAGAAAGCTACATTATTCCTGAGTGACATAGGCTATATATTATCCCGTAACGTGATAAGGAATGTATAGTCCTTTCGATCTCCAGGTCGAGCAGTGTTATTGGGTTTTTCTATGAAATTATCAGTAGCAGCTCGGAATCTGGATTTGTGCTCGGTTAATGGCAATATGCTCGCCCTCTATTACATGGGACTTAGACATACCGGCGAAATGTGGGTGTACATTAGTACACCTCTGCCAAACCCTTCGGGGAATACCGGCATGATGTGTAATTGTTTTTTCACAAACTTAAATCTAGACTAAATAACAGCTCCGCAATCAACTAGGCATAATCGTCCCTTCCCACGCCTAAAAATAAAAAAAAGCTCACGAATTGTTGACAAACCACTTCGCTGGGGTCGATGACCGCGCGTAATCGTTCAATATCATTCATTCACTGACGTATGATCGGTAGCTTCAATAATATTATTACTTGTTGTTTATTACAATTTGCTAATTACTTTGTGCTTATGAAGTTAGTTATTATGCTCAGTAATTTAACTACATTGTCCTTTAAACCGGCATCCAGTAACGCAAAAACACATTATTGTTTAGCGGCAGAATATTAATTATTGTCAATGTAGTGAAATCGCAGGCGAACTTCGCAGTGAAGTTCTATAGCTTTTTTATGTTATGGCAGATAGGATTACAATATAAAATTTAATAATATATCATCATCAACCCATTACATTGTCACACAGCTGGACACCGGTCTATTCTAAGGAAGGGAGGGATTAGGCAATAGTCCACCACGCTAGCATACTGCGGATTGGCACTTTAGCAGACTTCACACACACCGTCAAGACAATCTCTTAGGTATGCAGGTTTCCTTACGATGTTTTCCTTCACCGTTGAAGCGCATGATTATTAGTTATTAATACGCACATGACTTCGAAAAGTCAGAGGTGAGGAGATATAGTGAGTGAGTGAGTGAGTGATGAGTGAATGAGTGAGGAAATAATCTATACTAATAAGTATTATAAAGAGGTAAAGTTTGTGAGTTTGTGATGTTGTAGGGGGTAATCACTGGATCTACTGAACCGATTATGAAAATTCTTTCATCAATAGAAAGCTACATTATTCCTGAGTGACATAGCCTATATATTATCCCAAAAATGAAAAGAAACGTCCACGCGAGCGAAGCCGCGGTCCGAAAGCTAGTATGCAATATAATAAAGATCAACGTGGTTATTTCTTAGCCACAAGCTTCGAGTGTCGAAACTCTTGTAATGTTCATAAAAAAATTACCGTTTATGTTGGTATGTTTGTTCTACAATCAGCACATGATGTATCTAACTGATTATCAGCCAGCTCGTATGTTTGTATTGATACTCTTTAATTAACGGGAGATTTAAGTGGTACAGCAATCTTATATTTTGGTAAGAGCATAGCCGGAGAATAAAGGCTTACTCTGAGTTGGTATTTGGCAATATTGACAGCTAAGAATCGGTGCGCTTTAATGGTAGGACCGCACGGTATAGGTTGTGAACGAAATTTTAAGCCCAGATGAAATAAAGAAGCTTACTTACCTACTAGAAAAATCCACGGGGTTTAGCGGTGAACTGAAGTCGATACACCTCTCATGGTATGTTAAAATTGACAAACAGATGTCATTTACTTATCTGTGTACTGTGTGTGTGTGTTATGATGGTACTCCTAAAAAAATCCTTATGGATAGTCCGCCACCTGGTGAGACAGCGATGTCGGACTCGTACCAACTAAAAGCGTTACTAACTGTAGCCCAATTCACGTAATTAAAAGCGATGTAGCGATGTAGCGATGTCGCAGCGACTTAATCGTTGAAACAGTTTTCCAGTGTTATGTGAATATTGTGAAGCCAACGTTTAAGAACAATTCTCGCCCAACGAACATGTGTGATTACGGTTTAACGATGTGTCAATAGGACGACTTCTTAATCAGTTCAATCGATGGTTGTGAATAGGAAAACTGTTTCATCGATTAAGTCGGTGCGACATCGCTACGGTTATATTACGTGAATCGGTCTACTGGCCCTTCCTTGTCCTATTGTCACTGCCGTGGGATTCCTGACATTCGCCACGACCAAGACGGGTTGTAGTCCAGCATTTTCTCGTCCCCTTCAAAAGGTAAGGCCTTGCCTCTTTTCCTATTCGAAGGCCATTGTTTGATCGGGCAGTGGACTCCCAAAGTCAGTCGTCTGCCGGCCACAGCTCACGGAGGCCAGAGGTCTGCGGTGGTACTGATACCGTAGGGATATCATTGGACTACCAAGTCTGCCGTTAGAATCTAAGGATCTGACTTTTCGCGTGAATGTGTGCTTCAAAAAACATTGTAAGGAAACCTGCATGCTTGAGAGATTCTTTCGACGGTATGTGAAGTCTGCCAACCCACAGTAGGGTAGCGTGGTGGAATACAGCGTCTACAGCCTATCACCTAATTATGAGAGGAAACCTGTGCCCAGCAATGGAACAGGTAAAGGGTTGATGGTGATGATGAGTAACGAATGGTGACCCATCCATACCGCGGTAAGCAATTTAACCTTGTCGTTGTACAGACTATAATAGTAATACCTTGGCGACTGAACAAAACTTTAGTAGATCATTAGATATCACTTGACCTCATTTAGCAAGCGGTCGTAAATGTCATCTGTGTCCCGGCATTCTAATAAACTCGTCAAGCGCGAGTTGGACCGCAGATTAAACAATAAATATTCGGAAAAATACACAGTATACATAGTAATTAGTGTCTCGCTGGCATGTCTACGTGCCAGCATGAATGTGTCGGCACGATCGGGGAAGTACAACCCTCCCACAGAATATCGACGTCAAGTATGAATACTGTTGGGTTTCGTACGGTGAGTGTGGAGCGCCGGAGCTGCGGAGGTCCAATTCCTCTCTCAGTCCCCTTCCTTCTCGTTTTCTCCTTCCCTTCCCCTTTCCACAGGTTCAGCAACGCGTGGCTGATACTCCTGGTGTTGTAAGCGTGCATACGCTACGGTAACTGCTTACCATCAGGCGTGCCGTATGCTTGTTTGCCAAAAAAAAACAATAGCAAGCGAACAATAAAATCAAGACTAACTACACCATTGAATAATATCCTTTATTTTTCCATTTGCCATTCAATAAAATACAGCTGCAAACTCGAACCTCTTTTGTTGGCCAGTCGGTTAAAACAACTGCTTGCGCCGGATGTGGCCGCAGAGACCGGATGTAAATGGATTAACTGTTGTTTTTGCTGCCATATAGAGCTATTTTGTTTTGCGCGCCATTCCAATTGGAGGCAAAGGAATTTATAGGCTGAACTATGCGTGGACTCACTCGTAACACACGCATTTAGCTTAGTATGAGAGGTTAACAAGAATACTAGTAATGGGCGAAACACAATGCAAGTACCTAAGTTAAAAAAACACCAAAACAAATAAATAGTTTCAGTTTTGATGTCGTTGAATGACGATTGTGACGAAATTTTGCCCTTCAGGTTGAGGTCGAGGCATCCGTGGGTTGATTCCTGAGACAAACAATCTCTTTGAACTTTTCTGTCACTGCCACCTCTTTCAGATTCCTCTTTGCATTCAGTAGTACGCACGGCTACACATCAAGCTATACAAATCCAGTATCGACTGACCTCGCATTGTAAGCGCTTTTAGGCCAGCCTAACTGATTTTGTATAGCTTGATGTGTAGCCGCATGTACCTCCTAAATATTTTTTTTATCTAATAAGTAAGTACTCTAGTGAAACATATTATTGTTTTTAATTCCAGAATGCACACGTAAGCGATGTCGCTGGGTGACGTGACGTCAGCGCGCAGCTCGCCAACGCCGGAAGCGTGCCCCGAGTGTGATACCAGCGCTTCTGTCACTTCCGACTTGCACAAGGTATAGCCAAGACTTTTCCATATAGGTCCAATTAAGACGGTTTTTTATTTTAATTTAGTGACTCGTGCGCAGTTTCGCCTGTATACACCGACCTTTCCTGACGTTTCCGGTGGATGAAATAAAATCGCACATAGCTGGTTTCGGCAATTACGAACAGTCTTCACTACATAGTATAAAACAAAGTCGCTTTCTCTGTCCCTATGTCCCTTTGTATGCTTAAATCTTTGAAACTACGCAACGGATTTTGATGCGGTTTTTTTTAATAGATAGAGTGATTCAAGAGGAAGGTTTATATGTATAATACATACATATTTTAGTATAGAATAGCCAATAAACCACGCGGGCGAAGCCGTGGGCGGAAAGCTAGTAAACATATAAATGACTAATTCTCTAATAGATAATTTTATTAATACCCAACACAACTGTGAAGTACGGTGGCCAGCACATCAAGTTACCACAAAATGTCAAATTTTCTCAGTTAATTTTGAACTTTATCTTCAACAATTTAAGGTTTCAAATCATTTGGAGAAATTTGACAGTTTTGTATACCTTGACCTGCTGGCGATTGTACCTTTGAGAGATTTTGAGAGACTCTTCAATTGAGATTCACTTGCATTTTTTGTTTGTTTTATGGAATAACTCGGCAAACGTGCAGACGAGCTGCCTGACGGTAAGTAGTCAACGCCGCCTATGGACATCTGCAAAACCAAAGGAGTTGCAGATGCGTTGCCGAGCCTATTTAAGGAAAAGGGAGTTGACCGAGAAAAGGCAAAGGAAGGGGTCTGAGCGAGGAATTGGGCCTGCGGCGCTCCACGCTCACCGTACGAAACGCAACAATATGCATCGTCCATCCACTTGACGTTGATGTTCTGTGGGAGGGTACTTACTACTTCCCCGGTCACGTCGACCCATTCATGTTGAATTCTGATAAAACAGGCGAAAAAAAATTCTTACGTCACACTTCTCAATTTCCAGTACCAAGTCGCGTGCACATGCAAGCCGGCATCAGCTCAGTACGCATGCGCGGACGACCCGGGCCCCCCTCCCCCTGCGAAGACAGACACCCCGCCCGCACTCCCGCCGCGACCGCCGACCAGCGTGCTCGCTGCCACCAATAGAAGAAATAATGGTAACTAAGTTTTTTTAAGTCTAGTGGTCCTCACCGCGACTGCTACGGTCCTGGGTTCGATCCCCAGGTTGAGCAAAGTTTTTTTGGGTTTTCTATGAAATACTCAATAGTAGCTCGTTGGCAATAGATTCGCCTCTAGATACATGGGACCAGGACTTAACCTGTCGGCGATTACAAGCGTGATGGTATACAATTGGTAAAAAATATTTAAAAATATCATTGACAGGTAGATAATCGTATGTAGGTACCTGATCTGTCAATAAAAACATTGTAAAAGATTTCTCTAGAAAATATTTTTTTTTCACAAGCATATGAAAGGCATTACGAATTCATTGTCAAAGAATTTCATTGTTAACTCCATATTTGATGGTTTTCGGGCATTAATCTTGGTTTTTGTTACTAATTTGTAAATAAAAAAAACGCGTAATATATTGTTATAAACCAAAAGATTCCATACAAATACATGTGGGTGGAATAAGTTCCCACCAAGCCAAAATGTCAGTTTGATTCAAAAGATTCGAAATACAAAAACAGAATATAAAAAAACCTTTTTACATAACTACCTGTTCTACTTTTAAGATTCCATACAAATACATGTGGATGGAATAAGTTCCCACCAAACCAAAATGTCACTTTGATTCAAAATATTCGAAATACAACAACCTCACAAAAACATAATAATTATAAAAAAAACTTTTTGCACAAACTACCTGTTCTACTTAAAAAAAATAGTTTGACGTGAGGCTTTATCTAGAGTTACACAGAATGTATGTATTATGTACAAATAACAAAATCCATAAGTCACAATCCCATACATTTAATTTAAGACCTTTTTACCTGAGAGACTCAAAGATCCCATTGCTTCTGCGCGAAACGGCCATTGTCAAATCACATAACCTTACAACGTAAACTCAATAATGCAACGCGATTTCGTTTATTGTGAATATATAAACTTTAATAAAACCTGCACTGGATAAATTCGTGTTAAATATCTGTTATTTCGATAAACATACACGTATTTTGTGTTATTTATGTGATAAAAACAAAAGAATGGGGGGAAATTATAAAACATCGAATTTTCGAAATTTCAAATAAAAAGAAGTTGATACCTTTTTAATTAGTAGGCAACGGTGTGGATTTATACAGCCAGTGTTTGTTATTAATATTGTTTTTTTAAGTAAAGAGGTCATTGTTCTTCACGCACTTTATACGGCTTGGGGTGTAATATCGATTTTTGTGGAAATGGCGCGAGATTTGAAAGTTACTTTACAGTGCAATATAAATGTGTGTGTTAGTAATTATTAAAATTGTTATGGCGGGAAATCGGACTTGATTTAAAGTTATTATTTTTGTGATGCAAGCTTGTGGTGTTATGCAAGTAGTACAGTATCAAGTGTCTGCGCCGCGATCTACGATAGCAGCTGATGTGCCTCAGCATTATGTCCCGCCACCACCATATTTTGGTAAATTTTCATTCATCATTAATAACGCCCAAAAAATATATTAATATTTATTACAATATTAATTGCATTTGGTAAACTAACTGCGATCTACATCAATGTATGGCTTCGAGCAACACGGAATGCTCGAAGATGTATGGGGACAACAGTTTTCCAGCGGCAAAGTTAAGTTTGTCCATCAATACAGTCTATTCGTTAGAGCAATGTTCGGTACTTTGATTAGTTAGATATGTTATATTAATAAACGATGGCCTACAAGTTCGTACGATACCCTCGGTGCGAGAGTCCGACTCGCACTTGACTGGTTTTTTATGTCAGAAATCGCACAATATTTTTTTAATTTTAAAACAAGCCTATTGTTAGAATAAAAAAAAACACTAAAAAGGTTTTGCCTCTGATCACGATTTGCCGCCACTTTTGAATGACGATAAAAAAGGAATAGTTACGGACAAGTTCGTGTCTAAAATAATCGTGTATAGCGAGATTCTCGCTTGAAGATTTATTCCGTCATGGCGCGTTATAGATTCATAAATAAACTAAGAACATACCATCAAGCCTGTGTTTCTGTAAGTGTGTCTAATATGTTTAGCGCCTAATACGAGGGACATTTCGCTTTAGTTTTCATCATCATCATCAACCCATTACATTGTCCCACTGCTGGGCACGGGTCTCCTCTCAGTAAGAGAGGGATTAGGCTATAGTCCGCCACGCTAGCCTACTGCGGGTTGGCAGACTTCACACGCCGTCAAGAAAATCTCTCAGGCATGCAGGTTTCCTCACGATGTTTTCCTTCACCGTTTAAGCGCGTGATAATTAATTATTAATACGCACATGACTTCGAAAAGTCAGAGGTGCGTGCCTTGGATTTGAACTCGAGACCTTTGACTTGGCAGTCCAATGGTCATATCGCTATAGTTTTACAAAAAAAAAAACAAAATGCAACTGACACAGTAGATCCTAGTAAATTGAGTCCAATATAAGATGATCCCGCATTGTGTAGGATTTGAAGTTGTGTTAACAAACTTTTTCCGTCCTTCCAGCCTCCGTGGGTTGCAACGGCAACGACGGTACCTGCCGCCGCCGCAAGTACGCCTGGTGGTGCGTGGGATGCGGAGCCCTGGCGGCCGCGCTGGGCGGCCTACTGGCTGCCCAACACATCCTGCTCCGGGCTTACACTGCTTCGCCGCAACATCTGGAGACTGTGCCCGCCGCTGTTCCGGCCGCTATGGTGAGTAACCTTCATGCTGTAATCAATAGGCACTGTGTGATCCGGCCGCTTTGGTGAGTAACCTTCATGCTGTAATCAATAGGCACTGTGTGATCCGGCCGCTTTGGTGAGTAACCTTCATGCTGTAATCAATAGGCACTGTGTGATCCGGCCGCTTTGGTGAGTAACCTTCATGCTGTAATCAATAGGCACTGTGTGATCCGGCCGCTTTGGTGAGTAACCTTCATGCTGTAATCAATAGGCACTGTGTGATCCGGCCGCTTTGGTGAGTAACCTTCATGCTGTAATCAATAGGCACTGTGTGATCCGGCCGCTTTGGTGAGTAACCTTCATGCTGTAATCAATAGGCACTGTGTGATCCGGCCGCTTTGGTGAGTAACCTTCATGCTGTAATCAATAGGCACTGTGTGATCCGGCCGCTTTGGTGAGTAACCTTCATGCTGTAATCAATAGGCACTGTGTGATCCGGCCGCTTTGGTGAGTAACCGTCATGCTGTAATCAATAGGCACTGTGTGATCTGGCCGCTTTGGTGAGTAACCTTCATGCTGTAATCAATAGGCACTGTGTGATCCGGCCGCTTTGGTGAGTAACCTTCATGCTGTAATCAATAGGCACTGTGTGTTCCGGCCGCTTTGGTGAGTAACCTTCATGCTGTAATCAATAGGCACTGTGTGTTCCGGCCGCTATGGTAGATGAATAAGTAACAACTTTATTCTCAAACAATCACAGGTCACAAAATGGTTATTTTGCTAAATAATTTAATAGCGAGTTGAAATAGCAACCCCCCACCAGCCTACGGTCATTGTGTGTACTACTTGGTCATAATTCAAACTCTTTCTTCCTCCCACAAACACGCTAGGGTTGCCTAATTATAAAAACGTTTCTTTATTTCCAGTTGGTGTTAACCGGTGTCTGCATCATGAGCCTGGCGCGTCGCCGCAACCGTTACAGCTATATGGTAAGAAAAGTATGTCCGATATTATCCATTATACGTCGCTTGTAGTACCGCATGCCGCCATAGTTCTGTAGAATTTAGCGCGTCATCGCATGCCTGCTTTATTATTCATCAACATTAATTTACTGATGGGATAACCAATCCTTGGTTACCCCACAGAGTGGGGTTAGGCTATACCACCACGCTAGCCTACTGCCAGTTGGCAGACTTCATATGCCGTCGAGAAAATCTTTTGGCGTGCCGATTTCTTTCACCTTTGTAACGAAAATTCAGATACAGAAGACAGTCACATTTGTATAGGATATATAAGTATAAGCATGCGTTATTGTCTAGTTGCCAAATATAATAAAAAAAATCACATCGCTGGTTTGCGAGAATAGAGACGGAACTAAAAATTACTGATTTTAGAGACTGGCATTTTTTTATTTTTTTTTTATAAAATTATTATATATATAAATTATTACCTTCGCTACAAGTGTTTTGTCTCAAATGAATAATGTCGCTGTCTCTTTTTATCGAACGGTGCGCCTCTGTTCACGATAAAAATTAAAGATTTCTGATCGTTTGGCATACAATATTCTATTTGACAGAATTTTGAGTTACGTCCATGTCCTCGCAGACCAGCGACATGTTATTATGATATAGGCGAATTAAGTAAGAATGAAGACCAATTAAAAATCTGATTTAATTTATTTGCCCTTGAATGTGGTCTACATTACAAATACAAATACAAATACAAAAATATTTATTGACCAAAAATACATAGCTACACTGTAAGGACTCTTGACTTCCAAACTAAGTAACAACTTGTATTATGGAAGTCAAGGAGTATTCTCTCGAGTGACAAAAAAATAAAAATAAACTATGCTAAGGGTACCTATATGGTATTTGATACAAATAAAAAGTAAAATAGATAAGACAACAAAAAAGACAGAAATTTGCTCAACTAATGACATAAATTTTGGGTGAAAGAATTTGTGTGTATACCTGTGTGTATACATTATTTGAAGAGTAGTTACAGAGTAGTATCATTCGTGAGTCTATGGCATCAAAACAATTGTATTTCAGATTACCCTTTATAAAATTCCCATCAGATCTCACTTAAGAGGAGTGTCCCTCGCGAGCTCGCGAACGCTATAGGTATTCGATATTGTTGTCGCTGTCTCTATCGCTCGCGGTACAAGCGCGAGCCCCACAGGTGAAACAACAATACATTTGTCTGTTTGCAACACATTTATTTCTTATGTTTTGAAATTTTTCGTTTTCTTATTTAATAAAGTACAATTACATAGATTTTTTTTGTTAAAGGATATTCGTTATATTATCTAGGGTTCCAGTGATTCAAAATGGTTCTGTATTGATGAACTATCTTGAGAAACTGGCTTACAGTTGGGCCGTTTTTCATCGAAAATTACTAATCTTTGAGACCGTGTCATTTTTTAACTGTACATTTAAATGAAATTGTGAGATTTGTAGTAGTAGTGCCTGCTGGCATGTAGACGCACGACCGGGGAAGTAATACCCTCCCACAGAATATCGACGTCAAGTAGCAGTATGCATAGTTGCGTTTCGTACTGAGTATGGAGCGCGCAATTTCTCCCTCAGTCCCCATCCTTCCTTCGCCTCCATCCTTAAAAAGGCTCGGCAATGTATCTGCAACTCCTATGGTTTTGCAGATGTCCATGGGCGGCGGTATATCACCTGCTCGTCTGCCGAGTTATCCCATAAAAAAGAGAAGATTGTAACTGCAAAATTTTATTAGCATTCAAACTATAGTTTTGTATGAAGCGGTGCGATAATACGCGGAGATATTTCTGATGAAATATTATGTTGACAGATCAAACTGGTGGGCGCGTGCTGTCTGGTGTGCGCACTGACCTGCGTGCTCGTCACCATCACCACTACCGTCATACATATGAACAAGTAAGTCTAAAAATAAAGTAAGCTGGCGTAGCAGTCGCACATTTTACTCAACTACTAGCGTAGCAGTCGCATATTTTACTCAACCTCTAGCGTAGCAGTCGCACATTTTACTCAACTACTAGCGTAGCAGTCGCACATTTTACTCAACTACTAGCGTAGCAGTCGCATATTTTACTCAACCTCTAGCGTAGCAGTCGCATATTTTAATCAACCTCTAGCGTAGCAGTCGCATATTTTACTCAACCTCTAGCGTAGCAGTCGCACATTTCACTCAACCCCTAGCGTAGCAGTCGTACTCTTTACTCGACCTCTAGCGTAGCAGTCGCACATTTCACTCAACCCCTAGCGTAGCAGTCGTACTCTTTACTCGACCTCTAGCGTAGCAGTCGCACATTTTGCTCAACCGTTAGCGTAGCAATCGCACGGTTTATTAACCCTCGCACATTTTACTCGACCTCTAGCATAGCATTCGCACGTTTTACTCAACCTCGCAACTCTAAAACCAATAGTTTATT
Organism: Subacronicta megacephala; assembly: GCA_958496365.1. Classification (NCBI taxonomy): domain Eukaryota; kingdom Metazoa; phylum Arthropoda; class Insecta; order Lepidoptera; family Noctuidae; genus Subacronicta; species Subacronicta megacephala. The sequence continues at coordinate 6,385,718 of OY292540.1, read as the reverse complement.
GAGGCAGTTGATTTTTACAGCGAAAAGATATGGGTTAATATAAATTATGTATTTTCAGATTGCAAACCCTGAAATTTTGCGACTACACAAATCTTACTCGCACGTGCACCTGTTATTCCATCCGGCCTGACACTCCTCACAGCGCTTCTGAAGACAAAGGTATCAATTTTTATATATTTTTTATAATATCCTTCTCTATATAAGGCTAAACGTCAGCCTAGCGTATAGCCGAATAATTTGCAAAAAACAAGAAAAAAATGAAAATTTCGCGCCCTGTAGTCCACCACGCTAGCCTACTGCGGGTTGGCAGACTTCAAATGCCGTCAAGAAAAATCTCTCAGCTATGCAGATTTCCTCACTATATTTTCCTGCACCGTTTAAGCACGTGATAATTAATTATTAATACGCACATGACTTGGAAAAGACAGAGGTGCGTGCCCTGGATTCGGACTCAAGACCTTTGACTTGGCTGTCCAAGGGTCATATCACAAGGCTGCCACTGCACTGACTTTGAATATTCATAGCTAACACAGGACACTGCTAGCTCAGCTAGTGTTTAGATAAAAACCTGCGTTCTGAGATCAAATAAAAAGTTAAGATGGAACTTTGCGAACAAAGAAGAGAGGCCGGCTAAAACTACGCCTTGCCGTGTACAAACACAAAGAGCTATCGAAAGCTCGACTGACAAGATGACTCGTAGTTTCGGTATACGTGTGTGCGTGTAATTGTGTTTGTACACGGCAAGGCGTAGTTATAGTCGGCCTCACTTCTTTGTACGCAAAGTTCCATCTTAACCGATCATGCGGTTGCCGGTTCGAAACTCACCCATTACACTACTGACGTGAACCCACTCGTAACACAAGCATTTAGCTTAGTACGAGGGGTTAACAAGATTACTAGTAATGTGCGACCCACATTGCTATAGGCCGACCGTTTAACTCGCGTATCGCCTGCGCGGTAAGAAGGGAGCGGGGTCGGGTAACGCTACACACGGAGTCAATAGTCCAAAGATTTATCTCGAGATAGACATTGTTGGTAAAGAATAAAATAATAAGTATCTTTTTTAAGTATTTATTTACTTCCTACCGCTCCCTTCTTACCGCGCAGGCGATACGCGAGTTAAACGGTCGGCCTATAGTAAGCTTTTTTTTTTTTTAAAAAAAAGTTTCAAGATAAAAGATAAAAGTTCAAAGATAGTGAATTCGGTGTGTATCAGGGGTTCGATGCGTGTTCGAGGACGTGTCGGAGTGCGGCGTGGTGCACGGCGCGCTGTACTGGTGCCTGCGCGGAGTGTTCGCGCTCTCCGTCAGCGCCGTGCTCGTCTGCATCTTCAGCTGCATGCTGGCCTACCAGCTGCTCAGGTAACACGATTATACAGGGTGGCTGCTGAGCTGCTCAGGTAACACGATTATACAGGGTGACTGCTGACCTGCTCAGGTAACACGATTATACAGGGTGACTGCTGAGCTGCGCAGGTAACACGATTATACAGGGTGACTGCTGAGCTGCTCAGGTAACACGATTATATAGGGTGACTGCTGATTTGCTCAGGTAACACGATTATACGGGGTTACTGCAGGGTGATTACAAATACAAAAAATATATATCTTCACTGCTAAAACTGGGTGTTAAGGTTTGTATGAAAAAAAAAAAAATATTCAAAACTACTTGAAATTTAATATTTATGCTCTTCAATATAATTAAAGAAACACTTATTTTAGGACTTTTAAAATTTCATCCCTTTAAGGGGTAAAAAGGGGTAAAAAGGGGTGTTAATGTTTGTATAGAAAATTAATTGTTTATCATCAAAATTACTTGAAATTTAATATTTATTCTCTTTAATATAATTACAAAAAACACGTATTTTAGGGTTTTTTGATGTCGAAAGTAGAGTCGAAAGTCGAGTCGAAAGTCGAGTCGAAAGTCGAGTCGAAAGTCGAGCCGAAAGTCGAGTCGAAAGACGTGTCGAAAGTCTAGTCGAAATTTGCGTCGAAAGTCGAAGTCGAAGTCAAAAGTCGAGTCGAAAGTCTAGTCGCAAGTCGAAAGTCGAAAATAATATATCCCACCTGAACTGAAAAAAACTAAACAGTTAAGATCTGATCCACACGGGCGAAGCTGCGAGCGGAAAGCTAGTAAATAAATAAATGCCTGAAGGATTAATGTCAACACCAGTATCAATACATCACCATTCCCATGGATTTAGGATAAAACAAAAATACAGTACGTATTGAAAAAATATTTAATTTCAATTACATAATTAAAATAAATATTAGAAAATTAATGTAAATACTTACCAATTGCTTTTAATTGAATATAACTACTCGTTAAGAGGGCTGAGGGAGATGAGGGCAAAATGAGGCCACGACCTCTAGATAACGACCATATTTTAGTATTATTCAATACAGTCCTAAAGTCAATCAAGTCTTAAATGAAACACTGCATTTAAATGAAACACTGCATTTAAATGAAATACTGCATTTGGATGAAACACTGCATTTAAATGAAATACTGCATTTGGATGAAACAGTGCTTAATACTAGAGGCGCGCGTTAAGGCTTCAATGAAACACTACTTCACGGTAAAAGTGACGGCATTATTTGCTTTTTATTGAAAGCGACCGACATTTTTTTATGGAACAATGCTCAACAAGCGGCAGTAAAAGCGACCTCGAAACTTTTATAAAGAGGAAAGATTTGATTGTTTGTTTGTATTGAATACGCTAAACTACTGGACCGAATTGAAAAATTCACCATTAGAAAGCTACATTATTTTTGAGTGACATAAGCTGTATATTATCCTGTAAAATGACATGTAAACGTATGTCCACGTGAGCAAAGCCGCGGGCAGAAAGCTAGTCACTACATAGTATACAAAGTCGCTTCCCGCTGTCCGTCTGTCCTTTGTATGCTTAGATCTTTAAAACTACGCAACGGATTCTGATGCGGTTTTCTTGATAGTTAGACTGATTGAAGAGGAAAGTTTATATGTATAATAAATACATATTATAGTAAAGAAAACTCGATAAAATACGCAGGCATTATAAAGGCGACCGCGATGGTTTTGCGCGATAATAAAAGCGACCGGCAGCGGCATGATTTTGCTTTTCACTGAAAGAGACTGTCATTGAGTGGATGAAATAGTACTTTATACAGAAAGCAAACGAAATAGTTTGTTTTTTTTTTGTGTTTTGAGTATGTGAAAAGTAATTTTAGGTCGTCTGCCATCGCGAGAGGTAGCAGGGTATGTCAGATAAAACACAGTTCACATTAGAAGCGACCAGAGTGGGTTGAATTAATCATCTATACTGACCGGGAAGGTTTGAATTAAACATTGCCAAATTGGGAGGAACCGGTTAAATACTGATACACACTGAAACCGACTGAAATAACTTCGACAGGACTTTTTTATGGGATAACTCGGTAAACGAGCGGGTGAGCCACCTGAAGGTAAGTAGTCATGGCCACTTTGGACATCTGACATACATGGCGGACATCCAAGAAAAGGGAGAGAAAGGAGAAGGATGGGGACTGAAGGAGGCATTGAGCCTCCGGCGCTGTATGCAAACTGCTACTTGACGTCGATATTCTGTGTGAGGGTAGAACTTCCCCGGTCGTGCTGACCAATTCATGCTTGTATGTAGACATGCCAGCGAGACACTACTAAATATTGGAGAAATAATTAGAGTATATATTCCGATGTTTTTATATATGAAATAGGCTTGCCTATGACTAACTATCTCAGTTATTAAATCTGGTTTTAATGTTTTGATTGTGACCCTGCCCCTATCTCACTCATCGTCTGCAATTTCCTATTAATCGATGTCAGAGCAATCTGTTGTATGTGAACTCTGTTTTCCAACATTTTGATAGCGTGTCTCAAATCTGTCACTACCCATTTAACTTTGACATAGTCCATTATATCTGGGACTTTGTACTGCAACCTGACCTTTCGTACTTCGTTCAGTCTTTGGGATAGAATGTCCGCTTGTATCTGTATCTGGTCACTCTCCTTATCCAGTTCAACCGTCTGCTTCTGTTTACTTTGAATCGTCGTCAGAACTTTGGTTAAGTAGCTGTTTTGTTCCATCATTGCTTTCTTGTGGATCGTAAGGTTCAAATTTGCGTCGCCCGTCATTTTCTTTAACTCTCCCAGCTGCTGCAATTTATGGTCTATAAGCTTCAAACATTCACCGTTTTCTATTTTGAGCTTGTCAAAATCTACAGGTCTGAGGCTTTCGCTTAACTCAGCTTTTACTTTTATCTGGCCTTTCAATTTGCTGAATTGGGTGTTCAAAGTACTCGTCCTTAGTCTTAATTTTCCTATCTGGCTGTCTGTAATCTTCACCCATTCTGTCATAAATCTAATCCATATTTCGGCCGGGATTCTCTGAGCTATTTTGTCCCAACCGTCAATTAGTACCTCTTGCTTAAACATCTTATTCGCCTTGAGAATATCTCCGACCTTTATCCCGATTTCTTCAAGCTGAGCTTTCAAAAAGGCGTGTTGCTTAGCCGCTTTGTTCCTCACTTTACTTAAATTAGCCACCAGTATCGTCATTTCCACCGAGACAAGTTCGGCTCTCTCCAGGATGTTGATTTTTGGTCCTGCACCGAAGATTATAGTACCTCCAATTCTGGCTGAGGAATCCACTTTTCTAGTGGAAGCTCTCGAAGGGCTGGTTAGCATTCTCGAAGGGGACAAGGTGTCGCTTAATCCAAACCTTGACGCTGACTTGATGAAACTGCTAGTATTCAGGGATGTAACAGAGTTCATTCTAGTTGCATATTCCAAAGCTTGGTAGACGCCATTCATTAACGCGGGTTCCAGTCTCATTATAGTCTTTTCTAATATTTCATTTTCAAGTGATACCATCTTTATTTCCTCCTTGAGGTCGTTCACAAGTTTGATCAGTTCTTCGTCTGTCATGACGTCGACCATTGGCCCGATTGCGCTCATTATTGACCGCGAACTAATAACACTGCTTCGTTGAGTGGTCTGCATATTTTAGCTTGTTTCTTCCAAAATAAATAAACCAAAATTAAATTTCTCAAAAATCTCTCCGACTAAATTGTCAGTTTCTTTGGCGGAGTATGTCACTCGTAGTGATATTTATTCATATGTAGTAACTTTGGTTACGGTTACTATGACAACCGGTTTTTGATTGTTTCACTTACTGTGTTTCTAAGGGGCCAGCAAAGTTGGTGTTCGACCTTGCTAAAGTGTCGTATACACACATACATGCATACAGTCATGCCTATTTCCAACAGGGGTAGGCAGAACTATAGACCGCCACTAGCTACGATTGCATATCTCTTTGGCTTTATCCACATTCATTCATCTTTTTATACACACGTGCCGTTTGCGAGTACTACGCACCGGACCTTTTTGGAGGACCTCACCAATAAACTCTCCCGACGCTGCCGCGGATATTCGCCTTATAAGTTCCATTTGTTAATCCTCTTTCATACATTCTCTCAACAAACCCGAATCATCTTAGTATATTATTTTGAATTTGTCACTTGCGGAATACAAAGTTTGGCTACGTTTCGTTTTTCCGTATAGATTGACGTGCCATCTTTCGTATTTCAACGTGGATACTAACACTATTTAGTAGCAATTGAGAAATTGTTTGTAGCCGGAATCCTGGAATTTGTAGTAAAACACAAAATATATCACTTAAATTATCATGTAATAAATAATTAACTAAATTATTCGCCTTGCTTTAAGTCATAAAATAACGTAATAGACTAATATTAATAACTACATACTTCTAGTAGTTATTCTTACATAATTATTTATTTCACAAAAATAGACACTCAATATTAAGCTACACAAACCAATTGGCACATTGCATTAAAATACAATACAATCTACTGGTTTTCTCTGAGTAGCCATTCTTTAAATTAGCCCGGAGTCTAGCAAATTTTTACCTTACATCGTTTTTTAAATAGATACAAGATTTTGGAACTTCTGATGAATCGCATATGATTCACGGACACAGCTACCCATCATCATCATCATCATAATCATCATCATCATCATCATCATTAGCCCGTATTTGTCCACTGCTGGACGTAGGCCTCTTAAACGTTAACGTACCCATTATACTCTCACGTATATGTAGCCAGTATAAGATAACCTTTCAAGTGTACAAATGGATAACTGCTGCATGAATTATATTATTTATCAGAATTAGCCATTTTAGCCTTCTTCTGCAATTAATTCATAACATATCCTTATAAATTTCTTAATGTGAATCATCTATGATGACAAGTCAGAAGTGTGTGGTTTGGCAGACCTAGTAGGTTAGTCCAATAGTGTTATCACTAGCGTCTAATCTGTCACAGCGTTCACAATCCTTTGCTGGATTGGTATCAACGTCTCATTCTGAATGAAAGTCTGAAATACTATTATTGGACTTATCATTTATCATTGGCAGCGTCAAAGTTTCGCTAGTTGGCAAATTTCTTACACTCATCGTAATCTTAAATTTCTTGTTGTAGCTCGTCAAAGCTGTCTGTTTGATATGCAATCTCGTTTCAAGTCTCTTAATGGCGTACGCTAGCTGACTTGCTTCTTCTTTTACGTTTATATAGTCTACTATTTTCGGTACATGGTACGCCATTCTAACTTTTTTAATGTCGCGTATTTTATTCGATAATATATTTACTTGTTCTTGCATAGCAGCAGTTTCGTTGTTTAGTTGTACTGTTTGAAGTTCTTTGCGAGTCTTAATTTTTTCTACTTTGGCTAAATAACTGCTTAGAAATAGCATAGTCTTTTTGTGTATCGTCAGACTCAAGTTTGCTTCACCGGTCATAGATTTCAGTTGTTCCAGTTGTATTCGTTTGGTGTCTAACAGCTTCAAGCATTTAGCGTTTTCAATTTCTATTTTATCAAAGTCTACAGGCCTCAATTTCTCGCTCAATTCAGCTTTAGTTTCCACTTCGCCTTTTATTTTTCTGTACTTAATGTTTAGAGTGCTCGTTCTTAGACGCAGGCGTCCTATTTGTTGGTCAGTCTTCCTGGTCCATTCCGTCATGAATCGTATCCAAATTTCTGCTGGAATCCGTTGCGTTATCTTGTCCCAGCCGGCGATCAGGACCTCCTGATTGAACAATATGCTAGCTTCCTCAATATAATTGGCCCGAAGACCAGTTTCTTCTAACTGTGCTTTGATAAAAGCTTGCTTCCTTGTCCCTCTGACCCTACATTTATCTAATTCAGTGAACAGATTGACTATCGTTGTAGCCACTAGTTCTAATCTCTCGTTAAGGTTTATTTTTGGCCCGGAGCCGGAGACTACAGAGCCGCTTATTCTTCCAGAAGAATCAACTTTACGAGCGAACATTCTAGAAGAGCTCTTTAACATTTTAGAGGAGTATTGTAATGATTCGAGAAGACCGAATTTTGAGGGCTGTATTCGGATAGAGCTGCTTCTACCCAGGGATGAGGTGGAATGTCTTTTTGTAGCGTATTCTAATGCTGCATACACACCGCTCATTAGCGCTGGATCCAGTCTTATTATAGTCTTCTCCAAGACTTCGTTTTCTAATTTTAACAGTTTTACTTCCAACCTTAGGTCATCCACAAGTTTTATTAACTCATCGTCAGTCAATATTTCTACTGGAAACCCGCTTAAAGAAGGCGAGTCCTGACTCCCTGTACTCTCATACATAGTTATTTGATTCTTATAATATAATTTTCCTTTAACTTTATTATTCTACTCTATTTTTATATTTTCTTCCGACTTTCCAAGTCAAGTCAACTGTCAGTTATAGCATTTTTTTTTTGAAATATTCTATGTTTCAAATAAAGAAGTAATTTAGAACTCCTTTATAATTGTAGGCCTGATCGAAATAGACCACAAAAAGGCGAGACATATATTTTGCGTTAAATTAAAGCGATATTAAGCGATAAGCGATTGAGCGGCTATTAAAGTAATAGCGGTATTTATTAATACGTCATTGGGTAGCCTCTGTTCTTTTTGGTAGTATATGAGGGAAGACTTTTGAGGACCAGTGGATTTCTTTTGACTAATATGATAATGATGACGATGATATGCAGAGGTGGATCCAGGATTTTAATTAGGGAGGGACTAAAGCTAAGGAATCTCGGCGTCTGGATTTGTGCCCGGTTAATGGCAATAGGTTCGCCCCCTATTACATAGGACCTAAACATACCGGCGAAACGTGGGTGTGCATTAGTACACCTCTGCCTAACCCTTCGGATTCCCCGAAGGGTTAGGCAGAGGTGTGCGACAAGCGTGATTAGTTGGCGTTGTTAGAGTCCCCTTAGTCCTCTGATGGTGGTGGGAGGTGTTGAGAGAATGTTTTCTTTTTGTTACAGTCATGAGCGTAAGAAGATGTACTGGGAGCAGTTGGAGCTTCGCTGCCGGTCCCTGTACAGACCCTCGACTGGGCAGGCCGCGCCCACCGCTGGGAGACAAGTACAGGTAAATACAATATACTATCAAATCTACTATATACATATATCCAAATAGGTCAGGTGCGTAGTACTCGTAACCGGCGCGTGCGTATGAAAAGTTGGATGAATGTGGAAGAAGCGAAAGAGTTATGTAAGAGTCGTAGCCCATGAGAAAACAGGTATGTAATTAAAGGAATTAGTGGATGACAAAAATTTAAAAGTATTTAAGTACATAACAACAAAGGTTTAATTGCATAAAAAAAAAACTAATGACATTTACCTATATTTTCCAGAGCAACTGCAGCTGTTGTGCCCAGTGTCATCCTACCCAGCCAGCATGGGACATCAGTCTGCAGCACAGATTCTGGGCACCAGGTGATATACGTATATAACATACCATCACGCCTATATTCCCCGAAGGGTTAGGCAGAGGTGTACTTATACAACCACAGTTCAGTACTTATATACTCACAGGTCTCATGTAATAGCGGGCGAGCCTAGTGCCATTCACCGGGCACAAATCCAGCCTCCGCGCTGCTACTTAGAATTCCATAGAAATACTCAGTAAAATTAATATTCTCAAGATGTAGCAATCACGCTTGGGACGACGAGACTAATCATCATCATCATCTTCCTGCTTTTTTCTCATTTTATTCGCGCAGGCTGTCCTTTTCTTCCATTCATCTCGTCATTCAATCCCTTTTTCATCATATCTGACTTCACTCGTTTTCTAGAGTGGGTGTTGTTTTAAGATTATGGTTTACCAAGACAATTGTTATGGTTTGCAGATGTCACGAATTGTTTGCTTTTAATTGAAGCATGTAACAGTAGTTAAGTAAGAAAAGAGAAGAACTGTATATTTACATCATATTGTTAAGCGAGAACTGCTGCCGACAAACTGCTTTGCCGTTTGGCAGACTTTTCAGAAGATCAAAGATAATATGGATGGATTGAGTTTTTTTTTATAACGACCACAAATATCATTATAAAAAAAAACTTAATCCATCCATATTTTCTTTGATCTCCCTCTACTTCTCCATCCTACCTCTACCATCTACCATCTACATCATACTCATAAGTCTTTTAGTTACATGCGTTTCATCCCTCCTTATCCCGTGCCCATACCAAGACAAACGATTCCCTTTTAATTAATGAGGCAGTTAAAAAATATACCATTATTAATGTCTACAGGTCGTATAGGTAACCTATACTCGCCCAACCCCGGCACTGGTAGGAAGACTTCAGCGTGGAGCTGGTTTCCTTGGCCCAGAAGCAACAGTCAGAAGTAAGTTTATCAACAGTTCATAGTTTTACAATATTTTTATTATTCCAGGTTCATCACTAGGTGCTCCTAAGAGTCGTAGCGTGATGGTAAATAGCCTTCGCCTTTAGCCTATTACCAAGAATTGGGCTATTAAATTCTTAAAAAAAAATTTTCAAATCCGCCTCTTGTCCCGAACATGTCGCTGGTCGCCGGTCGAGAATAGCGACGGAACTAAAAATTACTGATTTTAGAGACTGGCTTTTTTTTTTCTTTTATAAATATTATATATTATTACCTACGCAACGAGTGTTTTGTCTCAAATGAATAATGTCGCTGTCTCTTTCTAACGAACGGTGCGCCTCTGTTCACGATAAAATGTTAAAGATTTATGATCGTTTGGCATACAATATTCAATTTGACAGAATTTTGAGTTACGTCGATGTTCTCGCAAACCAGCGATGTTGGAATACGGTTCAACGATTTTTTACGGTTCGACGGATTTGAATAGGAAAACTATTTTAACAAATTAAGTCGCTGTGACATCGCTGCGGTTTTATTTACATGAATCGGGCTATAGCTAAGTCCCATTTCAGCGAGGTAGCTTTCCGAGTGACGGCTGTTACTTTCGTCTTGGAACATCTTGGTCTTAGTCCTGTAGCGACACCTAGCGCGCTACATGGAACTACGTCGTGCAAATCCTGAATCGTGCAAGTGGAGTTTACCGCGCGACTCGCATATATACAACCGCTCGACATCAACCGTCGGGCCGGTAGCCCGCCAGGCAAAAACACCTGCCTGGTTGGAGGATCTTCCCTTTGGTTGGAGAGGCAATACATCTCGCCTCTCTACAGTCCATAAGTTTTATAACCAGAATACTCCGATTCTGGAGATTCGAGATACTCCGATTCTGGAGATTCGAGATTCTCCGATTCTGGATAAAACTTAAGGACCGATACATTGCTCTAGCTTACTACTTAAAAATGGATGGGCGATGATGTCTAGTTTATGACTATAATTGAGGTTGATACTATCCCCTTTCTTCAGCTCCCGCTGCCGCATGGGGGTCCCTCAATCCGGAGACAGTGCCTACGGCTTCTGCGAGACGGAAGCTCCCCCTCCGCAGCCAGCGCAGCCCTACGACGACAGATACCCTCACACCTTCAACCAGCCCCCCTTCCAGAGGGCGCAAACCTCCGGCACGTTTGCACAGGGGCCCGGCTTTGCGCAGGGACAGGGGAACTTCGCGCAGGGTTCGGGGACCTTTGTTCAGGTATGTGTGCTTCGTATATAGAATAGAATATTCTTTATTGCACACAAAAAAATATTGTAGAGTGCGGTAGTCAGCACATCAAGTTACAACAAAATGTCATATTTTCTCAGTTTATTTTGAACTTAACTATCAACAATTTAGAATTTAAAATCATTTGGAGGAATTTGGAGAAGGGAGCTGGGGGAGGAATTGGGTCTCCCACGCTTCACACTTAGCGCACTAATTATAACTTGTCTTATAGGCTATAATTATTAAGATGAAACATTCACAAAGATATGAATTTTCTATTGAAAGAAAATTTCCTAGTGAAAGCAAAATGCATAAAACGCAGGTTCAAAGCCTGACAGGCCAATTTTTCTTTCGGGCACATATCCAAACTAAGCTGCTACTTACTTACTGAGAATTTCATAGAAAAACCCAATAACATTTTGCTCGACCTAGGAAGTGAACCCAGGACCTCTAGCGGCAATGAGGCAGTCTAAAGTATTACACGATGTAGCTAAATGCATGTTTGACATTTCATTTCACTTTCCAGGCTCAAGGCAACTTCCCACAGCCGAACTTCTCACAGGAAGGTTTTGGTGAGGCTAGTGGGAGCTTCGACGCGGCTACCGGGGTCTGGGGACCTCCGCCCCCCTACAGCCCCCAGGGGAGAAGTGGGAGCAGGTATATAAACAGTTTTTATATATTCTGAGTCGTATATTGTGAATCTGTGTGTTAATAACCGTGCAACTAGAGTCAATAACGTTTCATAAACGCTTGTAAAAGCTTATTTGAAATAAAAACATTTGATTTGATTTGATTTGATTTGAATAACAAATTTATTTATTCAGACAAGGTCCATCTTAAGTTAGTTTCAATTATACTTATTCTATAAATGTTTGCTAGATTCGAATTCATTTCATTACGACTCGAATGAACTCCTTCATTAACTCGGAGTCATACCTTTTCTGCTATGACCGTTAGGTCAAGGTTAAGGTTTAACTAAAGAGCTTGACATTGGAATCGAACGCAGAACTTCTAGCGTAGTAATTGCGCCAACGTCCAATAGACTAATGATGCAGTTTAATAAATTCAGGATAATAAAAAAAGAGAAAAATATTCATATATATTAAATAAATACATACCATCACGCCTGTATTCCCCGAAGGGTTAGGCAGAGGTGTACTAATGTACGCCCACATTTCGCCGGTATGTTTAGGTCCCATGTAATAGGGGGCGAGCCTATTGCCATTAACCGGGCACAAATCCAGACTCCGAGCTGCTACTGGGAATTTCATAGAAAAACCCAATAACACTTTGCTCGACCTGGGGATTGAACACAGGACCTCTAGCGTAACAGTCGCCACAAATAAATCAGCACATAATATGTGAAATTACAGTCAAATTTTATTTTAAAGTGCACCAAGTAAAGTTTCTTTTCTTCTTTCTTCCAAGTACCAAATATTCGTTATAACATAAAACACTTCAATACGCTTGTAGGTATACCCTTTGAGTTAGGCAGACGTGTACCTACTAACGTTGACCCACATTTAGGTATGTTTAGGTTCCATGTAGGTTATAGGGGGCGATCCTATTGCCATTGACCGGTTATAAAGCCAAACTACGAGTGATAATTATTCACAGAAAAACCCAATATCACTTTTCTCGAACTGAGAATCAAACTCGAGAAATCAAGCATAGCAGTTGCGATTTAGATCACTAGACCAATGACGTTACAGTTAATTCTAAGTACTAAGTTCTTTATAAATTAAGACAATATAACTTACATACCCAATGCCATTCCTACTCTCATGCTCAAAGATATTTTTTTTCTCTTTCCAGACACCACTTACATCACCAAGACCCAGCTGCTGCCACTCTCTTACATCACCACCACATGGACCACCGCACCATGCCCATACACGACCATACAAACCCCATACAACCCCACACATGTACACGAAACTCATACCTAATGCACCCAAACGTACCACAAACCGAAATGCGAATCAATCCCGAAATCAACCGCCTTAACCCAGAACTAGCCGAATTCGCCCGCTTGAATCCAGAATTAGCGCGCATGAACCCGGAATTAGCGCGCTTGAACCCGGAATTGGCGCGCTTGAACCCAGAATTAGCGCGTATGAACCCGGAATTGGCGCGTATGAATCCGGAATTAGCGCACATGGGTCAAATGTATCCTCAGGATGTGGCGGAAATGGCTAGATTGCAGGCTGAATTGGCGCATATGCCTGCAGAAGCTAGGTTTAATACACTAAGAGGTCATTTGGTCCCTTATCGGTGTCAGAGGTTGGGGATGAGTGCCAGCAATCTACATAGAGACTGCAGGATGGATGAAAGTGTGGCTATCGAGTGCTTACATCAGAAAACTGGAAGCAAAGGTTTGTATACAGGGTGGTAGGGACATCGACGCACAACCGTTTACTATGAATTCACTACATGATTCTGATTTCTACATGATTAAAAAAAAGATCTGCTTTTTCTACAAAATTGTAATCACGGTGAAAATGTATGGAATAGCTGTTTTTTTTAATTAACGGTGAAAAATTTCAAGGCAGCTCCGTCCTGAATCATTGCTGAATTCATAGTAAGCGGTTGAGTTAAATTAGCTGATGTTTGACAGACTTTGAATAACATTTTGTCCTTAGTTTCAGACCAAAGCACTGATTCTTGTCAGAAGCAAGGCAAGGAGAACCTGGGCTTCCAGAATGACAAGCACTCCCCATTAAGGTTAGTATTTTATTAATACTACATATTATAAAATAGTGCCCTCCGCCGCGATAAACTCAAAAACAACTGCACCGATTTTCGTGCTGTTTTCACTAATGGATAGAGTGATTCAAGAGGAAGGTTTATATGTATAAAACATACATAATTATAGTACAGAAAAGTCGAGAAACCACGCGGGCGAAGCCGTATTTTAAAGCTAGTATTTTATTAAAGATAGACAGATGAAGCGGCGGTAGCCTAATGGCTAGGGGGTCGGACTTGCGATCATGTGGTTGCCGGTTCGAACCTCACCCATTGCACTACCGACGTGAACTCACTCGTAACACAAGCATTTAGCTTAGCACGAGGGGTTAACAAGAATACTAGTAATGTGTTACCCACGTTGCTAGTAAGCTTTTGTTTTAACAAAAAAAAAAACAAAAACAAAAAAAAAGATAGACAGTCGTGGCGAAGGACTTTGTTTTATAATATTATGTAGTAATTTGTATAAACATACCATCACGCCTGTATTCCTCGAGGGGATAGGCAGAGGTGTAAGAATTTACACCATCAGTTTGTCGGTATTTTTAGCAATTCCCTTTCAGGTCAGTATTTTTTCAAAAATTTTGCATACACATACCATCACGCTTGTGTTCCCCGAGGGGATACGCAGAGGTGTAGTTAATTACACCTACAGTTCGCCGGTATGTTTAGGTCCCATGTCGGACATTACAGGTTCAGCAACGCGTGACTGATACTCCTGGTGTTGCAAGCGTCCATACGCTACGGTAACTGCTTACCACCAGGCGGGCTGTATGCTTGTTTGCTACCTTAGTGGTGGACAGAGCGAAGTAGAAGAGTAGGGAGGCCTTTGCCCTGCAATGGGACACAACAAGCTCGTAATGACTAAGGATGCTCTTATTGAATGGCTGAATCAAGGTTTCATACAGTTTGTTTGGTTTGATACTTAGACACGGCGCGTATTGTTAGGAAGTTCCTCTATTTAGAGTTCCCAATACCGGTCGACTACTATTTTGTATAATTTTGAATGTATTTATATTCGTTGTAAAATGTTAGAAAAAAAAAAAAAATAATTTGTTTACGAAATGGGATTTCGTAACCTAGATTATAAAAAAATTTGGAATACATTCATCACAAGAGACCATGTTGTTCCAGGTCTTCGATGCAGGACTGTCGCGCTGCCAACCAGAATGCGGAGTCCGAGGTATACTTTGCAGACGTATCCAGCTGTTGCAATGTGTCCGTTAAGGTATGTTCGCTGTAAACCTTTTTCAGATAGGCTGTGTTGTCAATGTTTTGTTTATCAGTAACAATAAATAATGTTTACTTCCTATTTTAATAAAGATACAACACAAGTGCTTGAAGTGAAAAATCTGAACATTGACCAACAAAGACTTGTAAAATAAAACAAGCAATTCTTCTCTCTTCCAGGCCGAATGCTGCATGAACGCCAACGTATCAGCGCTAGTTGGTACCATAGAGAACCACCCTGAGTCTACTTCCGAGTCTGACACAGGTTCCTTCACCCTTACGCGACAGCAGCGCCCCCAGCCACAAGTCGGGTCCAAGCGGAGACCTCGTCAAAGCGAGAAACACATGAAAAACCAGGAAAAAATGCGACAAGTCTTAAATAACTCGATCAGATTGACTGAGCATCAAATAGAACAACTTAACAACTCAATGAGAATGAATGAAAGAATGGAACGAGAAAGGATGGGTGACCGAATGAATGAAACGCGCCTGAGCGAGAGAATGAACGATTCACGTGACAGGTTGAATGATAGGGACAGAATTGAGCGAATGAATGATGTGAGAATCAGTGATCGAATGAATGAAACGAGGTTGAGTGAGAGAATGAATGATTCTCGTGATAGATTGAATGAAGGAAGGGTCTGTGAGCGAATAGAGAGGTTGAATGACTCCCGTATTAGTGACAGAATGAATGAAACTAGAATGAGTGAGCGAATGAATGATTCCAGAGACAGATTGAATGATTCGAGGAATTGCGAAGTAATCGACCCGAGAATAGAACGTATGAATGACTCTAGGATCAGCGACAGAATGAATGAGACAAGATTGAGCGAACGCTTGAACGATTCTCGCGTCTGCGAGCGAATGGCTGAAGCAAGAATAGAAAGAATGAACGAATCTAAAATTAGTGACCGAAGCGACACTCGGCACAGTGACCGAATGAATGATTCTCGCCTCGATCGGATGAATGACTCGCGTCTTGAGCGAATGAGCGACTTAAACTCAAGCATTCGAATTGACGGCAGCCCAAAAATGCGCTCCCACATAAGCCCATTACGAATCGCGAGATCTAGTCCAAAAAATCTGCCTAAAGATCATCCTAGGCAATCAAGTTCTGATTCGAACAAAGCTGATTTCAGACAGATTTCGCCTTTATCACCTAATACGGAGGAGTCTTTATTGTCTGATGATGATAGGCCTCAGGATCAGGTGTACTCTAACGATCCTGAGACTTCTAAATGCTTGGGTCCTGACTCTCAGTATGAGCCGGTTAGGGAAGGGAAGGAAGAGATTCTGAAGACAAATCACCATCATTGTTACAGTGATACTAATACTATGGACTCTGGGTGGCAGAGTGGCTCTGAGAAACAGGTTACAGACTAGCAGGAAACAGGAAAACTATTATTTTTCGACTTTAAACAGGATTAAATGAAGAATTGCTTATCAATTTTTCTGTGAGCAATTCTTGCTGGATTTATTTAAATATGTTGTGTTGTTTATGAACATGAACAAATACAAGTTTAGTGTCGTTTACAATCATATAGCAATACAAAGACAGCATTGATTCCGAAGCTATAAGCTAATTAAGCCGTATCAGGCTCGTGGTGTATATGTTATGGACCGAATGATAAATTGGGCAAAAAAATATAATATCTGAAGGCGCTGACATAATAATATGTTCTACGTGCTATACTAAATATATGAAGATATTTTATAGACATAATAATAGATTTCAACGAATTTGTTCAGAATTTAAAACAGTGTTTTTCTCAATTTTCTATACATGTGGACGTGAATTGTAATAAAAATTATAAATGACATTCTAAGAAAACTATAATTTTGCAAGCGTTGTTACCTAAATTGACATGATTATACATTCGTCTCAAGAATTTTTAATAACTTCTCTAAACTCCATGAAGACTTAGTAAATAATTTCAGATTTACATTTGCGAGAAAAACATCACTTATTTTTATTTCGCGCAGTCGTGTAATAACACCGTGTCACATACTCTTTCAAACAATGTTACATTCAATAGAATGTTCCTTGGAGGGTAAGCAGAGATTTTCCATTTTTAATGAATTCATTATTTTTTTAATTCATCATTCACCATTCGTTCGCCTTAATTTTTATTGATTTCATTCATTAACCCATATCCATCATTCATTCTATTTAATTAATTCATTAAATTAATGGAATATAATATCGATGTTTTTGCCTATCCAAAAGAAATCTTTGTGGAGAATCGAACCTGCACCTTTGCACGAATTGGAAGCTAGAAAAAGGAAATGTTTCTATTTTACTTTTAAAAGCAAACGCCCCATAATACGACGTACCTACCCATGACTTTTACATAAATGATTATTGTTAAATAATATGTAAAATATTAAAAAGTAGGTGTCTATAATGCTCTCTAAAAAAGTATGTAAGTAGATATTTCTTAGAATAATATTATTCTAGGAGGTAAATATGATTTTTATTTGTAATATTAAAAAATCGAATTTGTAGATCGTGTAGAAAAAGTTTTTAAATAAAATATTTAAGATACTATTGTAATACTCAATGATTCTCGTCGTGAAGTTCATACCTACAATAATCATATTAAGAATAATTGAAGATTTTATATAAAATTCCTAATTTGCCAATATTCGTATTGCAAATTAATAGGTGAAATTTTCAATAAACTATCTTTTACGAAATATACCGTGATATATTTACGCAAAAGTTGTTGATACTAATTCGATAATGTCAATGACCAAATTCTAAGATTCCTTTATTATGTATTGGATTGTAATAATTAACATACTTTTATGTCATCCGTCCACGTAACCATTTATTTTTCGTGTTTCTTTTAAATACATATGTAATGGATACATTATGTAAAATTTATTTATACGTTGGCGCAATTGGGTTTTCGTTTTGTGGAACAATGGATTTTGATTGGCCAGTTTACGTTCATTCATTATTTAAAAAACATTCATTCTTTAATGTTTTGTTACATTTAAATGTTCATTCGTTCACTATCGTCATCATGTATTTTGAAGCCATTTTACTATTAATTATTAAATTAATTTAATAGAAAATAGCCAAATTAGTGCTTTTTGTTTGAAACATGTAAGAAATATCCATAAACACTGATATTACGTATATTTTATAAAAAAACTACATCTAACAAAATATTTCTTTAATAAACTTAAAGTAATATTTTAATAGTCTTTTATTTAAGTAGACATGGTTCTTTACCATTTTAATGGTAAATGGCTGAGTAAAGTAAATTTCCTCGGATAAAAACCAATTGAATCATTTACTATTTTTTTTAAACAGACTATGTCATTCAAATGTTGCCATAAAGGATTTCTTTAACTGTTCTTCCGATATGAAGCAATAACTTTTGTAAATATTTGTTATAAGTAAAATTATTGTAACTTTATCTTAGTGTTTATTATTATAAAAAATGCAGTGATGTTGTTGTGAATTCCACATGGTCCACACCTCCTGAGGCACAAATCTGCTATTCAAAGTTAGCCAAATAATTTCTTTTAACACTTTAAGAAATAATTTAAAAATATATTTAAATATGTAGATTTAGTAATAGGTTTTTGGTGGTTCTTACACTGGGCGTGGGGCTTGTATCCAAGATACCTATCAAATGAATTTCAGTCACGGTTTTCTCACTGTTGTACTTACTTGATTTAAAAAAAAAATAGCCTATTATTTTTATTAGGTACTATCCAGGAGACGTTGTGTTGCCTGATCTCGATCGCAGAGCCATCTACATTTACTAATAAGTAGATGTTGAGCAAACAAAAAAAATCATATCGGTCAACCTTTTTCTGAGTTCTATAAGAGTAACAACAATTGATTTTTATAAGAATAGATAGATTA
This sequence comes from Subacronicta megacephala, assembly GCA_958496365.1. Taxonomy (NCBI): domain Eukaryota; kingdom Metazoa; phylum Arthropoda; class Insecta; order Lepidoptera; family Noctuidae; genus Subacronicta; species Subacronicta megacephala. The sequence continues at coordinate 6,366,890 of OY292540.1, read as the reverse complement.
ATTTTATTACAATATCACTGCATTTTAATCTTTTTGTAGTTGCTAGATTTGTCGCTGTAATGCCAATATGGAATTGTTTTATTAATATTATTATGTATACAGGGTGAAAAATTCACAATTTCAATAAGACCGTTATAAAAAGTTATTTTGAAATATACAAAACGAGTTGCACGGTTTTAAAATATCTTATTAAATAATAATAATTTTTTCGCTTTTGTTACAAATAATATTTGGTCACCCTGTATACAATTGTTTATAAATTGAACATTTTGTGTATATTCGTTGTACTCGTATGTTAGATGTGTTAGAGTTAACAAGTTATAGAAGATAAGTTATTTTGCCAATTGGCTTCAAAATTGTATGAAATAATACTTCATTTACCTTTATTAAAACATTAAATAATTGCATCATCCATGCTACAGATTCAAAATACTCTTCAACATTTTATTTTTTTATTCATTATAGGTAGGTATTTTTGGTTATTCATTGCACTTTAGGTGCGATTTAATCTTGTATGTATTTTTTATCTTTTTAAATTAACACCAGGGTTATTCTAAAATTGTTTTGTTATAAGAATCTCATTAATTATTATGAATCTCATTTCATAAAATCAACCATTTCATACATCCTAATCATTTTTGGTGATGTTTTAATTTTATTATCTATTTTTAATAACCCAAGGTATTACGAATATTATTATATAAGAATATAGTTGTGATTTCATTTACTATTAGAATGTAGTGAAGGTTATTTTAATGCTATGTACCTATGTATTGTTAGATTGGTTTATTGATAACGGTTCTAATAAAAGACTGAAATCTTATTATTGCTTTTTATTGACTAACCAGCTATTGCCTGTTTCTAGGCGGGCGTATCAAAATGAAACTCACCGGATTTTAAGTCTAAGTGGAAATCTCATCCAATTTATGCGTGATGCGTGTATAAACATACAAACAGACCGCCAAAATTTTTTAAAAATATTAATAATAATTTAACACACACGTTGCGTTTTAGATACTCAGAGCGGGTTTAAAGTGGTTTTGTTTTGTAATGGTTTATTCTCACGATCACATTTACATGCGATGGTTGTAGTGTAAATAAAAGTGACACAATGAAACTAAAGTCAAATTAATGATGGAATATTTTTTATTTATTGTTTTAATTTCTAATCAATCCCTAAACTTATAGTTAGGCGCAGGACCCTCTTTACAAATGGACAATATTTGTTATTTTACCACCAAAACCTTTATTGCAAACTGTAGTATTATTAAAACTATAATTTTATAATGAATCTAAATTCTACAGTAGACTAGTGCAGTACGGCCAATAAGCAAAATGTAGTCTCTGACATATCTTTATAAATAATTAAAAAATAAAATAAAATAATCAACTTAACAATTATTTAAGAAATGTTTCGTAATCATTATGCGAATTTATTTTTTAATTACAGATCATGAAAATATCAATTAAGCTAGTTTAGTTACACTTAACTATTTTTAACCCCCGACGCAAAAACGACGGTGTGTTATAAGTTTGACGTGTTCTTGTGTATGTGTGTATGTGTGTGTCTCCCGAACGGGTGAACCGTTTTTGATTTAGTTTTTTTAGTTTGAAAGGTTTATTCTCTTATTTTTAATTTGAATGTGAAATTATGAAGGTATCTAGATACTAAAATTTAAATGTTAGTAGAAAATCAATAATACGCACTAAATATTTGCCCTGATAGGTTTTCGGTAATTATTTATCTAACTTACTACTTCCACCAACCCGAATAACCGACTCCAAATAGTATCAATATAAGATAATTGGTACTACATGAAGACCCATAATATAAAACTATTCGTAAAAAGGGTCCTTAAAAAGCTATTTTTAAAATCGAAATCACAAAATGTGAATGTAAGTATTGCAAGCACCAAAAAAAATTAAACTAAAAAAAAGTACAAAGTAAAAAAAATATGGCCAATATGTTTTAGTTTTTTTTAATCTTTTAAAGATTATATATTTGGGTTTTATTTGTATATTCAGTAAAATATACATAGAAAGGACTTTTAATATTATTATGCTTTTACAACAACGGCTCAACGCAAAATAGGCAAAGAGAACTTACAGCTGTGTGCACTATGTTATATTCACAATATTATTGAACAGAGTTTGTCTATGAAATAGTTATCATAAGACTAGTGAACCTAATGCGTCTGCATTACAAATTCAGTTAAGCGCACACTATTTGAAGCTGGGCTACAATCTACTAAAATGTTGATCACTCACCAACAAAAATGCTGCTGACCAAGACAGGTCATATTTTTTATCAGAGATCAGCGCGAGTTTAACCGCGGGACATAACGTAGTTTTCAGTATAAAGGTCATGGAAACTTTGTGCCTTCAAAACTGAAGTACACTTCACACACCGTGTGTGTTTTTTTAACAGTAAAAAATATTGATTTTTATTTAAAAACATAAACGCACATGGTGTGTTCTATATTTTGTCATAAGAATTAATTATAAGCAACACATAGGCAAAAGTATAGAATATTAATTACCATGGCTGAAGAATAATAAAATTTTATTGTGTAAAATAATGTGCGCTTACCTTTACACTGGTATTAAAACATTAAAATCTAAACTAAATTAATTACGTACTTAGTATTACGTTATTATAGTTAAATCACTTTATTTTAAATCTAAGTTCGATGTTATGTATCTACGTAATGGTTTAGAGTGATAACTTTAATAGTTGCAAAATTTCGTTTGTTTTTTTGGCAATTCGTTTGTAAGAGCAGCGGTAAATTAAAAAAAAGTTGCAAAATCATTTTCATTGTCTTTGATTGGTCGAATTCAAAATAGTTCCGGAAACTCCCACTTCAATGGCGCTAGTGGAGCTAGTTAATTTTTGACATTCAATATTTTTTGAAATAATTCAATTCAATTTCTTTACCTACATAAGTATATTAATTTCAATATGTATTCTACTAATAATACGTATTATTTTAATGTCTAATTTTCTCCATACGTGTCAAATTTTGCTAATTCCATACAGGAATACATGTATGCAGGTTTTTTTTCATTGCCAAATTATTTTTTGATTATTTATTTGAACAGAACTAACAAACTTATTAAGATAAGTAGACTACTAGTCAGGATACTGGCTTTGCTCTCTATGAAGGTATCCGGTTCGTAGATAAGCATATTTTTTGCAGTCTGCTCGGCGACCGTGGCAGGGGTGCCGTCCATGTCTCCTAGGCGCTGATTTGCGACCTTCAAGTTCCTGAGGAGAGCCAGCACGTCTTCTGCAAAAAAGAAAATATTATTTGAACATGGAATTCCAATAATACGAAGAAAAAACAAATTACCTATGTACTACAAAATTATGTGAATAACGGTGTTGATTACGCAATTTTTTAGGTACTATAACTTAATTTTATACGTAACACACCATCACGCCTGTATTCCCCGAAGGGTTAGGCAGAGGTGTACTTAATGTACAACCACAGGTCGCCGGTATGTTTAGGTAGGCAGTCGCGCTTGGCTCGCCTTTTTAGGCGAGTAGGTATTACACACCTGACCTTTTTGGAGGACCTCTCTGATAAGATCGGCTCACAGTTTGCTCTAAATAACTCTGCTCGTCCGAACTACCGCGCTGATTAAGTGTTTTTATACATAAATATCGAATTTAGTAAAATAATAATTTAAAAAAAACATATATGACCCCAAAATGTGAGACATTATGACCCCACTTGTCTTTACATCGACTATTACTCTTTCTATTAAAATTTACCAAAAATAAACCACTTGCTGACAACATCAGAGCGGCTTAGTTATTTCGAACAAACTGTATGTGCTTATTTTTTAGCATTAAATATTGCGAAATATTCACAAAGATATGAATTTTCTAATTAAAGAAAATTTCTAGTGAAAGAAAAATTCGATCTCAGGCAGGGTTTGAACCTGCGTCTCTCTGGTTAAGTACACCAGACGCTTTGCCAGCTAAGCTACCGAGACCACTGCCTGTGATGTCGAATTACTCATCCACAATTTACGTCTTCAGGAAATAAATCAGAAATAAGAATTTTTCTTTAATTGAAATTCATATCTTTGTGAAAACTGTATGATGTGCTTCTATGACTACCTCTCCCGACGCTACGGCTAACATTCCCCTTATAAATGTATAAATTTAGCTAATTACAGAACAATACGTAGTCATCACCACATTGTGAATCATGGGTGGCCATTTTTAGGGTTCCGTAGCCAAATGGCAAAAAACTGAACCCTTATAGATTCGTCATGTCTGTCTGTCTGCCTGTCTGTCCGATCGTGTCACAGCCTTTTTTTTTCGAAACTATTTCGACTCGTATTCTAGGTCTTCAAAAATGATATTGAGGTTTCTAATATTATTTTTCTCTAAACTGAATAGTTTGAGCAAGAAACACTTCCAAAGTGGTGAAATGTGTGTCCCCCCCCCTGTAACTTCTAAAATAAGAGGACGATAAAACTAAAAAAAATATATGATGTAGATTACCATGTAAACTTCCACCGAAAATTGGTTTGGACGAGATCTAGTAAATAGTTTTTTTTTAATACGTCATAAATCTAATGGTACGGAACCCTCCGTGCGCGAGTCTGACTCGCACTTGGCCGATTTTTATTTATTTATTTATTGACTGCCTCGTTGGTCTAGTGGTCCCAATCGCGACTGCTACGCTAGAGTTCCTGGGTTCGATCCCCAGGTCGAGCAAGGTGTTATTGGGTTTTTCTATGAAATTCCCAGTAGCAGCTCGGAGTCTGGATTTGTGCCCGGTTAATGGCAATAGGCTCGCCCCCTATTACATGGGACCTAAACATACCGGCGAAATGTGGGTGTATTTACATTAGTACACCTCTGCCTAACCCTTCGGGGAATACAGGCGTGATGGTATGTTTTGTGTATTATTATTTATTGTACACTACTTATTAGTACTTATTAGTAGTGTACAATGCAGCTTAACAGTGCAGTAAAAATAAATAAATATATATAAAGGTATATCCACAAAAACAAATGCAGGTACAATGGGCTGCCTTATCTCTTAAAGCGATTTCTTTCTGGCAACCATAGTGAAATTAACACTGGACAAGATATCATTTATGCCCTGAGAAATAAAAAAAAGAGAAAGAGAAAAAACCGCACTAACCTGACTCTCTCTGTCCGTCTTCGTAATCAACCTTGATGAAGGTAGTGAGAGACACCTCGTATACCTTGTTGGAGTCGCTGCTGGAGGCGATGGACCGCCGTTTCCTGCCGTATGCTATTTGGCCATTGCTGCATTGCACCTGCGAAGATTGTCATGAAAAATATCTTTAAGTAAAAAACGCAGTGATAGCGTAGTCATGCATGTCTACGTGCCAGTATGAATGGGTCGATACGACCGGGGAAGTATCCCTCCCACAGAATATCGCCGTGAAGTTGCAGTATGCATATTGTTGTGTTTCGTGCGGTGAGTGTGGAGAGTCGTAGGACCAATTCCTCCGCCCCCTTCCTACTCCTTTTCTCCGGCCTTTTCCTTAAATAGGCTCGGCGACGCATCTGTAACTCTTTTGGTATTGCAGATGTCCATGGGCGGCGATGCTTACTTACCATCAGGTAGCTCGCCTGCTCGTTTACCGAGATATACCGTAAAAAAAAATTGCAGTGCAGTGATAGTCTAGTGAGTTCATATCCAAGGCCATATGAAGGAAGATATCGTGACGAAACCCGCATGTCTAAGAGATTTTGTTGTCGGTGTGTGAAGTCTGCCAACCCGCAGTAGGCTAGCGTGGTGGACTATAGCCTAATCCCTCTCGTACTGAGAGGAGACCCGTGCCCAGCAATGGGAAGATGCAATGGGTTGATGATAATTATTTTGATAAAACAAAGTCGCTAGCCGCCATCTGTCCCTTAGATCTTGTATACTAGGCAACGGATTTTAATGAGGATTTCATCAATAGATGGAGGGATTCAAGAAGAAGACTTCCACGTATTGTTTATTATAATCACCGATCCATATACTGACGGCAAGTAGTGCAGCTTAACCTTGTACATCGATTTATTAGCGTTATTATTACTAAGTCAAATACCTCTTAAGTTCTTTAAAACTTTTTACCATACCATCACGCCTGTATTCCCCGAAGGGTTAGCACTTCGCCATGCCATTAACCGGGCACAAATCCAGACTCCGAGCTGTTACTGAGAATTTCATAGAAAAACCCAATAACAATTTGCTCGAAAAAAACTTCAGTTCTTTAAAAATAGAAAATATACAGAATCTTAGGACTTACCCCTTGGCATTTGTCAAGGCAAACGGTGACTGTACCCTTAAACTGAACATATGTGGTGTCAGGGAACTTGAAGGCCTTGAACTTGGCAGACAGCGTGTCCCCATCCGAAGTCACGAAGTTGTCGAACAGGTAGGTGTCGACTGAGCACCTGGAAATTCGAAATTATACCTACTTAAATTTTATGATTTTATTTTCGAGGGCTAAAATTTTCACTTTTAGTGAACAATTTGCACTTTTTATATGATTCAAGAGAAATGGCTCCGTAATTATGATGCTTTGCGACAAGTCGTTGAGCTGCATAAATAATGGTAGAGCTACACGATGACTGATGTATGCGTGCCGTCAGTCAGGACAGGTCAACTCAAAGCTGCTATGGCTCTTTCTTCAAAAGGCCTGTTCAGATATTGCTGTACATTGTTCAATTGCAAACTGCATTGCCGAGTCTACCGCTAAGCAGTAATGTGCTCACATTTCTAAAGAGTAATCATCATCATCATCATCAACCCATTACATTTTCCCACTGCTGGGCACGGGTCTCCTCTCAGAACGAGAGGAATAAGGCTATAGTCCACCACGCTAGCCTACTGCGGGTTGGCAGACTTCACATGCCGTCAAGAAAATCTCTCAGGCATGCAGGTTTCCTCACGATGTTTTCCTTCACCGTTTAAGCGCGTGATAATTTATTATTAATACGCAAATGACTTCGAAAAGACAGAGGTGCGTGCCTTGGATTCGAACTCGAGACCTTTGACTTGGCAGTCCAATGGTCATATCACAAGGCTATCACTGCTGCTAAGAGTAATATAGCCAGTGAAATAACAACGTGCGAGTGATACCACTGGTGTTGCTGACGTCTATAGGCGGAGGTTGCTGCTTACCATCTAGGGATGTCGAAAATGAAAAAAAATAACGTTATATCGATATTTATTAAAATATCAATATTAGCGTCGATATATCAAAGGAAAAATATCGATATATCGATTAAATCTCAATAAACACCCACTAATTTAGTGGGTGTTTATTATGTTACAAAACATAATACTCAACAGTCATAGACAATATAGTTCTTTTTTTTCGTTCGTTCCTATCTTCTACAGTTTCAGATTTCAGCGACTTGAGTGTTTATACTTAAGTGCCATAAGAATTAAAAAAATATCGTTTTCGATACAATTTTCGATACTGGAAATTTTTGTATCGATATATCGATATATCATTACGAAATATATTGCCCAAAAATATCGATACCTATATTGAATTGAAAATATCGATATATCGATATTTATTCGACAAGCCTATTACCATCAGGCGGGCCGTATGCTTGATTCTTCTCTAAATGGTATGAGGCCAAGTCGCTGTTTTTGTCCGCTAACTTCTAACTCTCGCAACGGATTTTGAGGTTTTCACAATCATTTAGAGAGATTATAGGTTCGCGTAATAGATGCATTGCACCTCTGCGAAACTACGTCGCTAGTAGAACAATAAATATTTTTTTTTTCTCACCCGTTTAATATGATAGTCTCTTGTTGTTTTCCCGTGTCTGTGACGTGCATATAGTTGACTAGTAGACCGTAGATTGGCGCAGAATTCTCATTGAGGAATATCTCCATCGTAAGAGGAGTGCCAGGAGTCACTGAGATCTCGCCAGATACCCTGCGAAAGATTTAGAGTATAATACCCTCAGATCAAATAAAAAGTTAACATGGAACTTTGCGAACAAAGAAGTGAAGCCGGCTAAAACTACGCCTAACGGTGTACAACACACAATTACACGCACATATGTATTAGTTAACTACGCCTTATCTTGTCAGTCGAGCTTTCGATAGCTCGATAGCTCGACTGAGGGGATAAGGCGTAGTTTCGGTATACGTGTGTGCGTGTCATTGTGTGTTGTACACCGTTAGGGGTAGTTTTAGCCGGCCTCACTTCTTTGTTCGCAAAGTTCCATCTTAACTTTTTATTTGATCTGAGATAATACCTATAAATATTTTTATTAGAGGTATAATAATTAATGGAATCGTTGGCTTTAAGTTCGAGGCTGGCTTGAGGAAGAATATCTCTTCACTACATATTATAAACCAAAGTCCTCAACCGCGTCTGTCTGTCTGTTCGCGATAAACTCAATAACTACTGCACCGATTTTCATGCTGTGTTCACCAATAGATAGCGTGGTTCTCGAGGAAGGTTTATATATATAATATATATCAAGAAACCACGCAGGCAAAGCCGCGGTTGGAAGGCTAGTTTAAGATGATACAAAGATATCTTGAGAGTTTGTTTTTGTAATGCATTACGTTTTGCAAAAAGTCATAGAACAAAATTTATTGTTTATGATTTTAGAAATACAGATATACAAGGTTGTTAGAGTTTTACTCAACGTCTTTTTAACCCTCGACGCAAAAACGACGGGCTGTTATAAGTATGACGTGTCTGCGTGTGTGTGTCTGTCTGTCTGTGGCATCGTAGCTCCCGAACGGATGAACCGATTTTGATTAAGTTTTTTTTTGAAAGGTGAATTAGTCGGGAAGTTTTTTTAAGTTAAGTTAAGTTTTTCATAAAGATCGTCTGTTTTTTTTATGATTTCCAGAACTTTGAGACGTGCGAGTATACATATATAATAATTATGTTGAGCTTCGAAACATGTCACTACCGTGTTGCTCGAATCATGTCACAGACTTCGGGACATGGACACTTCGTTACATGCGACAATTAATTTGAGATCTGTGTGTGTGCTGTAGCACGGTGTGTAGCCGTTTGTACTTTAACTTACCGTTTTCCATTTTGCTTAACGATAGCTCCGAGCACAGGTTCGGGCGCGTTGCCTTGTTCAGTACGCGTTATGTTAAGTACACTGTAACAAATAAGTATTGTATACCAACAAATTATTTTATTGGCTTAGTATTTTTTTGTGCGATAACTAGGCAATTAATGAGCAGGCAAACCACCTGATGGTAAGTAGTCATCATCGCCCATGGACATCTGCAATACCAAAGGAGTTGCAGATGCATTGCCAAGCCAAGGATAAGGGATGGGAAGGAAGGGAACTTATAGACGAACTGGGCCTCCGGCGCTCTGTACTCGCCGAACGCAACAGTATGCATACTGCTACTTGACGTCGATATTCTGTGGGAGGGTAGTATTTTCTCGCTTCATGCTGGCTTGTAGACATGCCAGTGAGGCACTACTACTACAATAATCTACTAGTAGTCGAAAGCGCACCTGCTACGCTAGAGATCCTGGATTTGAGAAATGTGATTTGGGTTTTAACACCCTTTTATTAGCTACGTCTGTATGTATCTAACGGAATCTTTGAACTCATTGTTTGAGCACTTCAAATCCTTATTGGATTAATTTGAAAATATGCACACTCTTTTTTTTTTCTTTTTAACAAAGCTTACTAGCAATGTGGGTCACACATTACTAGTATTCTTATTAACCCCTCGTACTAAGCTAAATGCTTGTATTACGAGTGGGTTCACTTCGGTAGTGCAATGGGTGAGTTTCGAACCGGCAACCACATGATCGCAAGTCCGACGCCCTAACCATTAGGCTACCGCCGCTTATGAACACTGGACCACTCCAGCCACTCTGAACTGCTACTGAGAATTTCATAGAAAAACCCAATAAAACTTTGCTCGACCTGGTATTTTATTCCAGGACCTCCAGCATAGAATTTAGAACCATTGTACTTATGAGGCAATCATCGTCTAAAAATAAAGTAGGAGGGATTTCACATCTCTCCAAGCTAATTCGGTAAGCACGGCTACAGACCAAGCTATACAAATCCAATTTACGCTGGCTTCTTATTTTATAGGAAGCCTTTACAATAGGAGCTCGGTCTTAACTGTCTTTGTATAGCTTGTGTAGCCGTGTGTACAGTCCGCAATGAAAGTTGCTGAACACGATGAAATCTTCAAAACGCTTAAACATATATATTATCCAAAACTTACTGACCCGAGATGTGGTAAGTAGTACGTGTTTCTACATACTGGACCATCATTTTTTTCCTAAGTGAATCTATTGAAAAGTATTGGTGCTGTGTTGTTTTCAAAACTTGGCGGTGTTCAGCAACTTTCGTTGTTGACCGTACAACCATTTACAATTCTTCTGTTGTACTCACTCGGGCTCGTTGAAGTCGAGTGGGAAGGGATGTACATCCCTCTTGGAGAGGGACCGCATTTCTCCTGGCAGCTCGCACCGCGCCGTCAGAGTCTCTATGCTGCCCACCGAGCTCTCTATCACTATAGTGTGGTAGAATGTGCGTTTGCCCTGGAAATTAACATAACATAATTAAATTTTCTAATAATAGAAAATTTCTGCATTCATAACATACCATCACGCCTATGTTCCCCGAAGGGTTAGGCAGAGGTGTACCTAATGTACACCCACAGTTCGCCGGTATGTTTTAGGTCCCATGTAATAGGGGGCGAGCCTATTGCCATTCACCGGGCACAAATCTAGACTCCGAGCTGCTAATGAGAATTTCATAGAAAAACTCAATAACACTGCTCGACCTGGGGATGGAACCTTTAGCGTAGCACTCTCGATTGGGATCACTAGACTAACGAGGCAGTCAGAAAATTTCTAGTGAAAGAAAAATTCGCCCTCAGGCAGGGTTTGAACCTGAGTCTCGAGTGGGTTCACGTCGGTAGTGCAATGGGTGGGATTCGAACCGGCAACCACATGATCGCCAGTCTAGCCGTTAGGCTACTGCCGCTTCAATTTGCGTCTACAGAAGTGAAATATGCCTTCAACTCTTAAAAAGAACGATCTTAGACTCACAGTCTTATTCTCCAGCACCCTGGTGACTCCACACTTGTGAACATCTTGCAGGTCCAACAGGAACATGGCTGTGTTGCCGTCCATCTCTGGCAAACACGGTTTGTATTCTGAAATTTAAAAAAAAAAATAAAAAAAAATTTGCCAACGTGGTATAAAGAAGCCCAGGATAAACAATCCTGGACGAAGTTAGGGGAGGCCTTTGTCCAGCAGTGGGACACCAAAGAGGCTACATAAAAAAAATTACTGCATTTGTCTAGTGGTCCGAAGCGTGACTGCTACGTTAGAGGTCCTGCGTTCGATCAGGTCGAGCAAAGTGCTATTGGGTTTTTCTATGAAATTCACAATAGCAGCTCGGAGTCTGGATTTGTGCCCGGTTAATGGCAATAGCGCGCGCCGCTGAACTGTTCCGCCTTGCGAAGGACAGACTGAAGTTTTCCGAACTGACGGCCAACCTCCAGTAATTGGAGAGGCACTTCGAAGAAGAAGAAAAAGAATGGCAATAGACTCGCCTCCTATTACATGTGACCTAAACAAACCGGTGAAGTGTTGGTGTATATAAGTACTCCTCTGCCTAACTCTTCGGGAAATACAGGCGTGATGGTATATTATTGAAAAATTTTCAGTAACGGGTTTGTAAGGTGTTAGGCCTCTTTTTTTAAGTATTTTTCAGTTGCTAGGGAGAGCCAAGCAAAAATCATCATCAACCCATTTCATCGTCCCACTGCTGGGCAAGGATCTCTTCTGAGAACGGAACGGATGAGGTTCTGCGGATTAGCAGACTTCACACGCCGTCAAGAAAATCTCTCAGCAACGCGGGGTTTTCTCACGATATTTTCTTCACCGTTTTTGGGCGCAGTGGTGAAGAAATTATTTACACAAAGCAAAGCGCCTGTCTGGGTTCAAACCTACGACCTACATTTCGTAAGTCGAGGCCGTAACCACTGGGTCTTCACCGCTCCATCATCCGTTTTCTAATCTATACAAATTTTATAAAGAGGTAAAGTTTGTGTGGTTGTAAGGGGAAACCTCTGAATCTGCTGAACGAAATTTTGAAAATTCTTTTACCAATCGAAAGCCACGTTATTTGTGAGTCTCATAGGGTACACCGCTCAACGAAGAAGGCACAGGTCAGCTCGTATTAATTATGATACCATAAGTATCCCATGATTAATATACATGTTCGTTGAAGTCGTGAGGCCAGAGGGACCAGATTCAATTATATCCGTACGTGATTGGCATGTGGATAGACTCGCATATACTCCACAGAATACAATAGAACGGTTAGGCGAAAGTCTTACATGTGAGGGTAGCTACCTAATAGGCGGATTTATTGACTCCTCGTACTAAGCTAAATGATTGTATTACGAGTGGGATTACGTCGGTTAGTGCAATGGGTGGGTTTCGAACCGACAACCACATGATCGCAAGTCTGACGCCCTAGCCATTGGGTAACCGCCGCTTTTTTAAAAGCGATCTTGGTCCTATCATCAAGATTACTGGGTTTCGGGGACTTTTACAATGTGCGTTTCTAATTATCTGAGAAAAGGATGGGTCGGTGGTGGATGGATGAGAATATCGACGTCAAGTAGCAGTATGTATTTTGTTGCGTTTTGTGCGGTGAGTGTGGAGTGCCGGAGGCCCAATTCCTTATATTTTTCTCCTTCCCCTCCTTTTTCCTTAAATAGGCTCAGCAACGCATCTGCAACTCCTTTGGTTTTGCAGATGTCCATGGGTGGTGATTACTACTTGCCTTCGTATAGCTTACCTGCCGTTTGCCGAGTTATCCCATAAGAAAAGAGGATTTTTTGTAAGTTTTAAATAATTATACGCACATGACTTCGAAAAATTCAGAAGTGCGACCGTTGGTTTCGAACCCTAGACCTCTGACTTGGCAGTCCAACGGTCACTAGGCTATTACTGTAGGTAGGTACCTTCTATTACACAAAGTAAAACGCCTAGCTAGGTTCAAACCTACAACCTATTCGTAAGTTGCGGTCGTTATCAATGGGCCGCCACCGCTCCCCAAAAAAATAATTCTTCTTCTTCTTCGAAGTGCCTCTCCAATTACTGGAGGTTGGCCGTCAGTTCGGAAAACTTCAGTATGTCCTTCGCAAGGCGGAACAGTTCAGCGGCGCTGTTAATGTCCACTCGCGAATATTGCGCAGCCACGACTTTCTTCTTCGGCCTGCTGATCTTTTTCCAGCCACTTTGCCCATCATTATAAGTTGCAGCAGTTGGTATCTATCATGTCACATAATGTGACCCAGATAACCAACTTTTCTCTGTTTGACGGTCTGCATAATTTGGCAAAAAAAATTACGGCCAATAAATTAATGATTTCGGAAAGTCAGAACTAACCAACCATGACTTTGATATATTAATCCACCATATTCCCATCCAATTTACCTATCCATCAACCTACGATCGTAAGATTTCAATCTAGACATTCCCACAGGTCGAAACGTCATCAAAACTCAGTCTAGTTGATATATTTCCCGTCTGCGGACCTCTATTGAGTTGTCAGTCTGCCCAGACTTAGTAACGTCTTTATTTTTAGCTGGGATTATGAATTCAGGAGGTTGGAAGGTAAATTATAAGGCTCATTGATTTGCTGCGATTCTCGGGTTGAGCAAAATGTCATACGGTTTTTTGTGAAATATTTTGTAGCAGCTCGGAGTTTGGATTTATGCCCGGTTCATCATCATCATCAACCCATATATTTGTCCCACTACTGGGTACGATGGGTCTCCTCTCAGAATGAGATGGATTAGGCTGTAGTCCGCCACGCTAGCCTACTGCGGGTTGGCAGACTTCACACACCGTCGAGAAAATCTCTCAGGCATGCAGGTTTTTCTCACGATGTTTACCTTCACCGTTTAAGCGCGTGTTAAATAAGTATTAATACGCACATGACTTCGAAAAGTTAGAGGTGCGTGCCTTGGATTCGAAATAAAAAAAAATAAAAAAAATAACGATTTTCAAGCAAAAGTTTTAATACTCAATTGTGAATAAGTTATTGTTGATATTGTGGCAATTTCTACAACCATGTATCTAGAATGCGTTATAGCCGAAAAATTGGCCAAAAACCAAGAAAAAATGGAATTTAAGGCGCACAGCCTCGACGATTTAGCCTTAAATAAAACATCTGTCTAGTTTTAACTTTTGTTCGCACAGTTTCTAAGTATTATAATAAATAAATTTATACACAGTTTTATTCCCATAATTACTTATTTACTATGCGAAACTGAGAACAAAGCACTTTCACTGCAAACTCGCCAGTATAAGTTGACACGCGGTGGAAATGGGTACTAATTTAAAATGTATGTATTTTTATTGCGTCCGTAGCAACTACCGCTGTCGAGACAGGTCAGGATATACCGGTCGTTTGCTATGCTTATGAGAAAGAGTTTGCCTAATCAGTATGCGAAATTACCGAGTAAAGCATTGTTCTGTAGTGTTCAGTGTTGCCAATTATGTCTGGTTTTAACCACTATCCCCCCTTAACCCTCCACATTCATAGTTGAATAGAAGTCATTGTTACCTTTTAGCTGTCCTAAGTAACTGAGCCGCCTGTCTCCATCCATTGGCACGATAACCTTCATCACCTCTGGAGTGCATTCTACCTTCGATTCGGATCCTGTAATAAAAGAAAAAAATCTATTAACATCACATGCCATCACGCCTATATTCCTCGAAAGGTTAGGCAGAGGTATAGGACTGTAGGGTGCTAATGAACACCAACGTTTCGATGGTATGTTTAAGTCCCATGTAATAGGTAGGCTCTTGCCATTAACCGGTAGAAATCCAACGAGGGGACAACAGTTTGCTCGAGCTAGGAATCGAGCCCATGAGCTCTATCGTAGCAGTCGCGCTTGAGACCACTAGACTAATGAGGTAGTTTGGCAAAAAGTTTATTTGTCGATTTTTTTTGTTGTATTGTTATCAAGTTCGTAAAGTTATAAGTACTTGGATAGATGAATGGATTGTGTGAAGGCAGATATGATGGCAAAAGGGATTGAATGATGAGATGACGACTAACAGGGATGAATGGAAGAAACGGACAGGCTGCGCCAACCACAAATAAATTGGGAGAAGGGCAGGAAGATGATGAAAGTTATAAGTACTTACTTTTAAGTCGAAAAAGTTTTATGAAACACGAACACAATTCTAACTTATAGAAGTTTAGTAAAGTAATGAACGGCTCGCCGTCACTATATGAATTATTTGATAATATACTGACATCAATTTATTACGTAACTATTTATTTATTTTATATTAGGTACAAAGCATTTCATAAAAACTAGATAAGTGTCCGTAACAAAATTGTACAAATAGTTTGTCTGTGCAATGGAAATGTAATTAAGTATTATTTGTTACATAATGTTGTAGTGCCCTTACGGGGTTTCATGCCTGTTCATATAAATATAACACCTATTGTTACACATGAAATATTTAATAAAATACCAGACAATATTAAGGAATTACCATTGTTACGCTTCAAAAAACAATTAAAAGCATGGCTGATTGACAAATCTTACTATTCCACACATGAACTATTGTAATAAAATAATATTAACAGCTGATAATATGTTTGCGCCTTATGGTGAGACATTAAGAAAATAATGTATAATACCAATAAAATTAATAATTGCATGTTATTCTTAAAATTTTAACTTTTCAGCAATAAACAACTTGAAACTTGAAAATTTAATTTTACAGTGTCAGCCTAGTTTAGTCGTTAGGGATAATTTTGATTTTGAGACGTACTAACTAACATTGTCCTAATAATGAATAAGAATAATATACTAGTTTATTTTTCAATAAACTTTTTATTATTATTATAATTGAATAATAACACAATCTTTGTTAAAACGAAGCGAAGCGGCGTTTTAATGGCTAGGGCGTCGGACTTGCGATCATACGGTTGCCGGTGCGAAACGTATCCATTGCAATACCGACGTGAACCCACTCGTAATACAAGCATTTAGCTTGTATTACGAGTTTAGCACGAGAGGTTAACAAGAATACAATGATTGTGCGACCCACATTGCTTTTTAACAAAGAAGCAGAAATAAGATACCTTACAGTTTCGTCGGCTGTACAGTTTGTTCGAAATAACTTGGAATTCTGAAGTTGTCTGCAAGTGGGTTTGCAGTGGTACATTTTAATTTATTGACTCAGTATTAAAGACAATTGGAGTTGTAAATTATTCGCATTCATGATTCATTTTACTTACTAATTTCGTTATTTATTTAAAACACTTACTAAAATGATTTTACCATTACGGCAATTTGGAACGGCTAATTTCAGACTAGCCGAAGTAATTTTGAACAAACTACAAAGCTGTTATGATCCTTGGCTTGTACAAAGTCACTTCCATTATTCTTAGACACGTATAAGATTTTATCACACGTTTGAAAAACTAACAATGATCAGACCTTGGTTTAGTGTGTTGGTTCGTAATATTTAAATGTGTTGTGTTATGTAACTGAATACAGAGGTCGAAAGGAACATATATAACCAGTTCGGCCAGTTGTGACCGGTTCGAAATGCTATCTTTTTCGGGTTTTTGAATATTGATTCGATTTTATTGGAATCGGTTTGGCTTGAGATGAGACCGTATAAGATGCATAGTTTATATATCTATCTATCGTGAACAACAGTTGTGTATTGTGTAGCTCTTGTAATTATAAAATTAATGATATTTATTGCTGCAAATAGGTATCTAAATCTCTTAAAGACACAGTCGATGTTTTAATTTTTTATCTAGATGGCGTCGATATTTCCTATCTGCCGATCTCTGATCATCATGATAGATCTTTTAAAGACACATTTTAAAAGTTGTAATTTTTTTACTAGGCCCCGGCTGAGAAGAAACGCCGAAACAAACTCAAAGAATCATGGTCTCTTTTAAAGTTCAGACAATCGTTTTGTTAGTTACGAGTTTTACAATGTAAGGCGCTGAACAGGCCTTTTGGAGAAAGAGCCATAGCAGCATTGAGTTGGCAATTTACAGTTCTATTTGCTGAGATAAGGAAAAGTTTTGGTTGCCAGTTGTGAATACATTATATTAATAGTTGATGTCACAATTCCTACTGCCATGAATCTAAAAAGTGTTACTAACGTAAAATTTGCGAAATTAAAAAAAAAATAAAATTGGCGCCTCGACGACCCGCTTTAATAACAATAATAAATCTCTGTCTACCCACAATCTGTAAAAGTAATCATATACCATCACGCCTGTATTCCCAGAAGGGTTAGGCAGAGGTCTACTAATACACCCACATTGCGCCGGTATGTTTAGGTCCCATGTAATAGGGGCGAGCCTATTGATATTTACCGGGCACAAATCCACTTTGCTCGACCTGAGGATCGAACCCAGGACCTCTAGCAGTCACGCTTAGGACCACTAGACTAATCACATTGCATTGAAAGAAAGGGCATCCATTTCTATATAGGTAGAGTATAGATAACTTAAGGCTCGTTCACACGCGAGCGCTACCGCCCGGAACGAGCGACGAACCGACTCGCATCGCGATGGACGACCAACCGTGTGGTGACACCATTATGTCAAGTAATTGTGGGATAAACAAAGATAAAATGACAGGAGTTTCAACTGACAGTTGAACCTTAATGACAGGTGTTTTTAGACAGGCGTTGTATGACGACCGTAATCATAATCATACATTTTATTTGTGAAACATGCGTACGTACAGTGCTATAAGGATCATTTGGCACTTGGATGACATTAACATGAGGCGTGGGTGTGAAATTAGGATTACCAGCTAACAAAATCCCCTTAGTTTTAAGGAATTGTCACACTCGACCGTAATTCAATTTAAACTTAGTAAGTGTTTGGAAATCCTCCTCGATTTGGTTATTTTTATTTATTTAGGACAAACTTACTTACTTACTTACCTGCAGTGATAGCCTAGGGATATGACCATTGGACTGCCAAGTCAAAGGTCTCGAGTTCGAATCCAAGGCACGCACCTCTGACTTTTCGAAGTCATGTGCGTATTAATAATTAATTATCACGCGCTTAAACGGTGAAGGAAAACATCGTGAGGAAACCTGCATGCCTGAGAGATTTTCTTGACGGCGTGTGAAGTCTGCCAACCCGCAGTAGGCTAGCGTGGCGGACTATAGCCTAATCCCTCTCGTACTGAGAGGAGACCCGTGCCCAGCAGTGGGACAATGTAATGGGTTGATGATGATGATGAGGACAAACTTACAAGATGGCGGTGTCAGTTCAGATTTCTGCCAGGTGTCAAATGATTCTTGTAGGATTGTATTTAGGTTATGTCAAGCGTCTAGTTTACGAATTGACATTTTGTACAGATAAAATGTTGTATTGACTTGACAAAAGCCTTGTTACATGTTTATTCTACGCCTCAAAAATAAGAAATGATTGTCATAGATAACAAAATCAATTGTTTCGACCCTCGACCCCGTTCGTATATTCATTACAATTATTTTATACTGTGATCTACAAGTTCAGAAAAAAACATCGACATTAATCATCGTAATTAAATAATATGCTTAAACTTTTCGTTAAAGTTAAGTGTAGGCACATATTACTTATCGATATATCGCAACGTATACAATTCTCACTGTATCCTCAAACTATTGATTCTCGCCTCCCATAAGACGTAAACATTAACTAATGACGACTTATATACATAGGTATATATTGTAATAAACTCCTTTTTTAATCATATCAGCATACAAAATATAAAGGACTCGAGAATTTTCCACGTCCTACCTAACTCATGGTCACTGTAATTTATCCTCAAGAATCCACACGCCAACCAAACAACCAATTCATTGCAAATCGTTTAGATTTCATTAATTTTCCGTGCCCATCTTAGTAGCAAAAAGTAGTTTTTGTCCCGTTTTTTGTACGACGGGTGGTCACATGCTGGGAATGACTCACCGCGCGTATCATGTCTTATTGTTTAGAGGAATAATGTGAAGTTCTCGACCGTGAAGTCTTTGAGTTCGACTCCTAAGCTTAGGTAAAAAAATATGTTTTAAAACAGTTGTTTTTAGTTACTTTTTCTTAGTGAATAGAAATGTTTTTTATAGAAGCTTATAGTACTTTTTTAGTGTCGCCTTAAAATTCGTAAGTAAAGTAAAGAACTTTTATGACGGTTTTTGTTCAAGTCAAAATTTTATTTCAAATACTTAAGGTTTTACAAGCACCCATGAAAAAATATTTATTGAAGTGCACGGTTAAAATAATTTGAACCCGTGGAGGTTAACTTATTATTGATAAAAGAAGTGGCGTTATCCTAATGGCTAAGGCGTCGGATATACCGGCGAAGTGTAGGTGTACATAAGTACACCTTTGCCTAAACTTTCCGAGAATACAGGCGTAATGTGTTTGTAAAATGTCAATAAAATTACTTTCTTTCTTTCTTTCTAAAGTAAACTAATACTAGTTAAATTTAAAGAGGTATCAATAAAAAAGTTTTTTACAACACTTATTTTTTTAACTTCTCACGCTCAAGTGACGTTTCCCAAAATAAATGGTAAAATCCTTAATAAATTCCTACCTCATGGTCACACTACTATTTAAAGAATGCATCCACTAGAGAACCTTACATAAATGTTTAATTGCAATTCATTTGCAGTTGTTTTGCTTCCGTGTTTCATTGAATTGTTTCTACTTAAAATATCACCACGCTTCTTTTGATTGAAGGATCATCATCATCATCATCATCAGCCCGTATTCATCCACTGCTGGACGTAGGCCTCTTTAAGTGAACGCCACAGAGCTCGATCTTCAGCTCTGAAGGATAAGCAGCCTAAAAGGTGACCACTACAAGCGTTGAAAAGGTTCGTGGCTCAACCAGATAAGTGAGATAGGTTTTAGTGCCTAATAGGGGGCGAGCCTATTGCCATTAACCGGGCACAAATCCACACTCCGAGCTGCAACTGAGAATTTTATAGAAAAACCCAATAACACTTTGCTCGAAACGTATCCGTATTTGATCGAATCCAGGACCTCTAACGTAGCAGTCGCGCTTAGGACCACTAGAATAATGAGGTATACAACTTTTTCAATCATAATTTTTCTTATGATCTATGGTAGCTAGAGTTTTTCCTCCATCCTGTGTGTTGGTCAAGGATCATAACCAGGCTTAAATGTACCCTGACGCCGTTAATATGGTCATATTTTTCTCACTTTAATGCAAAAAGTGTGTAAAAAGTTCTTGAACATACAAGATACCTTGTATGTTCAATGTATATGCATCGTAAATATTTTTAAAATGAAATTGAGGTATTGTGTAGTTTGGAATATTTTATAATCAACTTTGACATAGTTGGTGTTCGTAAATGATCACGTGTTCGATTCCCGCTTGGAAGAAAATTTTTAAATGACCCGGCAAGGGGCCTTGGTGAATCATAATATGATTCGCGGGGCACACAGCTGTACAACGCACTTCACGTATTCAGTATAAGATGACCATTCCTTGTTCGAAAACTCTATTAGTTACGGGTCAAGTTATACTGGTCATTTATAGCTCGACATTTATAGCATGTCTACGAATCACTTTATAAATTCATCACTATAAGTGGCTATTTTTGCCCTCCTGAAAGTTGTTCCTAGTTTGGAGTCTATATGTTTATTTTTAAAGTTATGTACTATAGGCCGACCGTTTAACTCGCGTATCGCCTGCGCGGTAAGAAGGGAGCGGGGGCGGGTAACGCTACACACGGAGTCAATAATCCAAAGATTTATTTCGAGATAGACATTGTTGGTAAAGAATAAAATAATAAGTAGTAGTACTCCCTTCTTACCGCAATGTGGGTCGCAAATTACTAGCAATCTTGTTAGGCTACCGCCAATTATTTATTTATTATATTTGCAAACATACCCACAATATAGGAGAAAATCAAATGTGAAAACACGTTTAACTAAATAAAATTCTTGGGTTTGTAATTGCCTCCATAGTCTAGTGGTCCTAAGCGCGACTGCAAGGCTGGAGGTCTTTGAGTCGAGAAAGTGTTATTGTATTTTTCTATAGATTTCATTACACTTTGGTACCAGTTCGGATTTTGGATATGTGCCCGGTGAATGGCAATAGGCTCGTATTCCATAGGACCTAAACATACCGGCAAGCTATAGGTGTGCATATGTACTATGCGATCCAAATAAGAATAGGAATGTCAATAACCTCTATCTGTCAAACGTCACTTGAAAAGTATGGTTTGCAAGAAACTTATTTGCATATCAATAAGAATAGTCTTACATCAAATTTAAATAAAAAGGTTAAATTTGTAGTAAATTGTCTTAATATAATATTTAATTATTTAAAGTCATAATAAGTTTTTTAAAACCATACCATAACCTTTTTTATTTTCATTATTGGCTTTTTTTCACTCAACCTTTACAAATAAATTTTATTTAAAATATATTTTGTTTTGCTCTACCTACCTAAATGGTTCGAATTGACAGCTATGACGTCACAATATGGCGCAAAGTCGATCCTATTCTCATTTGAATCGCACTGTACATTAACTGCCTTAACACCTCTGCCATATCGGAAATGGCATTGTTCTGCATGTTAAAAATTCTTGCGTAAAATCGTTTCAAAGAAAATTGCCCGTGACAAACTGACGGATGATTCCATATAAAAGTGAAACTAGTTACCGGAAGCGAACCAGACTAGATATGGTTCACGTAACAATAATATTGAAGCACTAGTGGGCGCATAGTTGGCTCCTTATGGGCGGTATAGTCCGGCATAGTCCGGTTTAATGGGTGCATAGTCGAACGATGTGCTGAACAATGAATAGTAGAATACGATAATACCATGTGTAAATTATCAAACGGAGTAGGGCACTGGCAAAATTCGCGTATAATACAAGAAAAGCTTTCCTCAAATGTTGTGTTTTTAAAAAAAGCTTACTATTAATTATTGCTAACCTCACGTACTAAGATGAACGCTTTTGTTACAAGTTCACGTTGGTAGTGCAATGGGTGGGTTTCGGACCGGTAACCACATGATTGCAAGTCCGACGCGCTAGCCATTACGGCTATCATCACTTCTAAATTTTATTGTTGTATTTTATTTTAATTAAAAATTATTATGTCATCGTTATTGTCGTAATGCCCTACGTTCAGTTAGCGCACTGTGGTAATTCAATAAGAGTACACTTGTTTGGGAAAATTAAATATTGTAATACTCTAAGGGTCAGTTCACACTTAAACGTGACGCAACGCGATTATGCTTGAAGACGTCAGTGGTTACGAACCACGCAGCGTATTGCGATTACACGAGACTTATGTGAAGTCGCAACGCTTTGCCTTCTTGCGCAACGAGACTTAGGTTACCAACGTTAATATTTTAGATTCTTTTTCAGCTCTTTCGTGGGCACTGTTGGATAAGAGCTTACTGCTGGTAAGACTTAAAACACCTTTAAGAACTTTGTGGAGTCCGTGAAGGTTTTATTGCGATGTTTTGTCTTCACCGTTGAAGCAAGGCGTTAAGTAATTGATCATTGATCTACTCACGAACTTTAAAAGTGAACATTCGAGTGTATGAAACGCTCTGTTATAACTTTATTTAATCATAATAATTTATCAATAAGTTTGGCTCATCTCGCAAAATCCTTAGAGAAATGAGTAAACTTAAACTTTTTAAGATGATACATGCAGGATTTTTTTTTACCAGCATCACAGTGGAAAGAAGAAACACAAATAAAACATAATTAGGTTCAAAATTACACACTTGTTAGGTTTTTCAGTTTTTATAAAAACAAACACGATCGCATCAGGTGCCGTATCCCTAGCACGTAATAAAAAAATATTGCGGGTTGTCCGTTATCTATGGTATTAACGCCCATAGCCGCCATGCATGTTAATGTCCTAATTTAAAAGGTTCGTGTTTATTTCCCTTTATATCTATGTATCAGTCTTCATACACATACGTACGCCTTTTAATCAGTTAGGAAAAACTACGGAACTCAAGAGCCCCGCTGCAACGAAAAGTATGTAAGAAGCAAAAGGATGAAAGAATCTTGCATATTTTTGCTTCGTTCCTTAGAGAAACTGAAAGTTCCAAAAACTAATACTTACAAACTGTATGAATTAACGTTGATACATTTTGTAATCCTTAGCCGCTATCTTACACTTCATTGTAGAAAGAAAAACATCTCTTTTATAACGTACTTTTCTGTTGTTTGTAGCATTCATTGTTCCTTAAATTTGCAATGCCTGCAGAAGGCCGCCAAGTCAAAAGAACTGTAAATTATGTAATATAAGAACCATGTTGACACTTAGTAGCAAATAAACGTTTGAGTTTGAGTTTTTGTCTCTAAAGCGAGAGTCGGCGGGAGAAGAAAGACAATATCGTATGCATTTATATGTAGACTTGTGAACATGTAAGCATACATTTGCGCGTGTAAAGGGGTCATATAGCTCATAAGATACTCGTGGTACGGATCAGTACCGAAAGTTTGTCTAAGCCTAAGGTGTGTTTTTGGAATAAATATTTGTATGACCTACAGAATAATTCTCCCGAGTCGAGGTGTTGGTTCGAGTGAAACTAATGATTGTATACTTATCCAAGATTCAGGAGAAAACACTGGTTTGGAGCAACGTTGCTTTTTTAAAATACAAGGGTCCATATACATTAAGGTAAACAATAATCTCGTTAAGGTTTTATTAGATACCAATCTTACCAAAATCCAGCTCGTTATCAGGCAATCCGCAGGTAGACCGTCAGGTTGTACAGCCATTCCTGGTTACCGTTTGGTCACTGGTATTGTTTCCGTGTTGCGTGGCCCAAGGTATAAGCGGAAGCGGTTTAATATTTTTTGGTTTTATAAATAACATCGGTACGGTGTGACGGTACGGCCTGTGAAAATGATCGTGGGTTCGATCTGCGAGGCGGAACTGCACTTACCGTGGTCAGTCTATGGAGAAGTGACCAAGAAAGAAGAAGACCGAAAAACTTGCCAACCATTTAATCCTTAGGATTTCATCGCAGGTTTTGCAAGGTAACTTAGTATTTAATCTGTTGAAGGGTAACCATTTCTTAGTTATGATTATTTATTAATTTAAACTTTTATGTACAAATTATATGGTACACAAGGCAGACTTATTATATTCTCCAATATGTATATGATTCTCCAGTGGGCCACAATCCACATAGTGCGCAGGATTCTCCGCTAACATCAATTACTTGTTCCATGTTCACAGTTAACGTTTAACCTGCGCAGACGCACAGATAAGGCGCGTCCCTGAATTTATGTGAGAGCGAGCAAGCGCAGTAAATCTGAGCCGCGCTGGCGACCCAGCCTTATCCGGCCGAATAAATTAACTGTTCTCTTATTGAATTATCCTTATTTCTTCAAAAACTACGAAGGGTTTTATCTATATTTTAATGTACCTCGACGATCTACTCCCACAGCTCGTTTTGTGCTAAACAAAGTGCCGAATAGATCCCACAAAATGGCAGACGACAGTGCAGTAGGCCAAGACGAAGGTGGCGGTGTGAGCTGGACTTCTTTTGGAAGGATTGGCCCACAATACCCTTAAACCGTGAGGAGAAGAAAAGGGTAGGGGGCCTTTGCCATGCAGTGGGACAAAATTGGCTGAACAAATAAATAAAAAATGATCTAGTAGTCTCCTCTTAGAATAAGAACGGTTAGGCTATAGTCGACCACAATGACCTAATACAGTTTTGCAGATTTCTCACGCCATCGAGACAGTGATATTTCCTGTTTTTCTTTCACGTTTCAGCTTTCATTGATATGGTTTTTTGGACTATTACTATTTATTTAAAGCTTACTAGATTTTTTTTTTATTTTAGTGAAGGAAAATTACGACCGCGGGCAGGATTCGAGCCTGCGTCTTCTGGTTAAGTACACCAGACGCTATGACCGCTAAGCCACCGCGACTCCCACCCGCCATGTCGAAATTTGCCTTCACATATTAAATTTACGTCTTTGAGGCGACGTCAGTGACATCTGTTAAAAATGTGCTTCTCAACCGACATGACATGCTTTACAGCAAGTACGATACCACCTTACCTTTTACGGTTGAGAAGCACATTTTCAACAGATTTCAAGGTTCGAATCCTGCCCGCGGTCGTAATTTTCCTTCACTAAAATAACTTAATAATCTTTGCATGGAAAATGCCCTAAAAAATACAAAAAGATAGCTTACTAGATTTCTTGTTAACCCCTCGTGCTAAGCTAAACGCTTGTGTTACGGTTCACGTCGGTAGTGCAAAAGTTGGGTTTGGAACAGGCAACCACATGATCGAGTCCGATGCCCTAGCGGCTACCACCGAAGGGTATTATAGGTGTTCTTATAACAACAGGGTCTAACGTTAACGAGCTCTTCTAAGCATGGTAGAAACCTCGATGTTCTAAGAACGGTCACCCACCCACAGACTGACCCCGGTAATCATAGCTTAACCTCTCAGAGCACTTGACAAGTGCGGTTATAACTTAGCCATGGCCTCTCAACGCATGTACACAGGGCTACAGGTCAACCTATACAAATCCAGTTTAACCTGATCTCGCATTGTATAGGCTTCCATACAATAAGCGGCCAGCGTAAACTGGTTTTGTGTAGCTTGCTGTGCGTACAAATATTAAAACTAATTACAATGCACTAGAATTACTTAACCTCAAACAGTCTTACAAACATTCGCTGCGGTTACATCAAAGCTTGCTTACGTCACAGACAGACGTTGTTAATAGTTATGCCCGTCACGTACAGATGTCGCTTTTGCACTGGCACCGGATGCGAGCTGCGTGCGCGCATCGCGGACCACTCCATTATCGGCTACCGACCTATTTTTATGTTCTTTTGAATTTTTTTTATTTAGTTTTTTTTTGCATTCATATTGATTGTACGTCCGTTCCGATGTTAGGATGATAATATAGGTATAGGGAATGCAAAATCTTCCTAATTAGTCTATTGGCCATAAGCGCGAATGCTTTGCTAGAGATCATGGATTCGATTCCTATCCAATAAAGTGTTATTGGGTTTTTCTGTGAATATTTTGATAATGCTCGGAGTCTGCATTTGTGGCTGGAAATGGCAATGAGCTTTCTCTTACATGGGATCTCATATAAATCATCATTCGTGGTGGTTCAGGTCATTTAGTAAAATAATGTATTGTATTATTGCTTTCCTGTTACATATTTATTAAATATTAATCAATATTGTAACATTTAATTTCTGTTATAAAAATACAAGGACTGCTATATTTGTACGCCTTTCGGCAAAATATAGAGGTACCTGGTAATGTACCCAAATGAAATACGTTATTGTTACACTTATATTTCACAAATAATGTGTTGTTGTGGTAGGGCCACGCTGTTCGCAGCATGAATGGACCGGCTTGACCGGCGAAGTACCACACTCTCGCAGAAGACTGACGTCCGAGTAGCGCTTCGTTCGGTGAGCGAGAGGTCCGGAGGCCCAATTACTCCCTCAATCCCCTTCCTTCTCTTTTTCTGCTTCCCCTCCCTTTCCCTAAATAGGCTCGGCAACGCATCTGCAACTCCTTTGGTTTTGCAGATGTCCATGGGCAGCGATGACTACTTACCATCAGGTAGCTCACCTGCTCGTTTGCCGAGTTATCCCATAAAAAAAAATATTTTATTTGATTTGATTTGATTCAAATATCCTGTCCTCCAGTTGCGTTAGTGTTTCAGCAGTCACCCGATATAGATGACGGATGTACTTTTTTTTTTTAATGAAGGCGCTTTCAAACTATGCGCTAGTGCGGATCCAACTTATGTGTATTATAAAAAGTCTAGCCAGCGAGTTATATCTAGGGCATGTATGCAGTTGCCTTCCTTGCCCATATGTGGCTAGGTCTCAATGCAAACAGGTCTTACACTCGTTCCTATAGGGTAATTGCAATATCATTTTTTATCATTATTTTAACTGGCTACATTTGCATGTAAATGGGATATTTGTATCTTTATTTAAGGTATAACTTGTACCTTAAATTAAATATCTTGGTGTTTGGGTTCCTTGTTAAAATATTTTTAGTTCAGAAGACTCTTTTAACTAAGTACATATATTTGTAAAAATGTGACAGACTTGTTTGGGCATCATTATCTAATATATTTTGTGTTTTTTTTAAAACATAAACATTTCATCACGCCTGTATTCCCCGAAGGGTTAGGCAGAGGTGTACACCCACGCTTCGCCGGTATGTTTAGGTACCATGTAATATGGGGTGAGCCTATTGCCATTAACCGGACACTAATTCAGACTCCGAGCTGCTACTTATAACTTGTGACTTAGAAAAGTGTACATTATAGGACTTAATTTTTTTATGGGATAACTTGGCAAACGAGCAGGCGAAGCCCCTGAAATTAACAGTCATCGCCTCCTATGGACATTACGAATGTTACAACAAAGGAGTTGCAGATGCGTTGCCGAGCCTATTTAAGGAAAAGGGGGAGAAAGGAGAAAATGAATTGGGTCTCCGACGCTCCACACTCACCGCACGAAAGGCAACAGTATGCATACTACTATTTGACGTCGATATTCTGTGGGAGGGTAGTACTTCCCCGGTCGTGCCGACACATTCATGCTGGCCCGTAGACATGCCAGCGAGACACTACGTCTCTAGTAATACTTTGCGGAACCCCAATCAATAGCTGTCTTGTCTTACTAACCTACAAACAAGTCTACAAGACAGGTGCGAGCGGACTAATAGAAATACAGGTCCTGTATCCCATTAGCATTATTTTATGTAGATAGAAATAGCTTGTTATCTAAACGACTCTAAGGTTGAGATAAAAAGAGTATAGAGTCCACTTCTTGGGCGATATAGCAGGTGACGCTAACAAATAACGTGGCTTTCCATTGGTAAAATAATTGTCAAAATAGTTTCAGTAGATCCAGAGATTACCCCCTCATCATCATCATCGACCCACTACATTGTCCCACTGCTGGGCACGGGTCTCCTTTCAGTACGAGAGGGATTAAGCTATAGTCCGCCACGCTAGCCTACTGCGGGTTGGCAGACTTCACACGCCGTCAAGAAAATCTCTCAGGCATGCAGGTTCCCTCACGATGTTTTCCTTCACCGTTTAAGCGCGTGATAATTAATTATTAATACGCACATAACTTCGAAAAGCCAGAGGTCCGTGCTTTGGATTCGAACTCGAGACCTTTGACTTGGCAGTCTAATGGTCATATCACTAGGCTATCATTGCACTCACTGCAGATAAGCGAATGCTAAAGCTAATATATAAAAATCTCGTGTGACAGTGTTTGTTATCGAACTCCTCCGAAACTGCTTGACCGATTTTTATAATTGTTTGGTCTATAATATTTGGTAGTCTGAGTATAGGTTTATTTTTCACCCTCCTACCCCGACCCCCCATTTTTATTGTATGGCAGAACAACAAATAAATAACTTTTTTTTTTGGGAATTAATTAGTTAAATATCAAATTCAATACAGAATAACTAAACCAAACACTATTAACCGGGGATAACACCGAATTACTTTCTTTTTAATGTACATACATTATGTTAATGCACGCCATTTTATTTAATTGTATCGTATTTTCTGATAATGCAACACTGTTTCTTTTAATGCACTTATTTACCTTCAACACAGTATTTTGTACTTGGTGATGTAACATAAAAATAGGCGTATTCCCATAATATACCATATTTGTATATAGAGTGGGTAGTTTATGGGCGTAAAAAATGCGTAACAGCACTCTACTGATAGGGATGTGGGAAAAAAGTATCGATATTCGTTATTATCGATAGTTTTTTTGGCAATGCAGAGAGGCCGCAGGTACGTCGGTAGGCCTTTTGAGATTTCATGCGTAGGAGTAATTAATTATCACTTGCTTAAACTGTAATGGAGGGAAAGAGGGAATCTGCTTGTGCATGTAAAGTCCAAAACGCTCTTATTTTTAGAAGGGACCCGTGCCAATATATTGATAATTAAATAAGTTTACCGCGGTCTGTTATTATGTTTTCCCAGCTTGAGTATATTTAAATTAGCAACAATAATTTGTCAATAATTATGTTGTAAGACGTAAGAATTTAAATTTATAATTTGTATTTCTGTATCTATATTTAATTAATAGGTTCCATATCCAGTAGAAGCACCAGCAATTTGCGTTTAGTTGATTTATTTCACATATCTTTTGAATAACTTGCTAATTCCGTTACCTGTTTGCTTATTCATTCAATCAATTAAATAATATTTGAAATTTTTCATTTAACTTACAAATCCTATATTTTATTTTTAGTGTTTTTATTACGTCCTTTCTACTGACATTTGCCTTATAAATCCCCTCTTCATCCGCCAGTGCTTCATTACCGGTGATCGGATATTAAACCGCCTTAACAATAAGAAACCAAAGTCATTACGGGAAACGAGAATCTTATTACAAGTTTTAATAAAAAAATATTTATTTTTGAACGAAATGTATAATTCAAATGTATGTATCAATATGTAACCTTGTAGGAGCTGCAATTTTTTCTGTAAAGGCAATGCTTAAAAAATAAAAGTTAGTAAAATCTATTTTATCTACGGTCACATTTCTACATTTGTATTCATTGGTCGGTAGATTTATTTAAATCTACCGACCAATGAATACAAATGTATTAAACACAAAAAAATATCGATACCGCATTTCGAAATGCCACATCACTACTAATCCTTTTAAGCCCACTTTCTCGAAATGACACAAACTATTATGACGTATATACCTACCTATGCCTATTTGCTTTATTTATTATTGTTGTCTATGTTATCAAAGGCGTGTCTGTTAACTTCCCTTCTTTATTCCATTCATTTTTTGTACATAAAAAAAATACTAGCAATGTGGGTCACACATTAGGTACTAGTATTCTTGTTAACATGAATTCAGTACATGATACTGGATCCCTTGCGTTTATATTTTTGCTTTTTCCTACATAATGCAATACATCCACGGTCGAAATGAATAGAACTGGTGATTTAAAAATAAAAATTAGAATCATGTACTGAATTCTTAGTAAGCACTTGTGCGTGGATGTCTCTTCAAACCTGTAGGCCAAGGCCTTACATACCATTACGCCTGTATTCCCCAAAGAATTAGCCAGAGGTGTACTGATATACACCCACACTTCGTCGGTATGTTTAGGTCCCATGTAATAGGGGGCGAGCCTATTATTAGTTGTAAGTGAATTCCAAAGTATTTTTGAGGTAAAAGTATGCCCATGTCTTTCTCCAATGTTCAATCTATTTATCTATATAAAAAAATAATTAAATTAGTTCAGTGGTTTCGGTGTGAAAATATCACAAATAGACGGAAAAGCAAACGGTTATTTTCACATTTATAATATTAGTATGGATATAATAATAAATAACTTTATAACTTATTTTTCTGAACGTCAAAACAATAATAAAACAACTCTACACGCCTTCATTCTGTGAGGTATTACCAAAGCACATTAATTTTTAAAACCAACAATGCTGCCACAATTAAAAATTACCGGTTCCTTCGGGGACCGTTTCCCTTTTCCAGTTATGGGGTTGCCAGATCGTAAAAATGCAGATTCCACAGGTGTGCTACTGTTTATGGGAGCTGGTTATACTCATAGAATTAATTAGTCTGGTATATATAATTAGGTTAAACAGCTGCTTCATAATATATTAAACTCGTTTATAAGTTAATTAGGCAATAGGGATATGGGTTAAAGCTGCAATTAAAACTAGTTTTTTTTAACTTTTCAATGGAATGTATCGCGTTATATGATACGATTGCTGACAAGTGCAGTGATAGCTTAGTGGACTGCAAAGTCAAAGGTCGCTAGTTCGAATCTAAGGCACACATATCTGATTTTTTAAAGTCATGTGCGTATTAGTACTTAATTATCACGCGCTTAAACGGTTAAGGAAAACATAGTGAGAAAACCTGAATGCCTGATTTTCTTGACGGCATGTGAAGTCTGCCATCCCGCAGTAAGCTAGCGTGGTGGCCTAAAGCCTTATGCCTTTCATTCTGAGAGGACACCCTTGCCCAACAATGGGACAATTATCATATATATTTTTTTATGGAATAACTCGGCAAACGAGCAGGCGAGCTAACTGATGGTAAGTAGTCATCGCTGCCCATGGACATCTGCATGACCAAAGGAGTTGTAGATGCGTTGCCGAACCAAGGAAAAGGGAGGGGATGGAGAAAAAGAGAAGGAACCACACACTCGTCGTAAAAACGCAACAATATGCATACCTACTGGTACTTGACGTCAATATTATGTGGGAGGGTAGTACTTCCCCGGTCGTGTGACCCATTCATGCTGGCACGTAGACATATGCCAGCACGATACTACTACTACTAAAACTATCATTAGGGTATCTCTTATCAAGACTGCCTCGTTAGTCTAGAGGTCTCAATCGCGACTGCTACGCTAGCTGTCTTGCGTTCGATCCCCAGGTCGAGCAGTGTTATTGGGTTTTTCTATAAAATTTTTAGTAGCAGCTAGGAGTAATAGGCTCGCCCCCCATTATATGGGACCTAAACATACCGCCGAACTGTGGGTGTACATTAAGTACACCTCTGCCTAACCCTTCGGAGAATACAGGCGAGATGGTATGTTATGTATCTCTTAACTTAATCACTGCCAGTGGAAGCACTTGTATCTAAATGCTTTATAACTGATGTTACGCTAGCTATTAGGATTCATGATAAACAAGTGTTGCTAATAACTTGTCGGATAAAGGACTACTGTAGCTTGGCGTAATAGTGATGTGCTTGAGTAATGTTTATCGATAAACTTATTTCTTCAGGCTTTCATTTTATTGGCCGCGTATTCACGCACATCTCAAAAAGATTTACTTACTAATAACTCTGCTTTCAGGCCGTATCAACATGAAACATGCACTAGATTTAAAGTTAAACCACCAGCAATACAACTGGGAACACCTTATTCAATTTTCTGCAGTTGTTTTTGCGTGTTGCGTGTTCAAACTTACAAACAAACGGGCAAAAATTCTATTTTTCTTAGTTTTGCTTGTGTTGCTCTAATAAAAACAAGAAATTGGATAAAACATGACGATACTTGTGTAAAACCGTGCAAAGCCGGGTTGCAACGACTTGCAAGTCATTAATGAAATTAACTATGAAACAATATAGTCAAATCTACCTTATAACTAATTCACATCCACATGACTAAAGATCCGGTACGAATTGATCATAAAACTTATTACATCGTAATAAATCGAGTTAATCAGGTATGTATCGATTTAATAATTCACGAAACATCACTCAACAAGACTTATCGATTTAAACATAGTCACGGAACATCAGGTACGATGGCCAGCACATCAAGTTATACAAAACTGTCAAATTTATCCAAATGATTTTTAACCTTAAACTGTTGATGATTAACTTCAAAATCAACTGAGATAAATTGACATTTTGTGGTATCTTGATGAGCTGGTGATCGTACATATCGATATTCAAATTATTTGCAGAACACTATAGATCCGGTACATATCGACTTATCGACTAACTAGGGCACATCATTATTAACCCGGCACATCGACTAATCGCGGTACATCACTATAATTACAGTACTTCGCGTGGTTTATAGTAGATACTTGGTATCTAAGTAGGTAACACAGAGACATATAAACCTGACCAGTGTGGGGCCCCATTACCCATACTGACCCGTGGGCCGGGGAAAATTACCGTGAACTACTCTACCTTATACAAGAGATGTTCGACTTGTTTGCAATTTCTTGTTGAATTGGTTCATTGACTTTGACGCCTTATCGCGCCCACTGTTTTTGTTTTTTTTTTGTAGAGTATGTAAATAGTGTGTGTTTTAATTCTTAACCTTTAATTATATTGAGTAGGTTTTTGGAAGTATCACTACATAGTATAAAACAAAGTCGCTTTCTCTGTCCCTATGTCCCTTTGTATGCTTAAATCTTTGAAACTACGCAACGGATTTTGATGCGGTTTTTTTTAATAGATAGTTTGATTCAAGAGGAAGGTTTATATGTATAATAAATACATATTTTAGTATAGAAAAGCCAATAAACCACGCGGGCGAAGCCGTGGGCGGAAAGCTAGTATTTTATAAGTTCATTGAAGCTATACGTTCAGCTTTGGCGCCAAATTAATTATTTTTTGTGTCATTTTTGGCAGAATAGTTTAGGTACACTAAAGTCTCCTTCGATAAAAATTAAGCATAAGTTTAAATATTCAATTGTGAATAAGTTCAGTCTTGGTCGCAATTCAATTTTTTATTAGTTTTCACAAATTGTTCGTCAAAGAAGATTTCGGTGTAAAATAGATGATTCGACTAAAATTTACAATTAACACGATTTCTTCTAAGATAACGATACGATAAAATTTTAAGCAAAAGTTTTAGTACTAAACTGTGAATAAATTATTGTTGATATTGCTTCTGTTCTTTAATCTGAGATATCGCCATTATTACTGCCATGTACTTAGAATGTTATAGACGAAGAAATTGCGAAAAAACAAAAAAATCATTATTTTCCGTCCAAGGCTCAAAAATCAACCAGTCCCTATTTCCCGTGGTCTCGTTATAACTTGAGAACTATTTTACTGATTTCATTCTTTTTTTTTTTTTCATTTTTCTAATTCTTTGTAGAAGGTTATTACGGAAAGAAAAATTAAGAAAATCACTACATAGTATAAAACAAAGTCGCTTTCTCTGTCCCTATGTCCCTTTGTATGCTTAAATCCGGATGTTGATGCGGTTTTTTTAATAGATAGAGTGATTCAAGAGGAAGGTTTATATGTATAATACGCTCGGAAACTAAGAATCGATTTTAAAAAATCTTGCACCAATAGAAAGCTACATTATTCCTGAGTGACATAGGCTATATATTTTTCCGTAAAAAGACAAGAAACGTATACTCCACGAGGGTGAAGCCGCGGGCGGAAAGTTAGTTTTTAATAAATAAAAAACGAAACAACTATTGTCTTTGATATCACTGTTATGTAGTAATGTTAGATGAGGCCGTGAATTTAACAGTGTAGAATTTGTGTGTTATGTTATGCTTTCAAATTAGGCCCTGCGGCTATTCGTGTGTACCTTAATATCTTGGGAGATTAGGCGTGTTACATACATATATACGTTCGACTTTTGCTCGCACTGAGTTCCCACTAGAGAAAAAACCGTGCCTGCGACACAGGCCTCGCGCGAGTGGGCCGTAATCCACCACGCGGGCCCAGTACTGGTTGGTAGATGTCACATGTCAGTGCATAGTTTCGAGGACATGCCGGTTGTTCCTCACAATGTCTTTATTCACCGTTTTGGGAGTAGTGGCAATGAAATAATGTACACAAAGTAATGAAATGAAATGTAATGATATTTATTTCTGTAAATAGATCTTTTAAAGACACTTTTACAAGTCGATTTTTTAATTTTTTTTAACTAGATGGGACCGACGTTTCTTATCTGACGACCTCTGAGAAGAAACGTCGAAACAAACTCAGAGAATCATGGTCTCTTTTAAAGTCCAGACAATAGTTATGTTATTAGATATGCGAGTTTAACAATGTAGGGCAAAATCTGAACAGGCCTTTTGATGAAAGAGTCATAGCAGCTTTGAGTTGACCTGTCCTAACTGACGGCACGCATACATCAGTCATCGTGTAGCTCAACCATTTTATAAGGAGCTCAACGACCCGTCGTACAACGATACCAGATCAGCCTGACATTTGGGTAGGTCATGTGAAATACTCAAAACTGTCAGAGAAGTTTATTATACATCTGATACGATTCAAAATTTGTAAGTCGCGGCCGTTACCACCGTTCTCAGACTATTAGTCAAATAAATAATATTTCGAATAGCCAGTTTCGTCGCATCGAACAAAAAAATACTAAGTAATATTTAGAAAGTCGTGGGTGTGTGAACAGCCTAACCTGACCCTATGAACTATGGCCAGCTATCTGGTACAGCGTAAGGACCAGTGATTGTGCATGTCGGCCCTGTGTGATTGATGACCTACTGCCATGTGAAAGTACTGACTAGTGTCTAGGAATATAGATAGAACCTAAATCTGTACCTACTTATACACGAAGATTTTTGTATTACGTTACAATTTTTTTTCTAGGAATTAGGTATCGTATATTTATACATATATGTACCTCATTAGTCTCATGACTGCCTTATTAGTCTAGTGGTCCTAAGCGCGACTACTACGCTTGAGGTCCTGGGTTCGATACCCAGGTCAAGCAAAGTGTTATTGGGTTTTTCAATGAAATTCCCAGTAATAGCTCGGAGTCTGGATTTGTGCCCGGTTAATGACAATAGGCTCGCCCCCTATTACATGGGACCTAAACATACCGGCGAAATGTGGGTTTACTTTGGTACACCTCTGCCTAACCCTTCGGGGAATACAGGCGTGATGGTATGGTATAGTATAGGCGATTTTTTTTTTCAAAAAAAGTGAAATTAACGCCAAACTCTGAACGTTTAGCCTTAAGTAGGTACCCACAGAAATAAAAAAATATAATTTATCATTGTAACTTAAATCATTCTGAATTTCGCCAAATCCTACAGTACTACGACCTATGTAACTATGTACAAAAGGCTTTTGCCAAGGATTTCGCCAAATCCAAACGCCGAATTGGCACTTATTCGTAATTTCATACAGAAACCTAAATAAAACTAGGTACTTGTTCGTCCTGTATACCGCGAATTTTCTTTTAAGAATTTCTTATAATTCAAAGGGAAACGCCCATTTTTAGCCATGGTTTGCCCAACAATGTGGTAAATACAAAAAAAATACGCATTTAGTAACTAAATTATTGCTATAAACTTATTTGTAGCAGAACTCCGGAATTAAAAGCCGATTTAATTAAGAAACTCAATCGGATTGCTTTATTTTACAACTTCCGGGCTTTGGTCAATCCGTCAAAGTAGGGAGGGATAGCGACTTTTACTGAAAAAATCGATACATCTAAACCGGTAAAAACAGATTTTGGGAAATCTCTTTGTTCGTGCGATTTCCTCTGCTTTTTTTATTGTCTTTTTACAGAAAAAAAGCGAAAAAAAGAAGTGTTTGTCCATTTTTGGGCTTCAAATACAAACTATTGAACCGATTCCGTGTTTTCGGTTTTTGCCGTCTCTCATTTTCTTTACATAAATCGTAAAACTTTTATGTTCCCATAAAAATACATTCACACAATTATTAAGATGCTTCAGTTCAGATACTATATAATTCTAGATTAGATTGTAATACTGTAATTTAGAAAAGAAATCCCACGGAGGCGGAATTATCTTCGAGGAATCAAAAAAGGTTATCATATTATTATCCCAGTTACTCTGGGAATATAATAAAGAAAGGTGATGAAAGCAGTTATTTAAAATTATTGCGAACGTCGGTCGCCATTTGCAAATGTCAATGTCAAAATAGTCTGGGTCCTATTATCGATTTTTGAAAATAACCAGCTCACAATTATTCAGTTAAAGAAAGCTTTTAAAACAAAGAATACTTTGAATATTCGTGATTTAGTAATACTCGTAGTATAAGGTATTTTAATGCGATAAATCCTTAAAGAACGTTGTGTTATTTTAATGCTTTAGGTGGCTGTATTGTGCATTTCCTTTGCTTGTCCTAATAACTTTGACAGCAACGAGTTTTTATTCATTTGTTTAAAATCCCTAAAAAGTTAGAAATTATTTTAAATAAATTACATTTACCTACCTCATATTCTATGTTTATAGTAAATTACGTAGAAATAATTAATTTACCGTAAACTTTTACCATATCGAAGTAATGTTTCAAAGAATCGTAGCAGCTCATTAATTATACCGTTTGATAATTAACATGATGGACTAAATGCGTGTTGTTTTTAATCGTAGATCTTCATTAGCTGTAGACAAGTTGAAATCTAATCTAACGAACGAATCGAAAAGGAATGTCAGGAAATGATATTAATTTGTGAATGCCTTTGACATGCTTATAATTACATAACATACCACATTTCGCCAGTATTTTTAGCTCCCATGTACCTAATAGCTTATTAGTGCTTATAATAATTTTGTTTTATTTTGTTTATCGAGATAATAATATTCATTATTACCTATTTCCGCATAAAGTGCGTTCCGGATAAAGTCTACTGGCGCTTATATGTTAGGGATTTGAACGTTATTTTACCAATTTTATGATAAACGAGCTAAAACGCGGTCATCAAATTGGTCGGCTCGACCGGAGAAGTACTATGCCCTCCCACAAAATATCGACGTCAAGTGGCAGTACGCGTACTATTGCGTTTCGTATAGTGAGCAATTTCTTCCTTAGTTCCCTTCCATCTCCTTTCTCCTTCCCCTCCCTTTTCCTTAAATAGGCTCAGCAACGCATCAGCAACTCCTTTGGTTTTGCAGATGTCCATGGGCGGCGATGACTACATACCATCAGGTAGCTCGCCTGTAGCGATTCACGTAATTAAAACCGTAGCGATTAAACAGTTTTCCAGTGTTATGTGAATACTGTCAAGCCAACGTTTTAAAACGATTCTCGCCCAACAACATGTGTGAATACGGTTCAACGATATTTCAATAGGACGGATGTGAAAAGGAAAACTGTTTCAACGATTAAGTCGCTGCGACATCACTACGGCTTTAATTACGGAATCGGGCTACTGGTTTTACGTCTGCTCGTTCTTTGAGTTAGGTATATGCCATAAAAAAAAATTGTTATATAAATAAAAAATAAAGCCTTTTATTCCATGCTTGACAGTATCATAAGTTTTTCCAATTTAGAAATAATGCATAATAATTAAGTTCACATTGAATGAATTAGTTAAATATTAATAACTTACATACTATTTTACAATACTAACTACATGTAATTGTTATAATTAATAGAAAATTAAAAATATTTTACTCAGTTGGAATTAATTATAATTATTTTTTTAAAAGTTGCTCGAGTTAATTTAGTACCTATATATACTTATGCCATAAAAAAATACATTATTATTTAATGAACATTTAAATTTTAAACAGTATTTCAACTTGACAGCCCGCCATTTTGCCATAGATAATAAAACTGTGCCGCCCGATATACAGATATAGTTTTC
The DNA here is from genome assembly GCA_958496365.1 of Subacronicta megacephala. Taxonomy (NCBI): domain Eukaryota; kingdom Metazoa; phylum Arthropoda; class Insecta; order Lepidoptera; family Noctuidae; genus Subacronicta; species Subacronicta megacephala. Next base: position 6,328,749 of record OY292540.1, on the reverse strand, counting down.
ACACGATCTGCCTACGACCTCGATGTCTATCTATGATGTTCAGAACTTCTTTCTCGTTTTAATTGCATGAGAAAGTTATTAACAATGACTGACACATAATGGGGCTATTTATAACTATTAAAACTTAATAAAGGTTCGTTTTTTTTCTTTGATTTATTTGTACTATGTGACATTATTATTCTATATCTTATATTAATTAACTTGGGTGGTCACCACTTGTCATTGGCAAAATGCACAAACCGCACGAAGCTATCATTAAAAAAACGGGTGGTCAACATTTTTTTTTATTCTAAATAATTTTTTAATGCAATTTTTAAGTACCTAAATATTTTTATCTACAAAATAGTTTTTTTTTCTTGATTGTTGCTTAAAAAATATATTAGAGAAATATAATTATTGTAGAAAGTCGATTAATACCAACTAATTAATTATCTTCTATTAGTTCCCATACTTGTTTAGTAATAAATAAAGTCCAAAGCAAATACAACTTTAACTAGCTAATAAATTAAAATTGTTTTTACTTTTTATTAAAAACGGTGTGCAGGTGCGTAAAACGAGTTTTAAAAAGCAAAGGATTACAAATGGCTTAAAATGAATAACACTTGCAAATTTAAAGCCAGACATTTAAGTAAAAAAATTAAAAAGACACTATGCTTGTAATAACTCAGGTCCCAACAAATTGCAATAATGCTTTCATGATGTGCAAAGACACCGTACATTAAACCTTTTTTAAAGTAACAATGTAAAAAGACCTGGCTCCAGAGAAAATATTAATGTCGCTTAAAAAAAGACAATGTTGGCGGGAACGTGTTCTATTTTTAAACCGGTGTCAATTTTACTTTTTTCCCGCGCCGCAGTGTTGGGAATAGTGTTACAAGTTTTGCTAGTTTTAGAAAAGCTGGAATAAAATAGTCGTCATTGTTTCTGATTATAAATTATAGTTTTCAATTTTGCTTTTATTTTAGTTGAGTAAGTAAGTAGCGATTTTGATGGTTCTTTGAAGCTTTATAAGATGAGAGATATTTATTAAACTTTGGTCAATTCTTTACAAAGGAATTTATAACATACTTCACGCAACTACGATATATTTAAATCGAATTGGGCAATCCTGGCAATCTCAGTTCTCTGGCATTAACGAAGAAATAAAAGATTCTCTTACATATAGTTACAAAGAAATGAAAGATTCTTGTACATTTTAAAAATAATTACCTAGCTGCTCTAGTTTTTGGTTTGAGTAGACGCAATTACTTTTGTTAACCCCTGCTAAGCTAAAAGCTAATGTTACGAGTGGGTTCGCGTCGGTAGTGCAATGGGTGGGTTTCGAACCGGCAACCACATGATCACAAGTCCGACGCCCTAGCTGTTAGGTTACCGTCGCTTCAACTGGCTACAGCTGAAGTGTCCAAGTGGTCCACATTTCTGAAAACCCAGTTTGGAGGTGTGCTGTATGTTGCCGAGATCCTTAGCAATAAAGGATGATATAACCTATGAAGAAATACCTTAATTCATAATAATATAGTTTCCAAAATATTTCCAATAAAAAAACTGTGAATTATAGTGACTGTTGCATCCTGGGGCCGTATTACCACGTATTAATGCCATCATTTTTACGTTGTGAAAGAGGGAGTCCACTATTTAACCTGTAGAGCGGCATCCCTCTCTCAGCCTAAAAATGATGGCATTAAGACGTGGTAATACGGCCCCCGGACTCAACTTCGCAATGAATCTGCATATTTTGTCATCACGGCAAGCATATCCGTAAGTTATAAATGTACAGGCAAAGGTAACCGCTCAGTCTGCCACTTCTGTCAATCAAATACTTGAATAAAAACTTATTTTTAGTAATTTTCTTGTCACCAAACTGTCACTACTGTCATAATGACTACAGTTTTAAGTGGTATTCATGACAGTAACGTTCTGTTTCATGCAACAATTGTGCATAATACTAATAGTGAGTGTTTAGTGTACCTATAGACTTGGAACATGATAATAACATTATTTCTTCAGACAAAATCAAATAACTGCCATATTGATCTAGTGCTACAAGCGCAACTGAATGCTATGTCTTAGATTAAATTCCTACGCCGAGCAAAGTGTTATTAGGATTGTCTATGAAATTCTTAAATAGCACCTCGGAATAAAAAGAAGTTATGTGGTCTTGTATTTAATTCTTACATTTCGTCAAAGTAAGACATTTTGCAATGATCGCGCCATTACGGATCTGTAAGGTCGAGTTGTGCTTCCCACAGTCAGTCAAAAGATAGGTAGGACATTATTGGACTCAATATGACTAAAAAACGATGCCTGCCTAAAACGTCATAGTAAAGGCAGTTAAGGCTAGCAAACGAGAAAATTACAGAAGTAAGAAAAAAAAAGCAAAATAAATTATAATTGAAACAGAAAACCTCTTTGGTTGAGAACGTATTAAATTATTTGGCAACACAACACCGCAGACCGCGACCACAGAATATAAATCGATTGGAATATCGATACGCACTCGACGATAGGTTTATATCGATGTTATTAGTTGTTATCGCATTCCGCGTCTAAGTTAGTGACCCAGTACACTTATATTTCAAGACTTTATTGGCACAACTAAGTAATAAGTACTTATTTTAAAAGGATATTATTAGAAATCATATTTTATGTGCCTATGGGAACATTTTCTATAAAAATCGTTGGAAATATTTATATACAATGAAGATCCTACTTAAGCATAATTTATGCATAATTAATTAATAAATTTTAAAATATCTCGTTTTATTCTAATGTCACTGGGGTTATTGAATGTGAACATGTGCATATTTGCCCAAAATAATTACTTACCTATATCTATTTAATACTAAGTACTCCATACTATAGCCTAATCCCTCTCGTACTGAGAGGAGACCCGTGCCCAGCTGTGGGCAAATGTAGGTACCTAATGGGTTGATGATGAATGATGACTTAATATTATAAAAGTATCTACCTAATTTAAAAACATAAACAACAACCAAAAAAGCAATGAAATAATTTTATGTTCAAAACAGTTTCGGAAGTCAGTCCTTCGATCAGTTTTGAACTTACTGTTTTGAACACCAAATTATTGAGGGTTAAGTAGGTATATGATAGATATTCCTTCTTATGGATTCAATTCAACTGTTTCAGTTAGTCTTTTGTTTTTGTGTGTTGCTATGGAAGTGCGGAACATTGAGAAAAAAACGTTTTAATCGTTTTTTTAAGTTGTTTTTTTTTTAAATTACTTTCTTTAAATTACTTTCCTTATATTATAATTATATATATAAATGCGATAAGTAGATACAAACTTTTATACAATAATGTATATGTAAGTAAATGGGTTACCGAAGTACCCCAGTGCCACCGTATGAGTACAGTAACGATATTATCTAGTTATTTACTGCGCATCTACGCTTTGATGATGCCGCCTTGCCTCCATCGCCATAGCAAAGCTTAACCATGAGTTCTATTTTGAGTTTTACATCCTACTGTATTCCCGGAAAAGTTTAAACTAAGAAGGCTGATATTCATATCAAAAATATCTGTCAAACGCTACCTAAAAAAGACCGATTACTACAAGTTCTCAGCAATACTTTACCGATCCACTTAACAACGTGTTGTTGAAATGAATCGATGCGTTACTGAAATGAATAGCACATTTTAACGGTATTGGTAAATTGGCCCATGTTAAAATGTTAAATTGGCGTATTAAACTCATGAATTCTTTAGTTTAATATAAAATGAAGTGTTTTTGTAGTACCTAGTACTACAATATGAAGCAGTACCTAGCTAGTACTACAATATAAAGCAGTACCTAGCTAGTACTACAATATGAAGCAGTACCTAGCTAGTACTACAATAGGTACTTACTCTGATTATTACGAAGTTGTAGTACCCAGAACAACAACTTCATACAGGGAATCGAATCATACTTGCGCAATGATCTTCACCAAATGCAATAGCAGCAATTCCGGTTGATTTGCTGTATTTTTTTGAAGAATTCCGTTGTCTGTTTTCGAAATGCAATTTAAATGAGACCATTTCGGGATAAACTCCTTTAGAACAAAAAAAGAATTTTGCAAATCCATAGAACACATACACATACATAAAAAAATAAACATCCGAATTTATAACCTCCTCCTTTTTGAAGTCGAGTGAAGTTAAAACAATTTTTTGGTGGATATCTTTCTAAACCTATTCACCTTGTTAAATATTCAACATGTCAGCATAACTGTCTGGGATCCACATATTATTTCTTAAAGCGTAAGAAAACACAATAATAATTATTCTTATTACATATTCCAGTCGTGTCTTATTTATTTTTGTCTTTCTCCGCCATTCTACTAACGAAAGCGCGCTACCTTCAAAAATAAAACGCGCCAACAGTTCATGTTCACATACATGTATTTACTCGCGTAGCCGCCCGCATTTCTGCGAAGGTACATTGTTTGTTAGGCCATAATTAAAGTACCTGGGTTGCCAGTATGCGCAAAATATTCCCTAATGACGATGAACGAACGCCTTAGCGTCAAGAAAAAATGTATGTTTTTATTTTTAGTCTGTGATTTAAGATGGCGGCGGTTATTAATGTCACGTCGTTTTTTTAAATAATGCTGGAATAATCTAACAAAAAATCTTATTTTTTATTATTTTTTTAGCATTAAATATTGCGAAATTTTCACAAAGAAACTGAATTTTCTAATTAAAGAAAATTTCTAGTGAAAGAAAAATTACTTACCTTAAATTACCCTGCCTGAGATCGAATTTTTCTTTCACTAGAAATTTTCTTTAATTAGAAAATTCAGTTTTTGAAAAAATCATATGTTTAGACTAGCATATTAGTCTCGTGGTCCCAAGCGCGACTGCCACGCTAGAGGTCCTGGGTTCGTTCCCAAGGTCGAGGAAAGTGTAAGTGGGTTTTTCGATGGAATTCTCAGTAGCAGCTCGGAATCTGGATTTGTGCCCGGTTAGTGGCAATAGGCGCGCCCCCTATTACATGGGACTAAAACATACGTATCATCAAGCCTGTATTCCCTGAATAGTTTGGCAGAGGTGTACTAATGTTCATACACAGTTTGCCGGTATGTTTTGTCAACCCTGCCGCCAACCCAAGTAGCAGACAATCCAGGATAATTTTCCGTACCATAAAAAAATGTCTATTACTAATAACCAAGGTAGGTAGGTACAAATCCAGAAGTCTACTGAGAATTTCATAAAATAACTTAATAACACTTTGCTCGACCTGGGCATGGATCCCAGGACCTCTAGCGTAACATTCGACTAATGAGGTAGTTCACACACACGGCTACACATCAAGCCATACAAAACGAGTTTAGACTGACCTCCCATTGCAAAGGTTTTCAGTACAATTCAAGACCAGCCTATACTGGTTTTGTATAGCTTTATGTGTAGCCGTGAGTACAGAGAAATAGTACATTAATGACCATGCTATATACTAAAAACATTACCCTATCATTGCTTTGCACAGTTGGATAAGTATATCCAAACGCCCACAATTTCTCGCGCCGCGCATCATTACAATTTTTAATGGCAAAACGTTTACATCATACTTTTTAATTGATTCGTGATCGCTCGTAATGCGAGAGCCATTTAAGTCAACTATGAATAAGTGAGAGCCACTTAAGTCAACTGTGAATAGGAGCGGGCAAAGCGCTATTGTTTGCCTGACAGGTCGAAATGGACTTTAGTGATGGGCGCATCTTACATTTACTCAATAATGTATTGCGTTATAAAGGTTACTAATTATATACAATATATATTTAAGTCAGATCATTATGGACCCTGTCAGGCATAGCGAGAATTGATTGTCCTTTTACATACCATCACGCCTGTATTCCCCGAATTCATTCAGAGGGTATTCAGAGGTGTACTAATCTACAAACCACATTTCGCCGGTATGTTTAGGTTCCACGTAATAGGGGGCGAGCCTTTTGCCATTAACCGGGCACAAATCCAGACTCCGAGCTGCTACTGAGAATTTTATAGAAATATCCCAATAACACTTTGGTCGACCTGGGGATCGAACCTAGGACCTCTAGCGAAGCAGTTGCGCTTGTGACCACTAGACTAATGAGGCCTTTTAAGTTTATAATTTTATCTGTACTAGAATGTCAATGTATGTAAGTATATATTTATTACTAGTTGATCCCTTCGTTGGGCGGTAAACATTTTTACTTGACCGACTTTCGGACTTTCTTTGCAAATCTGACTACCATGAAAATGTGTTTTCTTTTTTCATACCATCACGCCTGTGTTCCCCGAAGGGTTAGGCAGAGGTTTACTTATGTACACCCACATATCGCCGGTATGTTTGGGTCCCATGTAATAGGGGGCGAGCCTATTGCCATTAACCGGGCACAAATCCAGACTCCGAGCTGCTACTGGGAATTTCATAGAAAAAACCAATAACACTTTGCTCGACCTGGGGATCGAATCCAGGACCACTAGCGTAGCAGTCGCACTTAGGACCATTAGAATAATGCATAAGGCAGTCAAGTCAAGTTTTCTTTTTTCATATGGCCTATGACAATAACGTGGTTTTCTATTGGTGAAAGAATTTTCAAAATCGGTTCAGTAGATCCAGAGGTTACCCCCTACAACCTCACAAACTTTACCTCTTTATAATATTAGTATAGAAGTATTAGGTTTATTAGTTTTTTAAATTATTAGTATTATACACGGTGTTTGGTGCATTGCTTCCCAAATGGAATTGGCCGATAAAAAGCTATCTTTTCAGGCCCAATAACTCATTCTTGCCTTGTCACACCGGTTATTTTTATAACAACTTTTTAAACTTCTTTATTTTGAAAAATTCTAGAGCTCGGTAATAAAGCAATTTAAAAAATATATTGTACGGCGTTCAAATTTCCTTTTACTTTTTATTTTTTATTATTAAAACAACTAACAGAATTAAATTTAAAATAAATACAAGACAAGTCTAGCCGTTTTCAAGTTTGAAAAAACGAACAAGCGCATTCCACTTTTAAATTAATTTATTCGGCCAGTCATTTTGTACGCAATTAGTGCGTGGACACACATTACGACAAGTCGCTGCGCTTTTAATTAAAACAATGTCATGTCTGCGTGTGCGTGGCATTAAATGGCTTGTGGTAGGGATGGGGATAAAATATCCCTTTGCCGAATACTGAATATTAAAATGAATCGGTCAGCTGCGAGGAGAACTTGATCACTGCCGGTTTCGACTCGAATTCAACTGTTTATGTGAATTAAATACTTTGTAATCATCTAACGTATTTTTTTTTGTCCAGCTCTCTGAGGAATTTCTAACTCAGTTTTTTTTTTAAAACAAATAATAATTATATAGTTTATGGCATTCACTGTTATACGCTATTTAATCATGATGAGAACTATAATAAAGAAATATTAATATAATGATAATACTATAAAAAAAGAATAACTTTTATTATAAAATAGGGATTTAATAAACCTTTTTTTTATATACGCTTGAAAAAAATCTTTATAAATTCGAATACTAAATATTCCTTCATCAAAAATTTAGTATCCTTCAGAGTATTAGGTCCCATCTCTAGCACAAAGCACTCGAATTAATTAAGGTTTTACTTGTGAAAATATCGTGACAATGAAACTGTGATTATTTACTTAATTGATATTATAAATCTGTATGCCAGTGACATTACTTAATGAAATAGCTCTTCAGAAATACTTTTATAAGTAGGTTCTAAAAGGCGTCTAACGAAAGGGACAAAAATATCCATCTATAACATAGGTTTGTGCCTAAGTACTGTCATTTTTACACTTTTTTTTTCGAATATATTCATCTTTCATGATAATTCAATCATCATCAGCAACCCATATATTGTCCCACTGCTGGGACCGGCTCTCCTCTCGGTATGAGAGGGATTAGGCTGTTGTCCACCACGCTAGCCTACTGCGGGTTGGATAATTCAATAAACAAACAAAACCTGAGCTTGTCTCCCAAGTTCTTCTAAGAGTAATAACAGCAAAACCACACGAAAAGCGGGTCAGCGTTTCGTAATAAAACACCAATAAACAGACCGACAAACTTTGCGGTATGCCTACGGGTTAGGCACTTGTGCCGGTATTAGGTTATATGAAAATGGGTAACCCTATAACCTATTGACAGAGATCTTATGATACTTTTGTTTTTAAGATTGACGTTTCCAGGTAAAAAACTGGAAAACCTATCTACAACAACAACATACATACATCACGCCTGTTTTTCACGAAGGGTTAGGCAGAGGTGTACTAATGTACACACACATTTCGCCGGTATGTTTAGGTCCCATGTAATAGGGGGCGAGCCTATTGCCCTTAAGAGGATAGTATCCGCTCCGCGCTTCATACAAAAGTAGTTTGGACCCATCAACCAATGAGTCTTTGAAATTTTGCAGTAACAATCTTATCATTAAAATAGGTGTTCCTTGAACGTAAAACTTTATTTCAATACACGGTTAAAAGTTACACGAGCTCAAAGATTTTTTTTTTTTTTTTTTCTCTTTATTTGGGAAAATAAACGGTTACACATTAAAGTAATACAAAAAAAAATTCAGTGGCAGAGTTTGTAAATGTATAACCAACAGCATTCTCCACAGATTATATAGAAGTTAAATAACAAGTACGATGTGGAATTCTTAATGGAATACAGGTGTGGTTGGTATAAATATAAAATCTAACATTAATATATAAACTAACATTAATGTAACAACTAACATTAGCACTCAAAACGGAAAGGGAAATATGAATTAAATTTTAACATCTAAAAGTTATGGAACAAAATCAGTCAGTTTTTTATAAATAAGATTACGAAATTTCCCAGAAGAAACAGAAAAGAAGTCTACATTTTGGAAAGTCTTATTATACTGACCAGTTAGGCGTCGCAGAGGCGCCCGCAAGCCCGCATTTGTACGGGTAGAGGTAACGGCGAAGAGGGGTTGCGCGCGCACTCCACGACTTATGGTTGTTCTAGGCACTATGTAACAAACCTTATTACTAATGTCCACACAATCATATATGTTGCTACATAAATCAAATAGAAACATAGTTTCCAGAATAGTACGTCTGGATTTAAGATTTTGCAGTTTGTACTTGTATAATAGATCGTCATAAGATGCATTATTGCGTAAACAACGGAAATGCATGGCTTTTAGGAATTTCCTTTGGACTTTTTCAATTGCATCTGAATATTTACCATAGAAGGGATTCCATACCGGGACAGCGTACTCCAACTGTGACCTGATTAATGATTTGTAAATATATAAATAAGTACTTGGTCGGACAAATTCTGTAGCAGATCTCATTACAAAACCATACATGCGGAAGGCATTGTTTACAATTTTACCAATATGAGCGTCAAGGTGTAGTTTATCATCTAGTAGAACTCCAAGATCACGAACTAGGGTTTCTCTTTTGAGGACAACGTTATTTAAGGAGTAGGGATGCATAATTATGTTTTTATTTTTAGTAAAACTAATACAGCAGCACTTAGATAGACTAAGTTGGAGTTTATTACTCAGACAATACGCATTAAACCTATCTAGGTCTTCTTGCAGAAGCAAGCAATCCTCCGAATTTCTAATAGGCCGAAAGATTTTGAGATCGTCTGCGTATAGTAATAATTTAGAATTAAGGAAACATTGATTAATATCATTAATGAATATGATGAATAAAAGTGGCCCTAAGATGGAGCCCTGAGGAACTCCAGAAGTAACACTTAGAGTAATTGAATAAGTACCGTTAATTACAACTCTCTGAGTTCTATTAAAAACGTAAGAGGAAAACCATCTTAGCAAATCTCCCCGTATACCATTAAATGCGATTTTATTCAATAGCAACTCATGATCAACCTTGTCAAAAGCTTTCCGGAAATCGGTATATACAGTATCTACTTGAATGCGGGCATCCATATTGTTAAATAGGTAGTCTACAAAAGTCACCAAATTTGTTGTGGTTGATCTCCTTTTGACGAATCCATGTTGTTGTTGTATAATATTATTGTGTAGTAGGGGGTATACTTTATCATGAACCAGTCGCTCGAAAACTTTTGACAAGGCTGACAATATTGATATGGGGCGATAATTCTCGACGTCTTGTTTAGGTCCGGCCTTATAAATAGGGGTTATATTTGCAAGTTTCCATGCCTGAGGAAAGATTCCCTGCGAAATTGATAAGTTAAATATAACATGTAATGGTATACACAGATTAAATGCAGTCTGCTTAATAAAAACCACTGGTAGGCCATCTGGTCCAGGCCCTTTAGAGGGATCCAGTGCTTTGAGTGCGCTTAGAACTTCATCGATACTAAGGTGAATACCATTTAGTAGAGTGCAGGTCTCAGAATAATCAATAGACGAGGGTGGTACATGGGTCGAAGTGGGTAGCTCGTAAACTGAATTAAAGAAGTTAGAAAATAGGTTACATATTTCGTCTGGGCTATTAGCTGAGTGATTGTTATAAACCATAGTAGAAGGAATGCCCGTAGAACGTTTACGGTTAGCAATGAATGTCCAAAAATGTTTAATATTGCTTCGAATACCATCCTCGACCGAATTAATGTACCTTCTATAACAGTTACTGCATTCAAGTAGAAATCTAGATCGATACAATGAAAACTGCTCATAATCTGAAATATTATGGTACTTTTTCCATTTAATCCAAGCCTTGGCCCTATTTTTATATATATGTATAAGAGGCTTTGAGAACCAAACCGGGAACTTAGAGGATTTACAAGTGATTAACGGAACGTGCTTTTTGATAATGTTAAAAATTTTATTGTAAAATGTGTTCAGAGATTCATCAACGGTGAGGTGATCCAGGGCGTCTTTCCAATTTATTTCCTTTAGGTCGCTATTAATTTTATCATAATTTGCCTTAAAATAATTATATTTTCTAAATGCCTTACGTCTCATCGAGCAAATAGGTGCATGCATAGATATTAGTACACAGAGTGGAGGATGGTGGTTATCTAGATGCAATAAACAATCTGCGGGTGTAGAAATTGTACAAGCATCATTACTAATAACCAAGTCCAATATTCTACCGTTCACATTTTTTATAGTATTAAATTGATGAGCGTTTAGGAAAGACATAAACATACTCAAATGATCACACACAGCAGAGTTACCTCCACATGTCTGAGCAGACCGTGAAGCGCCATCTGTGCAAGTAATCCAATTAACGTTTGGCAAGTTGTAGTCACCTAACAAATAAAAATGTTCAATGTTTGTGTTGCCAATAAGCGATTGTAATTGGTCAAAATACTCAACATAGACACTGTCAGGTGTTTTGGGTGGTATATACACTGCTGCAATAATTAGATACTTACCTCGGGTTGAGCATGGAATTTGTATAAGGATCTGCTCAATATTCGAGTGTAAAGATAAGCGTGGAATTATTTGTACCGATCGCAGACCCTTAAGTATCGCAATGAGAACACCACCCCCATCCCTTTTGTTAGTGGCCGCGCGATCACGGTCACACCGGTATACCTCATAGCGCTCATCAATGAACTCACTATTAAATATTTCAGGTGTTAACCAGGTCTCAGTTAAAATAATAAAATCATAACAATTTGCCAAGATATTCATATAAAGGATATGTAATTTGGTACGGATTCCCCTGCAATTTTGGTAATATATTACTAAGTTATCTGCCATTGGAATAGTGTTTTCTACAGAAAATAGTCAAACCAGCATTTAACTTAATAAAAATCGTAATTAATAAGGTAAGATCAATCTCTACAGCAATACAGTGTAGCGTAAGATATACAAGAAACATACAGACAAACCCAAAAATGTAGATCAACCATAGTAAGTGACTTACTAGCCAGTAACTACAATATCTGATAATAGTAATTAAAACTTTATAATTGTTTACAATGGCTACGTAGCCTAGCAAAAAAAGCATAGCACTCATATGCACAAGATTGTTTACAACTGTTACTATTATATAAGCGAAGCAATATAATATCAAAATTATTAAATATACTAGGAAATAAATGAGATAAACATATACAAAGTTCAAAAACTGTTCCGATTCAAAGCCAATACTTAAGCATATGTTTAACGTATGTATATAATATATTTTATTAATTGTCAATCGTTGCTGCATAGCCAGGCTTAATTTTAGCGACGTCCTGCAAAGTCCGAATAGCGAAAGCCCTGGTAGCTTCTTTTTCACGAACAAGTATGGTCCCGTGCTTAACCCAGAGAAACTTATAATTATGCGTTTTTGCAGCCTCTCGGCATTCACGAAATAATTGTTTGTTCCTCAAGGTAAGATGTTCGTGCATGTGTACTGGTAGCGATGTTCCCGAGATGCCAAGTTGCTCAGTTGTGAGTCCCTTATATAAGCGATGGGCGCTTAGGATATTGTCGCGCAATATACGTGAAGCTAATTTCACTATTATATTTTTTGGTTTGTTGTTCTGTTGGTGTGCGTGTGGGACACGGTGGATTGAAATTATATCATTTCGCTGGATATCGCATTTAATAAGTGACCCAACATTGTGTATTAGCGATACCAGGTTTTCATTACGCCTCTCAGGGATGTTGCACAGCTCTATATTACAGTTCCTGGCATTTTGTTCTAGATTGTCTAACTTTGTCATAAGTTCCGCAAAAGCAGGCTTCAAATCAACGGTGTCTTGAATTTGTTTACTAATGAGGTTGACTTTTTTACACAGATCGGTATGGTCATCGGTAACAAACTGAACGGCGTCCTTAACAGAATCAATCTGGTGTATTAGTCCTTCATACTTCAAGTCTATTTCCGATACTTGCTGTTTTAAAAGTAATTGATCCGATCGGAGAGAATTTATATCATTCTTAATTTCTGACGTGACTTGAGTGAGTGAGGCCAAATCATCTTTTATTGATATCACGTTATCAGATATTTTGGTGATACTAGTTTCCATATCCCGTCGCCATTCGTTCAAGGTATTTTTAAACTCGGTAGATAGCGCATTTATAGCATGCGTCCATTCAGAGTCCGGTTGTTTACGCTTGCGTACCGATATATTTGGTTCACAACTCATTCCTGAGCCGGATTCTATTAAATTATTTATGTCGGTATCGGAATGAAACTTTTTCTTGTCCGGTGAATGGAACATTTCGTTGTTTATGCAGATGTAGGTAGTATTCAACTATTTAAATCAATTTGAAAACGGAAAAAGATCTGCGTTTTGTGGGATCGGAACCGGTGACACTCCACGTAGCTACAGCGAGACAAAAAGCACGCGCAACACCACTTGACCACGGTGACTCAGGTTCCACTGACGAAGTTTCGGACCTATACGTTAAAGTTGTAAGTGTCAATGACTTGCGATAAACTCGTTACTAATGAGTTTCTTTGTTCTAACGATCACACGGGTCACCTTGAGCACTTAGAACTGTTTAGTTTTTGAACAGATTTTTGATAAAAACTAGTATTAAACTATGTTAATTTTCAGTTTATTGTCATAATTAGGGTTCCACTATTGTCACTGAATATATCACAATAAAAAATTGCCAAATGTAGCCGGAAATTACCACTTTTTTATGAAAATAATGCAGAGCTAACTTTAACACACTGTACTCGGACCAAAGGTCGAACTGAACTGAGTAACGAACGAACTGGTAATCTTCCATTAAAACCTCCCCCAGTCCCCTTCCTTCTCCCTCCTCTTTTCCTTATATAGGCTCGGCAATGCATCTGCAACTCCTTTGGTTTTGTAGATGTCCATGGGCGGCGATGACTACTTACCATCAGTAGCTCGCTTGCTCATTTGCCGAGTAATCCCATAAAAAAACCAAAGGAACAGAAAATTAAATTCAAAAATCGAAAAAAACTCCGCTCACATTTGCGACTGAACTGTCGCAACAGTTAACCCAAATAACGTTCGTCAGTTCCGCTCCAACGTATATGGGTGTCTGAGTCGGACGGTGTGCAATCAGCCTTATTTGGTGACATTAACCAAATCGGGTGTGACGATTGAAGTCTTTCAAATTATAGAGGATAGTGGATCGAATGAACCGAAAAAAATTGAGTTGACCCGTAATTTTAATTCACATACGCCTGTCCCGGTTTCACGATAAATAATTAATGATAGGTATTTATTTATAGACTGCCTCATTAGTCATTTGTCTAGAGGTATCAAACGCGGCTGCTAAGCTAGAGGTCTTGGGTTCGCGTCCCAATTCGAGCAAAGTGTCATTGAGTTGTTGTATGCAATTGAGCAAACTGTTGTAAGTAGCTCGGAGTCTGGATTTGTAAATGGCAATAGGCTCGCCCCCTATTACATGGGACCTAAATCATACCGGCGAAGCTTGGGTGTACATTTAGTACGCCTCTGCCTAACCCTTCGGGGAATACAGGCGTGATGGTATGTTTATTGTTTATGTTATGTTATGATGTTAATTTCTGTAAATAGATGTTTTAAAGACACTTTCACAGTCATTGTTTTGTTTAAACGAGATCATGATGTCCGGAAGGCGCGTGTTTTGATCGCGTGCGCTCTTTGGGGAAGGCCTAGCTTCAGCAATGGACGCCAATAGGCTGCTATGATGAATCAATGAATGAATCTAACCTTTAAATACAAACTTAGATCTTACCAAACAAAGAGAAACTCAATCCAAACTATTCAATACTTAAGGTTTTCTGCCAATGACGTCATTTGAGTAGGCTGCAAGGTCCCGAGCGTCTACCAACATAGCGGTGCAGTCTTCAAACATAAAAACAGTCCTTACTCCTTCAACTTAAGGATCAATTGACAGTTTTGTAGCGGTAAAATACAAGTTACCTTTTTCGGCAAGGTGGCACTTCGTGGGTGTACAAACTGGTGAATATATTCGAACGGAGTCTTTGTAAAAGTTTTGGAGTCGATACATTGTTCGATGGAGCGAGTTAAATGATGAAATAGGTACAATATCGATATGAAATAAGTAATAGGTACTTGTAAGGACAGGGTTATCGTAGCAAGTGGAAATTTGTAGTTTCTACCTACCCCCATGAAAGACAGGCGTGACAATATGTCGCTTCTTTGCGTCAATAACGTCAGAAGTTCGATTACTCACTTTTTTAAGATGTAATTCTAATGCAATTTAATTATTATGAAAACTTATAATTTCGGAAAAGTTAGTTATTTAACTATGGGTAATTAATCTTAAATTAAATTAAGGTTACTTCACTTAATCTTAAATTAAGGTTTAAAAAAAACCAATTTATTTTGGTAAATTAATCGTTTATGAAAGTTTAAAATAGGCTACTCTAAAATTGTGTTTTTCAAGATAATGCGTTATTGAAGAAAATCAGTGATGTATATAAATATGTATTAAAACACTAACAATCTTGCAGAAATGTACTACTAACTTATTCCCCAAAGGTTAAGTAGAGGTGTACTAACCCCACACTTCGCTTGTATGTTTAGGTCCCATGTAATAGGGGGCGAGCCTATTGCCAATAACTAGGCAGAAATCCAAACTACAGGATGCTACTAGAAAAACTCAATTACACTTTGCCCGACGTGGGAATCGAACCCAGGACCTCTCGCATAGCAGATGTCATTTTACTAGAAAAAAATATTAATATGAAATTCTTGTGCCAGCCCTAAAAATTAAGTATAGTACATTTTATCCCCAGTGCTTCGTCTCACAAGAATCGTGGTCAAAAAAGCCTTTTGTCCAAATTAACTAGAGCGTGCCGGGAGTAACGTATCACAGTCGAAATTACAGCTTTTATATTGAATTAAGCGGATCAAAATTATGGGGACAGAAATTGGAGAATGTAGAAAAACGGGGACAAAAACGTTGAATGATTGAATGATGATAGATATTTAGGTGAAATTGATGTTTATTGGCTAAAAAAACTGTTGTATATTATCGATATTGCACTGTTGATATAAGCGATACTCCTCTATTTTTTAAAAATCCTTTTTATAACAATATTTAAGTAATAATTTTATCCCACAGGATGATGACGTTTGGGTCGACCTCTTTAGTTAGATAGTTTAATATATTGTTTTGTAAAAAGTTATTTTATTGCTTTTCAGTTTTTTCGAAGGTTTAATTTTTGTTTGTTTTTATTTTATATATTTTTGTGGCTATAATCTACTAATTACTGCATGCTCCTTTTTTATGAATATTATTTTTAGTAATACATAACTCATCATTTAATATACGAGTCGACTTAAGAACCTCCTCAATTTTTTCGTTGGTTAAAAATGTGACAAGATGTATAAACGCAGACGAAGTAATAAAGTGTGTAAGGATTGCATATCCTGTGGTTTTTGCTAACGCATATAATGACATCGAAACAGCTCATTACATCTCAAGTTTCTTACTCAAAACAGGTATTTCAGAAACTGGTTAGAACACATTTTTTTAATCGAGTAATATTTTTTCCCTTCTTCCGTTTTCCGTTTAGTAATTTGCGCTTGAGATACCACCCAAGATGCTTCCACGCTAGCGGAATACATAAATGGTCCCGCTAATTGATTTCAAAGGAAACAGTAATGTTTTCATGAAACGTTTTCAGAGTAATCGTGCCGAATTATTTTTGGAAATTAATTCTTAATCGCTTTAAATGTCACCGTAAAAGGACATTATTATCAACCCATATACTAAGCGCGACTGCTACGCGAGAGAGATCCAGGGTTGGATTCCCAGGTCGAGCAAAGTGTTATTGGGTTTTTCTAAGAAAGAATAGGAAACCCATCTTTAATATAAAAATAAAGAATAACATCCGCACGATATCAATCCTACGGTGCGTCTCCTATGATGGGAGAGATTAGGCTATAGTTCACCACGCTAGCTTAATGCGGCTTTGCAGACTTCACAGGCCGCGTTAAGATAATCTGTCAGGCATGCAGGTTTTTCACGATATTTTCCTCCACCGTTTTAGCGAGTGATAATTAATGATTAATACGCACATTATACCGAAGAGTCAGAGGTCAGCTCGAATGCTACGAATTGGTAGTGCAACGGTCATGTGGTGGACTACAGCCTAATCCCTCTCGTTCTGAGAGGAGACCCGTGCCCAGCAGTGGGACAATCTAATGGGTTGATGATGAAGACTACAGATAAAAAAATAAAAAAACCCCCGGCTGTTGCTGATATATTCTGTAAGTTTGATGAAAATCGGATTTCATTTTCATCAAACATAGCTAAGAACACTCCCGACTAATTCACCTTTCAAAGAAAAAAAAAACAAATAAAAAAACCGGTTCATCCGTTCGGGAGCTACGATGCCACAGACAGACATACACACACACACAGACACGTTAAACTTATAACACCCCGTCATTTTTCGGTCGGGGGTTAAAAAACGATTCAATTTTAGGCTTTGAAGGTTAAAGAGTTTTATATTTCTAAAAGATAAAATGAAATCTCTTAGGAAAATACGCCCACAATATTCAACGAATATTAAAGCAATATTAGTTGGTCCTCATCAAAATTCAGATCACTGAAAACACAGTGTGCAGAATAGAATAAAAGATGAACACGTTTATATTACTTTTGTTGAAAAAAAAAAAGATTTAAAATTCAAATATCGTGCAAAATGGCGTTGTAAATGTCCTGTTGAAGCGTTGAAATTTAATCAGTTTTCATTTCTGAACGTTTGACATACGTAATTATAATAATTACTTATCAAACTAAATAAATAAATTTATTGAAAATGAACGCGCAAGCAAACTGTGACAACCGATTAAAACTATCGAAATACATTTTAATGTGAATTAGGAAACGGATATAAGCTGTTATGTAGCTGCATTTGACAAAAGACTATTAGTTTTTTGGGTAAAATTACCGTTAAATAGTGCTAATATCCTGTTAATAATGATATAATAATATGTGTCGAATTATTTCTTGATCAAAATTAAATTACGACAATTAAGAACTAATTATCAACCGCTATGAATGTAATGATGACGTCATTTCCACACCTACTCCTCCGCCTCCGCCAGTGGTAGCCGATCATGTAGCCATTGTGCAAAATTTGCCCAGTCACCGACCGTTTAGCACGGTGTGCAAAACCAGTTAGCTATGTAGACAAAAAACTTAGAGTGTGTTATGTTTGACTTCTGGTGCAATGACCTAAGAGGTACAAAAAAAAACTTAGCGTATACATTCAACAATCTATTGGTATAACTGCACATGTATCCTTTATAAACTGTTATAAGTAATGGGAACTTGTTTTGATTTTAGAACATTGCATCATAATGTAATAAAATGAAAAAAAAAAAAACTTTATTACAATAAAAATAGCACGCGAAAGTCTAACCCTTAATAAGTCCATACATAATACCTATGCTATTTCTATTTCACTACAGCGTACAAAATTAAGCACAGTTAGTTTGAAAATCCAATAAGATGTGTTCAGCAATATTTACACAGATAATTACTGTGCCGAAATTATTTTATAAATGGCAACATTACTTTTCAAAAACAAGCAAATAACCTCTCACACTTAACGCATTTACCGTTTCCATTCTGTCATGGGTAAAACATAAAATAGTGTACTAACTCGATGCCATATAAATCACTGTTTAACTTAAACGGTACACACAGTATTCAACTAATTAAATTTTTATTAAAGTTCTCCTATGTTAAAAACTTTGTTATACCCTAATCAACGCAAAATTGTGACATTTTGCAAAGCTCAAACAAATTCTCGACTCGTACCAAACCCACTTCGTAACTTATAATTAACGAAATGAGAAAAACAAAAAAGTTTTCCTAACAAAGTTTGAATTTGGAATCAAATTCACAGGGTACCGCTATTGGCTGTCTTAAAAAGACAAAAAATATTAATTGCTTCCATACAACATTTTTTTTTCAAAGGCCTCATAGCATTTCACCCACGGAGATGATTTTAATAAAAGATAACATGTTTTTTCTGCGCCCACGCGCAATCGACCCACTGTGTGTTGTTGATATTCTTATTACCTATTATTTAAGATTGATTGCCATTTTTTGTCGAGTTTTTGTTTTGAGTTTAGTGACTTTTAAATGGGGCTACCTAAGTATACGATTTCTGTCTGATAGCAACGTTGGTACCCACTCAGTCCCAAGCCCTCCAAAATCATTTTTTATTTTGTCTTTATCATATCCCCTCACCTTTTCTGCTAGACCACAGCCTCTCATGTTCGTGGCGAATGTCACAAATTCGGCTATAACATATGACTATAGAGCAATAGCAGGCATGAGAGTGTTTTTCGAGGTGGACACCGACATAATCTACTCCAGGTAGCAGACGACGACAGAAAAAAGGTATTTAGACCCTTCGTAGGCTTTAACCACATTGTAGATGATATTCCCAAAGAATGTCCAGTTTCCCAGGGATTTCCAGATACTCCCACAAGATTTAATTCCGTTACCAAATTCAAATTCCAGATGTAACGTGAGCTTTGTAAAAAACCTGAACACGCGTACTGAAGAGCCAAAGCAGTTTAAATTCTTATTATCTTATTCTTATCCGTCTAACCTGACAGCATGCATACGTCAGTCATCGTTTAGCTGAACTATTATTTAGGGAAGATCAACGAACGGTTGCGCGACTATACTAGATCGGCAAGACATTCGCGTAGCTCATATAAAATAGGTCAGGTGCGTAGTACTCGCAACCGGCGCGTGTGTATGAAAAGATGTATGAATGTGGAAGAAGTGAAAGACTTGCTACGACTCTTGCATATAAAGAGTCGTAGCAAGTGGCAGTCTATAGTTTCTGCCTACCCCTGTGGGAAAAAGGCGAGACTGTAGGTATGTATGTGTATATAAAATACTCGAAACCGATCTAAAGGAAACCAGTGCCCAAT
Source organism: Subacronicta megacephala (assembly GCA_958496365.1). Lineage (NCBI taxonomy): Eukaryota > Metazoa > Arthropoda > Insecta > Lepidoptera > Noctuidae > Subacronicta > Subacronicta megacephala. The sequence continues at coordinate 6,308,942 of OY292540.1, read as the reverse complement.
AGTGGGAAATTAAATGGCTTGATGATTAATACTCGTTATACTTACGACCAGCCATATAAGGACGCCTAAGCGACGGGATTCAATGAGTAACATCGGTTCTCAATGAGAAAAAAAGAACCGTTAATATGTAGTCATTGGTTATAAAAAGTTATTGACGTCAGTGGATTAAATATGTATCAATGTGCCCAGTGTGCAGTGGGTGTCCTGGGGTTTATAATCATACATACACGCCGCCCGAAGATGTACGCTGGTATGATTGCAGGATCTATGTTTTGGGAGGCGAGCCTATTGCCAACAAATTCAAAGCGCATCTATTATTGAGAACTTCATAGAAAACCCACTTTGATTGACCAGGAAATCTAACTGAAGAGCTCTCGTTCAGTAGCTACCCTTCTCAAAAGACCACTGGTGCAGCTAGATTAATAAATTATCAATGCCGACAATTTTATTTGGCGTAAGGTCTGATCACGTAACGACTTAATTCACGGCGTTGACTGTATTTGGATGAGAGTGGCAGGGGATCGTGGTGGATGGCACAAATTTAGGGACGCACATACCCAGCAGTGGGTGAAGTCAGGCTGTGGATGATGATGATGAAGGTCTGATCCATTTCTTAACAGTATGATAAAAATCCAGTACTTATTTGTGGGAAGTATACAAAAATGGCTTTCTACACGACGGAGAAAAACTCGTTATAAAAGCCAAAAATCATCACGGTCGGTGGTAGGATCAATTAATGCCAATAGGCTCGCCCCCTATAACGTGGGACCTAATCATATCGGCGAACTGTGGGTGAACATTAGTACACCTCTACCGAATCCTTTGGGGAATACAGGCGTGATGTTATGTTGAAGAGAGATTTTTAGTACAATGACAAATTCGCATCTTGACAGTTCCGTTGACAGATTTGTATAATTAATGTCAGTTTCCTCGAATGACAGATCACAGAATAAAAAATCCATGCGTCTACGCTACCAACCTAACATGCTCTAAGGCAGGAAAAGTCTAATAAATTAAAGTATTAATAGCCATGTATCTACGTTGTCAGCCTATAATTACCAACAGTTACCAGCCACGCATCAGAAGGTCCAACAATTACACACATCGTTTAGCCGTCATCCAAAAAAAAACATGTTTTCATACAAAACCCATTCAAATCACGACAAGATCATTTAACGGCACAGAACATACCGTAAAAATGTATGAAATAATAAAATTATACGGTCTTGATTTTTTGGCCCCAATACACGCGAGTTGGCACACTGGCCGACTGATATAGAACGATTGGTTGTAATTTGTGTAGAAACTAGAATTTTAGTGCACAGTGGATCGAATTGAGGCACCGAAGAAATGTTTTCGGTGAAATTTGCATCGGGTTCTGCGACATGGTTTGCGGATTTGATTCTCGAAGTTACAAATATTATGTATGGCCTGGAAGTTCTTGTAGTCCATACATGTCGCACGTTTAATGTTAGACTGACCTAACTCAAAAAAGCAATAGCACTAAGGTAGTCTGAGTCCCCACGGGGATATTTTAACTGTCCAAGTCGGACTTTTCCGTCAAAAAATTACACTTTGCAAATGATGTAATAGATAGATAAAATCAAATTAGAAACAAATAGACACGAAGTTCATTTGTCAGATAAGTCTCACTTGGGTGTTCTTTTTAAAGCTTACTAGCGACGTGGGTAGCACATTACTAGTATTCTTGTTAACCCCTCCTGCTAAGCTACATGCTTGTGTTACGAGTGGGTTCACGTCGGTAGTGCAATGGGTGGGTTTCGGCAACGGCAACCACATGATCGCAAGTCCGAGGCTCTAGCTATTAGGCTACCGCCACTTTTAACCGGTTAAAGGGTTACAAAATAAATATTATAATTTAAAGAACAAAACAATGGACTTACCTCTCGCTAAAGCGGCATGCACAAAACAGAGACACAATAAAAACTGGAACGCCGCCATTTTGAATATCTCGCACAACTAATGTTATTGTTTACCACTCACACTTGTCACCTTTGTTTACCTGAAAAAAGAAAGGTGAAAGCTTAAATGCATGAAAATATTTAAGGTGAAGTTGACATCATATATTGATGAAATATATTACTACTTCCCTCAACACGACTTACTTTACAGTTAGTTTTTTTTAATGGGATCAGAATTAGAATCAGAATCAGAATGCTTTCTTTGTGGGGATAAATCGGCAAACGAGCAGGCGAGCTACCTGGTGGTCGTCGCAGCCAAATGACAATTCTGAAGGGGTAACAGATGCGTTGCCGAGCCTATTTAAGGAAAAGGGAGGGGAAAGGAGAAGAGAACAAGGAAGAGGACTGAGACAGGAATTGGGCCTCCGGCGCTCCACACTCACCGTACGAAACGCAACAGTACTGCTAAGTACTTGACGTCGATATTCTGAGGGAGGGTAGTACTTCCCCGGTCATGGCAACACACTCATGCTGGCACATAGACATGCCAGCAAAGCACTACTACTCCTTAATACCTCTGCAACTCCTTTGGGCTGCGATGACTACTTACCATCAGGTAGCTCGCCTGCTCGTTTGCCGAGTTATCCCATAAAAAATATAGATAGAAGACTATAATTACTCATTACTATACCTACTATTATTTGTACTTATGTCCGTCTGTACAGTTTAACAGTAGGTACCGTAAATGTATTTCAAACGCATCGCTGGTCACCACCAGAGCGTGGCGGGTTCGATTCCCGGGCAGTGATTGATAATTAAAATAACCATTAGCTGTTTGTGAACGGGTTAATTTATTACATTGTTACATGTAACGAAACATGATCGGTTGCGGCTATTTCCGGGTCATGGCAGTGGAAGAAATTGATTTAATAAAAATAGCCTCAATAGCCAAGGGTTTAGTAAGTAAGTACCTAGTAAGTCTTAGTGTTCAAATCCAAGCTCCAATTGCTTAAACGTTGAAGAAAGAGTAGGTGCCAACCTCAGATCAAATAAAAAGTTAAGATGGAACTTTGCAAACAAAGAAGTGAGGCCGGCTAAAACTACGCCTTGCCGTTTACTAACACAATTTTACACTGTATAACAATACCGAAACTACGCCTTATCTTGTCAGTCGAGCTATCAATTAACTTTTTATTTGATCTGAGGTACCAACCTAGTTTTATAACACTAATGTCAACTTAACATAAATTATTGCTTTATCACCAACCCATTGAATATCCCACTGTTGGACACGGGGCTCTTCTTAGAACGAGAGAGATTAGTCTATAGTTCACCACGCTAGGCTACTGCGGGTTGGCAGACTTCACATGCCATCGAGAAAATCTCTCCAGCATGCAGGTTGCCTCACATTTTTTTCCTTCACCGTCTAAACGCGTGATAATTAATTATTAATACGCACATGACTTTGAAAAGTCAGAGGTGCCTTCGATTTGAACTTGAGACCTTTGAGTTGGCATTCCAATGGTCATATCACTAGGTTATCATTACTATGTTATTGTTGAGCGTCAGAATATTAACCCAGACGTTATATATACATATTCGTATGTACGCTGATGATAAAATTTTTAGGTAATATTATGTCAGTCTCTTTTATTTACAAAATGGCGTCGCAATAAAAAATGACCTCTGCTGTAATAACCACGTAATGCTTATACATACATACAGTTACTTAAATTACATGGAGCCACTTAAATAACCTTTTCAATTTCGTTGGTTTTTTACTACAATGATTTTCCGCAACCAAGAAAGGGTGTTATGAACTCGTATTGACTAAAGATCATATACACTTTTTTATGCGATTACTCGGCAAACGAGCAGGCGAGCTGCCTGATGGTAAGTAGTCATCGCTGCCCGTGGACATCTGCAATACCAAAGGAGTTGCAGATGCGTTGCCGAGCCTATTTAAGAAAGAGGGAGGGGAATGATAAAAGGATAAGGAAGGGGACTGAGGGAGGAATTGGGTCGCCGGCGTTCCACACTCACCGTATGAAACGCAACAGTATTCATACTGTACAACAGTATTCGTACTTCCCCGGTCGTGCGGACCCATTCATGCTGGCATGTAGACACTACTACTCCTATATACAACGTTAATTTTTGTTTAGCCTAAAGCCGAAACACCCCAACTTTAATTTGATTTGAAAAGTTAGAAAAAAATACAACATATTTTTTTTTATTGAAACTCACGCGGTGACGGGCTGAAAACTTTCTCCTAATTTATCTAATTTGCGCGGGTGGGCACGAAGAGCAAAGTTCCCGGGGCGTTGCAGGCTAGTGATTGACCTCCCCGTTCCGTGTTTCTTGCGCCGATTTTCGTAATAAAAATGAGTGTCCAACTTGAATAATTTTAAAAATGTAAAATAAAATAACATAGGCTAAAAACCATTGCAATCGATTCAGTTACTGATTCAGAACAAACTACTTTCGGCTTTCGGGTAAACAAAAACTAAGGTTGTATATACTATATTTATGTATTTTTATAGGGAGCTCAACTTATCCGCGAGATCATTTTGAGAACTGCGTGACGAATGTCAATTTTATACCCTTCAGCCGTTTTCCGTGAAACTAAACATCAAAAACATAAAGGTATAGTCATAAAATTGTTAATTACTTTGCTGTTAACGTTAATTTTATTGTTACAATCTGTACTTGCCATCATAATAAACTTCAACTAAGTTTAATATGGACTTTATTGCCGAATAAGGAATTAACGCATAAAAAGGGGTTGGTACTACCATAAAGTTGAAATTGAACAAGTAATGTTGAAATATATACGGATTTATCGCAGTCCGTGTTTCGTGGCTACAACCACAGCTTTCTAATGTGAGGTCCCAGATGTGATTTCCCGAGCAAAGACTTTTATGGTTTTCCTATGAAATTCTCGGTAGAATGATTTGTGAGGGGTAATTTTTTCGTAAGACATATTTGATATTAGTGATATGTCCATTGCACTGACAAGCCGTAAGGTCTCAAGTTCGAATCCAAGGCACGCATCTCTGACTTTTCGTAATCATGTTTTTTTATCATATATAAGCTGGCGCTTGATAACAACTCGCCTGATGTTAAGCAACGATGTGGTCTACGATGGAGCACGCTTGCTTAGAAGAAACCTATTCACTCTCATCTTGAAGACACCCAAATTGTAGGTCTCGGGGAACAAAGATTCTGGTAGCGAGTTCCACAATAGAGCAGTACGCACTATAAATGTCGAGGCAAAACGCTTAGTGCAAGATTTAGGCACTTCCACCACGTAGGGGCGACGCCTTGCCGTAGCTCTGCTCGTCCGATAGTGGAACGGGGATGGGGGAACTATGTCATGTAGTTCCGATACACACTCTCCGAAATGAAACCGGTAAAATACTGAAAGACATGCAACTGTCGCTTCTCTTTCTCTGTGCGTATTTTTATCACTCCCTTGTGTGGTGAAAGAAAACATCGTGAAGAAACTTGCATGCCTGAGAGTTTTTCGATGGCGTGTGAAGTCTGCCAACCCGCAGTAGGCTAGCGTGGTGGACTATAGCCTAATGCCTCTCATTCTTATTGGTCATGATGATAAACTACCACTTTACAAAATCATGTGTAAAGAGGTACGAAGTTTGAATTTGTCGAAACTTACAGCGCCTAAGATTCTATACTGTGATTCAAATAAATTCCTCCGTTTTTTTCTTAAAAAAACATCCTCTTTTAACATTTGGATATACAAACATTATTAATATCAGTAAATACGAAACCAGTTCTCAAGAAAATGATGTGGAACTCCACAATGATATCATGCTTTACAATTAATTTTGCATCTACAATCGGAAGTTCGTAACCGGTTATGAAAATGGTCAGATACAAGGTTAAGTCACGCTTGCCGCTGTCACGAGATGGATAGGTGACCATTCTTAACACAACGAATATCATCTCTATCTTATTTATTTATTTATCTATATACTTTATTGTACACCAATAAAAACACAAATATATAGGACACAGTTGTTCATAAAAACATACAATGGGCTGCCTTATCGCAGACTGCGATTTCTTCCAGGCAACCTTGACTATCTTAGACATTGCCCTGCATATATTAGCATAATCGGCCTGTAATGTTCCCACTACTGGGACACGAGTCTCCTCTCGGTGAGAGGGAGTGGGACGTAATCCACCACGCGCGCCCAGTGCGTTGGTTCTATACTCCATTTGGTTAGGTACTTAACTAAAGGTAAACAAATCATAAAAAAGGTTCTTTTATAGGGCCATTTTTCATTTCAAAATAAAACGTCACCAAAATAAATTATTCAATAACTCAAAATCACATTCTCCTTTTATACTAGCATATCTTACTACTTTGCTTAATATTAAATAGTTACTATTATTCTTAAGCTTGCAAACAATTAATTAAATCAAAATTTATAATTATGTCAAAAAGTATTGCAATGTGCCTACTAAAACGAATCTAAAAATACAGATATTCAAAACATTTTTCGGCATAGTAGACTTTAGATAACTCGAAAAAATTGAGAAGTAGTACTGCGAGGAAGCGGAGCCAAATAATTTACCGTTATTATACTTATTCGGGTAACCAGAGGCAATACGTAAGTTTGTATTTACTTTACTTTCGTTCGTTTTTGTGTTTCTTTTGCCGCAAATTGTGTTAATTAGTTATTGTTCTGTTTGTTCGTTGTTTTTATTGATTGTTGGTTGTGTTTTATTAATTTCACCCCCAATTCATATGATACCATTGTAATAAAAGGTTGAACAGCTCTGAACGCCGCCATTTTTATTGTTTACCTTTAGTTAAGTACCTAACCAAATGGAGTATAGGTCATGCCGGTTTCCTCACGATGTTCTCCTTCCCCGTTTCGGGAGCAGTGGTTATGAAATATTTTACCTCGAGCATTCTCGCTTAGGACCACTAGACTAATGAGGCATAACATAACATACCATCACGCCTGTATTCCCCGAAGGGTTAGGCAGAGGTGTACTTAATGTATACCCACAGTTCGCCGGTATGTTTGGGTCCCATGTAATAGGGGGCAAGCCTATTGCCATTCACCGGGCACAAATTAAGCTCCGAGCTGCTACTGAGAATTTCATAGAAAAACTCAATAACACTTTGCTCGACTTGGGGATCGGACCCAAGACCTCTAGCGTAGCAGTCACGATTGGGACCACTAGACCAACGAGGCAGTTACTAATGAAGCAATGAAGCTAATAATAAAAAAGCTCTCTCTATTAGGAGACTATGGTCTAATACTAGCGTGGGTTACACAATTATACATATAGCACATGATCAGAATGACTCATTTGCCTTGACCGGTTGATATGTTTTGCAAAGAACAAGCTATTGATATCCATGCTGTAGGTATTATCTAAACTAGTCCTTGTTTTCGGATGCGAAACATCCCCATAGCTTTATTTTAGGGGAAAACTCGGTAAATGAGCAGGCGAGCCACTTGATGATAAATAGTCATCGCCGCCCATAGACATCGGCAATACCAAAGGAGTTTCAGATGCGTTGCGAAGCCTAATTAAGGAAAAGGGAGGGGAAGGAGAAAAGGAGAAGGAAGGGGACTGCGGGAGGAATTGGGCCTCATGGATATTCAGTAAGGCAGAAAACAGCAGTTTAAAAGGAGTTAATCAAAGCCAGTTATGCTTTTAACATACTCGATTAAGTAACCACGATCAGATTTTTGTATTGTTTTGGCATTTTCCATGCAAAGATTATCAAGTTATTTTAGTGAAGATCGCGGTGGGTTAGCGGTCATAGCGTCTGGTGTAAGTACACCAGACCCTATGACGCTATGAACCAGAAGACGCAGATTCGAATCCTGCCCGTAGTCGTGTTTTTCCTTTAGGTACTAAAATAACTATTTCTTTACTTATTTCGATCTTATATACTTAAAAACAGTTAATTAAACGATTTTACCAGCGCGGTAGTTCGGAACGGCTAGCATCAGAGAAGCAGAGTTATTTCGAACAAACTAAGTATCGTTTAAATTGTCAATTTTGGCAGAAACCTCTATTTTAAACAACTATTTGCTACGATAACGGTTTTAAGCAAAAGTTTTGAGACGATCTACCTTAAAATACTGGTTCCGAAACTTATGCAAACCAGACATTTTAAAACTATACTGATTTTATCTCGTTATATGCCCATGAAAATAGATGCTGTAAAGGATCCGAAACGTCACGAATTAAATAATATCAAAATAACGCGATAAAATTCGTAAAAAAAGGTGTTAGTGCAAATTGTTAACATTTTAGTAATTAGTATTGACAAATATATCAGAAGTAACGAGAGCTTATCAAGTCTGCTAACCTTCAGAAAGATAGCGTGGACTATAGCCTAACCCCTCTAATTTTAAGAGGCAACCCGTGCCCAGCATTTGGGCAAATGGGTTAATAATTAGTATAGAAATAAAAAAGTTCCAAATAAGAAAAGTTTTATTTGATCTTGTGCTACGCATGCGGAATAAATTGATTAACTATTTCACTAATACCCCGTTACAGATTAGCTTTCCCATTATCACTGTCCCTTTCACTCTTACTTAAAACATCACGCGTCTCTTTCACTTCCATGTTAACAAACCAACAAAGTTCCTGGAACGAATCATTGACAGTTCGACGTTTTAAAAAAGGAACGAAGCTTCGAAGGTTATGTTTGGATATTCGTCTCAGGGTTTATGATAATGATATAAAGTTGTTTTAATTATTAATAAAATGGCTTTATCTCCTTAAAACTTTCCTGAGTAACTTTGGTAAGTGAAATTTAATGACAACGGGGTTTAGTAAAGAGTTTTAGGACGCCTTGCTCGAAGTTTGTGTTATTAGAATTTTGCCTAAGTAGGTAAACTTCGTAAGCTCTAAAATACTTTTAACGTTATTTCACTCCTCGAATAAATTATCTCAGACTTACGTAATCTTAACTAGTAAAACCACAAAAAATACTTACAAGGAAGTGACAAAAACATTCACAGCACTTGCACTAAGTACACAAAAAGGTTTTAACCTCAAATTTGTATCAACTGAACAAACAATAATCGGATATCTTGACCAATTAAATGGATTCTAATTACAAATACATGTTAGTTTAATTTTTTATTACGATTTCCAGGTGTTTTTATTTCTAATATGTGGCGCGTACGACCATGCCGCGCGGCGGTTGCAAGGCGACTGGTTATTCTCCTTGACTCGAATGCCTGATTGAGTTAGGCTGCGTGTACGCAGGTGTGTTGATGTATGTATTTAGGAATGTGCTGAGGCGTATGCAAGTCTCACTCGGTTTATGGCTCACTTAAAAGTGAAGTTTTAAAACTTAAATTATGAACTTGATGGTTGTTCATTTAGAACACTGTGCAATAAACGCCCAAGCATTTAGTTTTATAGCTCAAGTTGCGAATTAGTTTTTTTTACTATTTCTAACCTTTGTAACCTTTTTTCAGCAAATGCATCTGAAAATCAGTACCTATTGTACACGAAGCGACTGCCATCAGACCTTCGTAACCTAATTTCTGGAATAGCTTCTTCTTCAAGTGCAGTGATATGACCATTGGACTTCCGTGTCAAAGGTCCCGAATTACTAGTCCTAGTACTAGGGGAAGTACTACTCTCCCACAGAATATCGACGTTAAGTAGCAGTATGCATACTGCTGCGTTTCGTACAGTGAGTATAGAGCACCGGAGGCCCAATCCCTCCCTCAGGCCCCTTCCTTCTCCTTAAATAGACTCGGCAACGCATCTGCAACTCCTTTAGTATTGCAGATGTCTATGGGTGGCGATGACTACTTACCATCAGGTAGCTCGCCTGCTCGTTTGCTGAATTGACCATTAAAGATAAATTCAAGGCAGGAGAGAACCTGAGAGTCACTTTCCCTGGAAGCAGACATTCCATGAGGAGATAAAGAGGACAGGTTTGGGCCGTGGGCGCTTTGGTAGAGTCGATTTAGAGGTCTGGAGGCCTCGGGGCCACAAAGGAATGGAGGCTCCCTGGCTCCAAATTATTATCAGTTTTTTTTTCCGAAGTCTATTGTGGGAGACTTCGGAAAGGGGTCCTCCCCTAATTCCGGCCCTGGTGTTTCCATAGGCGTTGGTACTTCAAGAAGAACGGCAGCTTAATATGCTGCACATTCATGGATAAAGGAACGGAACGGGAGAGTTTGCACACCTCGTAGTTTGATACGATCCTCCTTGCTTCCAGATAGATGACACCCATAAGGATTTTTCCACACGAAAATTAAGATATCGTTAGTGGTATATTTTACGAATAGTTCGACTATTTATTCTTTTTAGAAAAAGTCCCAATGTATTCTGCATTGGCGTTACAAAGATGTTTCCATCATCAACCTACTATATTGTCCCACTGCTGGGCACCACTCTTCTTAAAGATAGAGAGGAATAAGGCTATGGTCCATCCTGCTCGCCGCATACAGGTTGACATAAATGTTTAAGATTCCTAAAATCAGAGAACCAGGAGAAGAATTCCTGGATTTTGGAGCTTAGAAAACCGGACATATAATTAGGTGATTTGTTAGTCACTCGGTAAAATAAAATGTTTTAATTGTAATATCGCCCGACAGAATCGGCAACTTTTCGGCAACTTTTAAACCCGGATGACAAATAGAACCCAAACGGTCCCCAAACTGTCCTAGTTTAGTGGGCACTAAACTAGGACAAACACGGACGTATTGAAACCCAATGAAACAAATGAGCTGAGAAATTTATCATTAACTATGATTTATGAACATGTATAATATTTATCTACATATCAAACTATACATTTCCAGTTTGAGCTGTACTCGGACTATATATGTATTATATTGAAGCGGCGGTAGCCTCATGGCTAGGGCGTCTGACTTGCAATCATGTGGTTGCCGGATCGAAACCCACCCATTGCACTACCGACGTGGAACCCACTCGTAATACAAGCATGTAGTAATGTGCGACCCACATTGCTAGTAAGCTTTTTTTTAAAACAATGCTTTCCATACAATGACAGGTCAGCTTATGCTTGTTTTTTTTTTAATCTTTTAGCCATGTGTGGGTAATTCGCTCTTTATAATATTAGTGAATAATATTACGATACTGACCTAATGCGGCTTGGAAAACTTCACAAACCGTCGATAAAGTCTCAGACATGCAGGTTTCCTCACGATGTTTTCTTTCACAATTCAAGCGAGTTAATGATCCATTACACAATGTAATGGGTTGATGATGATGATAATGATCATCATCATCAACCCATATATTTTCCCATTGCTGGGCACAGGTCTCCTCTCAGAACGAGAGGGATTAGGCTATAGTCCACCACGCTAGCCTACTGCTGGTTGGCAGACACATGCCGTCCAGAAAATCTCTCAGGCGTGCAGGTGTCCTCACGATGATTTCCTTCACCGTTTATTTATATAATTATCCCCACGTTTATTTATATATCACACTCCAACGGGTATGCCATGTACTTACTAAAAAACGGGTACAAAGTTTTTTTTCACGTAAGAATTAATATTTAGATATGATTGGAAGTGCACTTCCTCAAGAGACTAAATATTTTCATGCCGCGCGTTAATAGAGGATTGAATTAATATGTAATGTAACACTATTGTATTTACTTATATTCAGCGAATAAATTGTATTGTATTGCAAATTAACCTCCCTTATCTTTGGACAGATGGACAATAACTAAATATATATACTTACATTATGTAAACGCCTTTACATAATATTGCGAAGTGAGCCTTCAAAGTCTGAGTTTGAACACAATTCTAAAACATCTTAACTTAACATGCAGCGCAAACAAATATCCACGTTATTTCTTACATTAAAAAACTTAATTTCCCTTGCAGCACCGTTTTCTTCTCGAGGTAATCTCAATTGGACTTTAATGAGTTAAGTTTTGAGTTGGTTTTGGTTAAAATGTGAGTCTACATGAAAAAGTTTTGATTGCACTGATGTAAGTATAGTCCTTTGGTTTACCGACTCAGAAAAGAGTGATAATGAGTGTTACCCAGTTTCCTTTTAAGACTAAGTAGAAGGTCGCTGCCAACACGCTTGGAAATTATGACTTTTTTTCGCTAAAACAGTCTAAGATTTAAGATTATTTATTTAAGTTTTTGATACGACACGTCAGCGTTTTCAAGTTAATTTTAGAAGGAAAAATTTAAGGAAAGCGGGGAAGGGGAAGACTTAGAAGAAGTTACAGTGCGTTCAAAATAACTCTGCTTAACTAAATTTAGTCGTTTCGATCTACCGCTAAAATGTATACCGCAACTTTACAGATATGATTTTAGCTTCGAAAAAACGTCGAGTTTTTGACTTGATTTAAACTAGAGACTGTAATGAAGTAGAATCAGAGTTAGAGATTCGTTACTACTTTATATAATTTGTAGTACCGAGCCTGCCAAATCTATTCTGAAATCTGCAGAAAGGAACGAGAAAAACTTTACGGCAGTTTCTTCATTGACATTGACCATTGGGGATTCGATGGGTCATCTGTTCATAGTCATCATCAACCCTCTACATTGTCCCACTGCTGGGCACGGGTATCCTCTCAGAATGAGAGGGATTAGGCTATAGTCCACCACGCTAGCCTACTGCGGGTTGGCAGACTTCACATGCCGACAAGAAAATCTATAAGGCATGCAGGTTTCCTCACGATGTTTTCCTTCACCGCTTAAGCGCGTGATAATTAATTATTAATACGCACATGACTTCGAAAAGACAGAGGTGCGTGCCTTGGATTCGAACTCGAGACCTTTGACTTGGCAGTCCAATGGTCATATCACAAGGCTATCACTGCACTGTGTTCATAGTACTTTCGTATATAAACAAACATTTTACAATGACACAAATCCTTTTTTATTCAAGATTAGATGGGGAAATAAACCACTAATAAAATATTTCAGATACTGATTTAAGGCAATTATTGGATATAGAAAAAAACCTACAAATTTCGGTCTTTTTTCCTTTAATTAAGCTTTACTTATAAATTGCTTCTTGCCAAATTTCATGATTCTATGTCGACGGAAATTACCCTATAGGTTTTTATTCTCTTGAGTGTCAAAATATGCCGTATAAACGGCTGTAACTTTTGATTGCGTTGACTTAGAAGTTTGATTTTTTCATTGCTTCTAGGAATTGTAGACTAGAGTATTTGATATTAATTTCAGCCTGATACCTCAACGGGTTTCTGAGATAAAGGGTTTTGACAGACGAACAGACGGATTGACAACAAAGTGATCTTATAAGGGTTATTTTTTTTTTCTTTTGTGGTACGGAAACACATTTCCTAAGTGCCAGAATCATCATATATGTATTTATTTTCAAATCATTATTCAATATCTACAAAAAGAACCATGCAATCATGTTCGAAGTCCTCTCCGTATAAGTATATGTAGTTTATATCCTAAAAACCTGTTGAGTGCATTGACCCGCCGAAGTCGTGCGAACGTAGTTTCCAATGTAATTAAAATCATCCGTCTGATCCGAAAAACGAACGATATAAGCTACCTTTTATTTCAAAAGGCCTTTGGGATGCAAGTGAAACTGCGGGCAAAAGTTAGTCTTTGAATAAAGACAAATTTCAAGAAAGTAAGACATAATTGAACAGAAATTAATTCCACGAAAATTCGACTGGCTCGTTAGTCTACTGGTCCTAAGTGCGACTATAACGTTAGAGGTCTTGAGTTAGATTTCCAAGTCGAGAAACAAATCCAATCAAATGTTGTTATTACAAATAAGCTTTTACAAGCGTTTTTGAAACGTTATTGACTCTAGTTGCACTGTTCCAAAAAGTTGATTGAGAAGAAGACTCCGGCAAGAAACTCCATGGACACTCTTTTAAAATAAACATTTAACATCATTCACTTGTACATTATGGCGATAACAGAATTATTATGGGTTATTCTATGAATTTGTTAATAGCAGCACGGAGTCTGGATTTTTGTCCGGTTGTCCGGCAATAGGCTCGCCCCCTATTACATGGTACCTAATTATAACGGCGAAGCGTGGGTGTACTTTAGTACCTAACCTAACTACTGCCTAACCCTTCGATAAAGATTTATTTCAGATTACCTAAGATAAAGACATATTTCAAAAAATCAAAACATTCATAATTTGCCCCATAATTGATTGTAGTGGTAGTGTCTCGCTGTCATGTCTACGTGCCAGCATGAATGTGTCGGCACGACCGGGGAAGTACAACCCTCCCACAGAATATCGACGTCAAGCAGCAGTATCCAAATTGTTGCGTTTCGTACGGTGAGTGTGGAGCGCCGAAGGTACAATTCCTCCCTCGGTCCCCTTCCTTCTCCTTTTCTCCTTCTCCTCCCTTTATCTTGGCTCGGCAAAGAATCTGCAACTCCTTTGGTTGTGCAGTCCATAAAAAAAAAGTTTCCTCAAAATTTTGGAAATCAAATGGAAAAACAATTGTTCAAATCCAAATGGAAGGTGCAAAGATTCAAAGCACATTAAAAGAAACAAACAAACTCTTCAGCTTTATTATATTAATCAAACAAAATATATTTTTCTTATAAAGTTTAAGATTTGCGGCAAACAAACAAATTTGTATTTGCATTTCAAGTAGCTGAAACGCTAAGGGGTTGAAAGTTTCAGCTTCAGACAGTTTAAATATGCACCATTCTCCTTACTTTGTTTCAAGCTTTCAGCAAACACAATAGCTGTATATTTTAAACGCCTACACAAAATTTCATAGCAGAAATACGTCGCGTTGTAACTATGTTTTCTTTGGTCACATACAAAATATAGGCGCTTAAGTTAACATTTAACTTTAGGCTTATTGTTTTAGTAAATTTAATTATTTCATTGTAACTAATATTATATATTTATAAGGAAACTCAACAGCTTATTACGAATTTACATGAAACGTGGAATGAGCTCAACATCAGGCGAACTGGCGAATCGCCTAGGTCAAGCGTAGGCCTATCATAAATAAAAAAAACCACACAATGGCCATTTCATTAGTCTAGTAGTCCTAAGCGCGACTGCTACGCTAGAGGTCCTGGGTTCGATCCCCAGGTCGAGCAAAGTGTTATTGGGTTTTTCTATGAAATTCTCAGAAGCACCTCGGAGTTTGGACTCGTGCCCAGTTAATGGCAATAGACTCGCCCCCTATTACATGGGAACTAAACATACATGCCTAACCCTTCGGGGAATACAGGCGTGATGGTATATTATGTAATGTTTATGTTATGAGCTCCAAGATTCAAAGGAATACTAACATGAGCTCTCCTGTGACTATAGATCGACCTACGCAAATTGATAATCGAAACTCCCTTCCCCCTTACGCCCTCCCCCCTCTCTCTAGCTTGTGACGTAAGTACGTAGGTGTCCCGGGATCCCGGCTGGCTGCATTGATTGCATTGGCGCACTGCAGATGCGCTGTAACCGGCTAGTGATGTGACGTTATATCGATATGCTAGGATTTTATCGATAGTTGCTTTTTATACCGATGTCTTTAAGCTTTGGATTGTGTTAGGCTGTTTGATTGATTGTATAATAATATGTTACTGTTAAAACGCAAACTGAGGGGATTTCTAAGATCTTTCAAGAAAGGTACAATTAAGCAACTCATTATGATTGAAGTTTGAATTATTCAGCGATCATCGTTTATTTCTAACTTTTATTACCTAGTATTCAGACTTTATTAGTAGACTGCCTCAATAGTGTAGCTCCTAAGCGCAAGTATTACGCTAGAGGTCCTGGGTTCCATCTCCAGGTCGAGCAGTGTTATTGGGCCGTGTGTTTTAGCGTGGTCGGCCCAAACGGAGGTGGCGCGATGAACTCGACTCTTTTGAAAAGATTGGGTCCCTAAAACTTCGGGAAGATCGGCTTGTAAATAGGAATCTAGGGGAGGGTTTAGCCCAGCAGTGGAACGAATTGGGCTAGAATAATATATAGTTAATGTCGCAATGAACTGCTGGATCCTATTCTAGGATTGTTTGAGTTGAAGTCATTCGTCGTTCATTGTAGTCAAACAATATGCGAAAAACAAAAAAAAAATAGACTTGAGCGCGCAACGCGAAACGATTTGCCTTAAGTTTTACCTCAGAGATATGATTAATGACAAAAACAGAGATACAAGATTACTCGATGGAGGGCGTTGAAGCTGTCTTGCATAAAGGCTTAAGCACAAGCGAAATACCCGCCTAAGCTTGGATTATGTGGGTGATGTAAGTGGGTATTATATTTTTTTAATAAAGATGATTTATTTTCATATTTTTTAACCGACTTAAAAAAGGAGGAGATTGTCAATTCGGATGTTTAACAAAACAACAACTTTAAAAATAAGCTAGATTTTTTCTTAAATGTCACTTAAATTAAAGCCACCGACTCACGAAACTGTTTAGACATTTTTTTTTTATTATTATTTTATGGCGGTTTTTTTTTGTATAATTACGGTATATATAAAGTATTTTTATGATTTCACGCTTGCTACGCAGGCACGTGTAACGCCATTGAAGTGGGCTCATATAACTTAAAAATAGTTTAACCATAACACGTTACGACGAATACCTAATGGACTATCGTAATAGGATCGATATCGATAAATAATTGTATTGGCACATCACTATTCGTCCTGTTTACGTCATCATCGTACTTGACCCCGCGGCATCTAACATAGTATCTAATCTTAACACATACTTATCAAAACTGTACCTTAAATACTTGCGTTACGGTTCAAAATCACATGAAAATGTCGCTCACAGGAAACTATTTAATAAGTAATGCAAATGAATACCTACTTTGTCTGAAATGAATAAGGTTTTTTATTGAGTAGCACAAATTATGAATTCAGTTTGTTAGATGGAAAACTAGACATTTTAAGCAGCTATTATTAAGTTAATTTCTACAATAGAAATTGCATTTTTTTAATGTCAGGCGTTAGCATTTTTATAATTATAGTTGAGAATAATATTATTATATTGGATAGCAGCTTGCAAACGGCGCGTGTGTATGAAAAGATGTATGAATGTGGAAGAAACGATAGATATATGCAAGAGTCGTAGCTAGTGGCGGTCTATAGTTTCTGCCTACCCCTGTGGGAAAAAGGCGTGAATGTATTTATGTATGTAGCAGTAATATGACCATTGATTTGCCAAGCTATAAGTCTCAAGTTCGAATCCGAGGCACGCATTTTTGACTTTCCAAAATTACGCTTATCCGCTTCATTGGTCTAGTGGCCGTAAACTAGAGGTCCTGGGTTCGTTTCTTGGTCCAAAATTGAGTTTTTTTTATGTTTTTTCTATGATATTCTCAGTAGAAGCTCGGAGTTTGGATTTAGGCTCGCGCTCTATAAGTATTACAACAAACCGGGGAACTGTCGGTATAAATATACCTCTGCCTCATCATCATCAACCCGTTACATTGTCCCACTGCTGGGCACGGGTCTCGTCTCAGTATGAGGGGGATTAGGCTATAGTCCACCACGCTAGCCTACTGCGGGTTGGCAGACTTCACACGCCATCAAGAAAAATCTCTCAGGGATGCAGGTTTCCTCACGATGTTTTCTTTCACCGTTTAAGCGCGTGATAATTAATTATTAATACGCACATAACTTCGAAAAGTCAGAGGTGCCTTGGATTCGAACTCGAGACCTTTGACTTGGCAGTCCAATGGTCATATCACTCGGCTATCACTGCACCTCTGCCTAAACCTTCGGAAATACTGGCGTGATGATATGTCATGTTATTTTTCGTTATCAAAAACCAATTAGGTACTGTTGCTTTTGTGTTATATGAGTTGTTCAATAACAAGGTTAATTATGTTTCCGAACATTTTGTTCATGAAATGTAATTACAAAGCATTAACATGGGTTGGTTTTAACATAACATACCATCACGCCTATTCCCCAAAGGGTTAGGCAGAGGTGTGCTAATGTGCTCCCAGACTTCGCCGGTATGTTTAAGTTATTGTATTGTTTAACCGGGCACAAATCCAGACTCCGAGCTGCTACTGCGAATTTCACAGAAAAACCCAGTAACACTTTGCTCGACCTGGGGATCGAACCCAGGACCTCTAGCTTAATAGTCGCGCTTGGGACCACTAGACTAATGAGTCAGTCAGGATTGGTTTTAGAAGCCCGTTATAATATCTAATACTTAATAATACGACGAGAACCTCGTGAAAACAGAAAAAGAGTAAGAAATAAAGTATCTTGATTTGGCATAAGTTTGTCGATATGTAGGAGGTGAAGAGGTGAAATTAGCAATTATTGTACTGATCGATCGTTCTGTTACCTCACGGCCTAATAGCCAAGAGCCTCGATCAACATCAGAGAAGGCTCTTGTTGAGTAGCTGGGTCAAGAGTTTGATACAGAGAGCTGTACTTTTAGACACGGTCTATATCGTCGGAAAGTTACCTACTTTCTCTGGGGCCCTGACCGATAGCTTGAATCCTGCTCCCGAAATCGGTGGGTAACTATTTTTTATATTTTTAAAACGTTGTGACGTTGTGAAAGGGGTCTAGACGGAAAAAATTCTTACGAAAAGTTGCCACGACACTTTTTGCTATTGTAAGCTATTGTAAGCTGTGCGGCGTGCGCATGTTTCTCTGTCTGTCTCTCTCTCTCTCTCTTTGTTTTATTTTACATTTTGTATATATTACATTATATTTGTTAATAATAAGAAAAATATTATTATAACTTAAAAAAAAAAAAAAAATACAATTCCTTCACTAATTAATCGAAAGGAACTTCTTTCCATCCGGGTGTCCCTTGACACCTCTCAATTATTTTTAAAGTTGTTTTTTAAAACAGTATTTTAAAATGTAAACTTAGTAATATGACGTAACTTTAAATATAGGAAATAATAATACATTTATTTTCAAGAATATGCAAGGTCTTAGCGTAAATATATATCTACAATTCGTCACACACATATTGTACTGACAGTTAGTGTGGAAATAGGTATTTTATTTCATTATCATTATATCGGCCAAATGAAGTCCACTGCTGAATGAAGGCCTCCCCCATAGACTTCCAAAACGACCGGTTTTTTTTATCACAGATAGGCTTACGCTTGACCACAACTTGCCTGATGTTAAGCATCGAAGTGTTCTACGATGGAGCGCGCTTGCCTAGAAGATATCTATTCACTCTCGTCTTGAAGACACCCAAATTGTAGGTCTCAGGGAACAAAGATTCCGGTAGCGAGTTCCACAATAGCGATTATATGCCGCCTGTATCCAACGACTCCAGGTCGTTTGTCCATGTCATTGGAGGACGTCCCACACTGCGTTTCCGGTGCGTGTTACTCCCTCAGTCCCCTTCCTTCTCTTTTTCTCTTTCCCCTCCCTTTTCCTTAAATAGGCTCGGCAACGCATATGCAACTGCTTTGGGATTTGCAGATGTCAATGGGCGGCGATGACTACTTACCATCAGGTAACACGCCTGCTCGTTTGCTGAGTTATCCCATAAAAAAAAAAAGTTTACAAAAACAAAACCGAAAACCTTGTTACAAAAATGTTTCGCACGAATTTATTACTTGTCAAATCAAGTTAAACTGAAACTGAAATTAGTTATACATCAATTTGTACAAGACTACAAGTAGGTAACCATTTTTAAAATATATTTTTTTCAATTTTGATCTCTAACTCAAAGTCTTAAGAGGAATTTTCAAATCTTGACGGTTGGATAAACTAATTTTTTCTGGTATAAATATAGGGACTAGTACGTTTTTGCTTGTTATTTTTTTCTGTGTGCTAATGTAAGAGATTTCGGTTCAAAATGGTGACTGTGAAAATTTTTTTAAGTTTTATTATGAGTGTTCTAGCTTTTATACAGGTATGTATGTCAGAATGAAATATACCTCATCATTATAATCATCATCATCATCAACCTCCTCCCTTTTATGCCTAAACTACCTACCTAGATTTTAGTAGTAGTACTGCCTCGCTGGCATGTCTACATGTCAGCATGAATGGGTCCTCACGACTGGGGAATTACCTAAGTAATTACCCTTTTCCCAATTACCTAAGTATGTCGGGGTTAGATCCCAGTCCAACCAGATGCTGAATATACATGAAGCGACTGCCATCAGACCTCCGCAAACCAATTTTTTTTTTATGCGATAACTCGGCAAACGAGCAGGCGAGCTACCTGATGGTAAGTAGTCATCGCCGCCCATGGACATCTGCAATACCAAAGGAGTTGCAGATGCGTTGCCGAGCCTATTTAGGGAAAGGGAGGGGAAGGAGAAAAGGAGAAGGAAGGGGATTGAGGGAGGAATTGGGCCTCCGGCCCTCTCGCTCACCGAACGAAGCGCAGTAACGAAACGCTACTACTCGGACGTCGGTCTTCTACGAGAGTGTGGTACTTCCCCGGTCAAGCCGGCCCATTCATGCTGCGAACAGCGTGGCCCTACCACAAAAATTCCAAGGCATTACCTATATTCGAACTATAGACTGGTTGTCAGGCTTTTTGGGCCTCTGAGTACCTCTAACGATTGTCGAAGGTGTTTGTATGACAACAGTGACCGACAGCTTTACGTGCTATCCGAAGCACGAAGGGGTCACGACGTGTTAAAAATTCACACCCATCCACATACTGACCGCGGTAGACGTAGCTTGGCCTTGTCACAACTTTCTTGGACAATCAGAATTAATGAAATCTCATTTTTAAAGTTATTTTAGTGAAGGAAAAATTCGATTGCGGGCTGGATTCGAACATGCGTCTTCTGGTTAGATACACCAGACGCTATGACCACTAAGCCACTAGGTCGAAATTTGCCTTGACATTTTTAAATTCTTCTTTGAGGTGACATCAGTCACGCGCTCAATTTTGCCTTCACTAAAATAACTTATAATCTTAGCATCAACTAGTGCAGTGATAGCCTTGTGATATGACCATAGGACTGCCATGTCAAGATCTCGAGTTCGAATCCAAGGCACGCACCTCTTTTCGCTTAAACGGTGAAAGAAAACATCGTGAGGAAACCTGCATGCTTGAGAAATTTTCTCGATGGCGTGTGAAGTCTGCCAACCCGCAGTAGGCTAGCGTGGTGGACTACAGCCAATTGCCTCTCATTCTGAGAGGAGAACTGTGCCCAGCTGTGGGACAATATATGGGTTGATGATGATGTGATGTGATGAAAAATGCATTAAAAGTACAAAAAGATATCTCATATTTAATTTCAGAATATAGAAGCTGGGAAAGTCCCTTCTGAGAACGCTGTATTGTCTTTGGATGATAGCCTTCCGTTCTCCCAATCTGTACATCGTTTCATCACTCGGACATACCAGGGCATGCGGCCAAGACAGGCCAAGATAAGATGGAGATCACCTCGTGCGGGATAGATCAATAACTTTAAAATAAATTACTTAAAAAGCAAATGGTTTTTAATTTACGAGTTAAGACTGCTTCCTTAGACTAGTCATAACAACATAACATCACGCCTGTATTCCCCGAAGGGTTAGGCAGACGTGTAATAATGTATACCCAAACTTCGCCGGTATGTTTAGGTCCCATGTAATAGGGGGCGAGCCTATTGCCATTAACCGGGCACAAATCCAGACTCCGAGCTGCTACTGAGAATTTCATAGAAATCCCCAATAACACTTTGCACCCGAGACCTCTAGCGTAGCAGTCGCGATTGGAACCACTAGACTAACGAGGCAGTCAAGTTCAGTTAGTCTAGTCATAGTGTAATTAAATCTATTTTTTAATATGTAATAAATTTTGTAATGTAATGTAATAATAAATGGTCATAAGAGGTCCTGGATTCGATCTCCAGGTCGAGCAAAGTATTATTGAGTTTTTCTATGAAATTCTTAATAGCAACTCGGAATCTGGATTTGTGCCCGGTTAATGGCAATATTCTCGCCCCTTATTACATGGGACCTAAACATACCGGCGATATGTGGGTGTACATTAGTACGCCTATGCCAGCCCTTCGGGGAATGCAGTCGTGATGGTACGTTATGTTTAATTTATTCATCATCAAAGTAAAGTTTATAATAAGTTCAAGTTATTTCTCGATAAGCATAGTTCACTGCGTGATCAGTATTGTATGGTCCCACTGTTGGGACACAGGTCTCCTCTCGGTGAGAGGGAGTGGGCCGTAATCCACCACGCGGGCCCAGTGTGAGTTGGTAGATGTCACATGTCTTCGAATTATTCGATTTAGGACATTGTTGACGACGCGTGGCACCGCTACAGAGTGGTCGACGCACGGAGCCAATATATATTTTATATAAGGTTTTATGTAAATAAATAAAGGAGGTTTTTAGTATTTTACTAAAAATAAATACAGCATATGAGAGTGAGAGCCTGGCACACAGCCACAACATGTCAGAATAATTCTAGAATCGTTCTAGAATTAATTTGAAAGGCCACTTGTTTCCGAACGATCCCGAGCCTTTCAGTGCTTCACAACGCTCCTCAGAGAACGGCCGGTCACGGCTCGCGCTCTCTCGTCGGTTTTGGCTCGCAACCTGTGTTCCTTATTTCGATTCCCTTATCCTGGCACCTTCAGACATGCTGTACCATACGTACTGTTATACCCCTGCAATGTACTTAATACTGCTTACTAGAATCTATACTTATATTAAAAAGCTGAAGAGTTTGTTTGTTTGCTTGAACGCGTTAATCTCAGGAACTACGGGTCCCATTTTAAAAATTCTTTCATTGTTAGATAGCCCATTTATCGAGGAAGGCTATAGACTATATATCATCACGCTAAGACCAATAGGAGCGGAGCATAAATGAAAAATGTTGCAAATACGGAAAAAAATTAAATGCAGAAAAGCCGAGAAACCACGCGGGCGAAGCCGTGGGCGGAAATCTAGTGCCAAATAAAACACAATACTATGCAACCCACAGGCATAAGCAATAAAGGCTAGTTCAGTCTAGATTTCACCTGACGACGGGAGGGAGGGAGTGCGTTTTGAATAATAACTGTATTGCTGATGTAATTTATATAATTTAACACATATATTTAATACACAAGGTACATACAACGTAGTCTTATCATAGCTAACAACAGTACATTTTGAAACATTAGGCCATTAAAACAAAACGATTTGGAGAAGATATTTCATATCTTTAACACGAGTTATGGCAAAAATCATTTCGAATTTTTTATATTATTTTTTTATATAGTTTCAGAAAATAGGTACACTTCACAGTACTTAGGCTATATATTTTTTTTTTAATAAACATCAACGGATTTGAAAACAGTGAATATACGATTAAAAATGTGACGTTAACAACTAGATTTTTTTATTAAAAAAAAACTTTTTTTTTTCATTGATATGTATTTCCTAAGCACCTAGCATAGTTTGATAGATCCACTAAAGTATAAGCGAGAAATTAAAAATATATCTTACGATAACCTTATCTTAAGACTAAAGTACATGATATGTATAGTTATAGTTTTAATTTTAACATCAATATTATCTAATTATAAATGCCTCAGCCAGTAAGATATGTATTTGTTTAATTGAAGACTTAATTATTTTTACTTTTAAAATCTAATCATAATATTTAGAGATTAAACACATTAAAATTGTTATTTTATAATAAGACATCCGTAAATACTATTTTTTAAATAACATTCATAAGTATTTAATATTGAAACATTAATTTTCCATATTTTCTAAGTCTACACAATAAATTAAAAACTAAAAAATTATACGTTTCAGCTTGCCTTTGTTTTTGTTTTTTTTCTAGCTTCTTTTTTATAAATAAAAGGTAGCGTATCGTGAGACCGTTTTTCGAAGCGAAATTTCATATTTTTTTCTCCATATTTCATTTTGTAATTACGCACAGTTGGATAAGTAAAATTGTAAGTCATAAATAATCGTGCTTTTATTTTATGCCTGAGCTAAAATTAATAAGATATATGGGAATGAAGATAAAAAATAAATAATGAAAGTAATAAAAAGTCTGAATCATTTATTTTATACGAATTAACTGAGCGTAATCACAAAAACAGTCGTGTGTTTGACATAAAATTTTACGATTAGCAGGTCGTAGGTAATGGAGAGTATCGTAAAAATCCTTTATCTTTTTTACTAATAAAAGTTCAAATCATTTGGGAATAAACCTCTTTTTTGCATATTATAGATGTAAGGTTTTGTAACGACTTTTATTAGTAAAAAGGATATTTATTTGGACCGTAGCGTAAAATGGTATATGAATATTAAATCTGGCAACAGAAAAATATGTATCCATCTGATCCAAATTATAAATTTTAACAGATACAATGTTACTACATAAAAATAAATTCCAGCCAATTTTTCCACAATAAAAGTCGTTAAAAATACAAAAAAAAAAATTTACGCAATATTTCATGCACCATTTTACGCGACGCGTAATTTAAATAAATTAATGAAGTCTGTAAACGCCAATGCGCTTTTCTCCGGCAGTATGCTGGACGAACTCACGAATTTGATCGGTAGCGACGGGACCAATGCACACTAGTGGCTCTTTGAAGTATCCGCAACTCTGTGAACAAAAGATTTTAATCTTTACCCACTTTGACTGACTTTGTTGTGGTAGGGCCACGCTGTTCGCAGCATGAATGGGCCGGCTCGACCGGGGAAGTACCACACTCTCGCAGAAGACCGACGTCCGAGTAGTAGCGTTTCGTTACTGCGCTTCGTTCGGTGAGCGAGAGGGTCGGAGGCCCAATTCCTGCCCCAATCCCCTTCCTTCTCCTTTTCTCCTTCCCCTCCCTTTCCCCTTAATAGGCTCGGCAACGCACCTGCAACTCCTTTGGTTTTGCAGATGTCCATGGGCGGCGATGACTACTTACCATCAGGTAGCTCGCCTGCTCGTTTGCCGAGTTATCCCATAAAAAAAAAAAAAAACGAATTGACGTCTTAAACCTCAATTAGTTCTCCAAGGAGGCTATAAAACATAACATTTTAGTAGTAATAGTGTCTTGCTGGTATGTCTACATGCCAGCATGAATGGGTCGGCTCGACCGGGGAAGTACTACCCTCCCACAGAATATCGACGTCAAGTAGCAGTGTGCATACTGTTGCGTTTTGTACGGTGAGTGTGGAGCGCCGGAGGCCCAATTCCCCCCTCAGTCTCCTTCCGTATCCTTTAATTCTTACCCCCCCCCCCCCCCCTTTTCCTTAAATAATTTGCAGATGTCCACGGGTGGCGATGACTACTTACCATCAGGTAGTTGCCGAGTTATCACATACATAAGCGGCAAGTCTAGAATAACTTAAACCATATTTCGAATTGAAAATTGAACCACATGATTCTGTGATTCTATTTCTAAGGACTACCAAATCTAAGGTCCCAATTTCAAATTCAAGGCACGCATTTCTGACTTTTCGAAGTCATGTGCGTATATACTTAATTATCACGCGCTTAAACGGTAAAGGAACATCGTGAGGAAACCTGCATGCCTCATAGATTTTCTTGACGGCATGATGTGAAGTCTACCAACTCGCAGAAGGTTAGCGTGGTAGACTACATCATTTTAAAAAACAACTATGGACTTTGCATATGTCTGAAATACATGAAACATACCATCACGCCTGTATTCCCCGAAGGGTTAGGCAGAGGTGTACTAATGTACACCCACACTTCGCCGGTATGTTTAGGTCCCATGTAATAGGGGGCGAGCCTATTGTCACCGGGCACAAATCCAGACTCCGAGCTGCTACTGGGAGAACTTGCTCGACCTGGGAATCGAACCCAGGACCTCTTGCGTGGCAGTCGCGCTAGGGACCACTAGACTAACGAGGCAATCAATCTGAAATACATGATGATTATTATTATATTATAGCCTAATGCCTCTTATCCTGAGAGGAGACCCGTGCCCAGCAGTGGCACAATATAATGGGTTGATGATGATCCTCATAACTTTTAATTTGTTAAAAACTTGTCCCAACTGTAATTGACCTAAAATATCCCAATCCCTCCATTATTTTTTCGTTCCCTACGACCAATTAAGAGAGAAACTTTTCACGAAAGAAATTCGTGTAATTGGTATATAATTTGTACTTGAACGGCTTTTGAATGGATTATGAGTATTTGAGAGTCCTTTTAATGAAATGAAATTAGGGGCCTGTTCTCAAGAATTGTGAGGACTTTTTAAGGAGCCCTCTTTTTTCCTCATCAGGCTAGGCTCTGCTGGTATGAAAAAAAGATTTTAACTGCCTTAAAAAAAAAAAAAAATGTCTATGTCTTCGGAAATCTGTGCCTTCGATTTACTTGGATCTCTTAAGTTAGCTACCGGACTATTTTCATCATAACAGTAACAACAAATAACCGACGAAAAATATCAATGCCAAGGGGTCCAGAATCATGAACTGAATTCATGGTAAGCGTTTTTGCGTCGATGTCCCTTCCACGCTGTATAGTACATCGTTTTTCGGACCCCTCTAATTACATGGAACCTAAACATATCGGCGAACTGTAACCTTACATTAGTGCTGCTTAACCCGTTGTGGGAAACAGCGGTGGTTACGTAATGGCTAGGGCGTCAGACTTCCGATCATGCGGTTGCCGGGTCGAAAACCACTCATTGCACTACCGACGTGAACCCACTCGTAGTACAAGCATTTAGCTTAGTACGAGGGGTTAACAAGAATACTAGTAATGTGGGAACCACATTAGATTTTATTACGAGAAGTAATTTTTGATGTTTTTATGAACAGATTTTCATTTTTGAATGGGAATACCTCAAGAGTACTGTTTCAAATAAAGAGTTAAATTAAGAATTGAAATCGGTTCACAATCGGCAGAGATATCGCAGTTGAATAGAGATCCTTCTCGCTTTTTTATAGCCGGTTAAAAAGTTATTCGATCGAAAATTCTGTCTTCCTACCTTACCTTCCAATAACTAGAAAAATACAGAAACTTTTAACGAAGAGTAATGTTATCTCATTGTTTACTTCCTCTTTCATTATATACTGCCTCCGGCGTCCTCTAACTATATTACGAGATGTACTCTCAGCAAATAACTGGATCCTTTTATTGAGGATAGCTTTCCGCCCGCGTGGATTGTACGTATCTTTTCATTTTACGGGATAATATTATATAGCGTATGTCACTCAGGAATAATGTAGCTTTCTATTGGTTTCTATTTCAAAATCGGTTCAGTAGATACAGAGATTACCCCCCTACAACGTCACAAACTTTACCTCTTTATATATATTAGTATAGATTATATAACATAACATAACATACCATCACGCTTGTAATCCCCGAAGGGTTAGGCAGAGGTGTACTTAATGTACACCCACAGTTCGCCGGTATGTTTAGGTCCCATGTAATAGGGGGCGAGCCTATTGCCATTCACCGGGCACAAATCCAGACTCCGAGCTGCTACTTAGAATTTCATAGAAAAACCCAATAAGACTTTGCTCGACCTGGGGATCGAACCCAAGACCTCTAGCGTAGCAGTCGCGATTGGGACCACTAGACTAACGAGGCAGTCTTAAATGTATGTATGTATAGATTATATATTTCTTTTAAGATGGATCGTTTTACTTTGGTTGCTAAATTCAATGTGATTATAATCATTTATCGTAGTAGATAGTGGTGTCAATTGTTTTTTTTTTTCAATTTCAATCATTTATTGCGAGTACAGGTAAATAAGGTGGTAAGTCGTATCCAGGGCACGCACCTCTGACTTTTCGAAGTCATGTGCGTATTAATAATTAATTATCACGCGCTTAAACGGTGAAGGAAAACATCGAGAGGAAACCTGCATGCCTGAGAGATTTTCTTGACGGCATGTGAAGTCTGCCAACCCGCAGTAGGCTAGCGTGGCGGACTATAGCCTAATCCCTCTCGTACTGAGAGGAGACCCGTGCCCAGCAGTGGGACAATGTTATGGGTTGATGAGATGATGAGAGGTGGTAAGTACATAATTATACATTTGTCGAAGAACAAACATTTTTGTGCAGCTGTACTATGCCATTTTAGCATAAAAAGTGTAAATTATAAATAGCGTAAATTATAAATTTTGAATTGGTTTACAATTTACATTATCTACTAGATATCTGCTACAATAATTTGAAGCAGAAGTAGTAATACTGAATTTATAAATCAAACGTACGAATAGTGGATTTCGACAATTTCTACTGCAATGGACGTAAGATGTAGAATTTGCGAAAAAACATAACATACCATCACGCCTGTATTCCCTGCAGGGTTAGGCAGAGGTTTAGTTTGGATATGTGCTCGGTTAATGGCAATAGACTCGCCCTATTACATGGGACCTACACATACCGGCGAACCGTGGGTGTACATTAGTACACCTCTGCCTAACCGTTCGGGAAAACAGGCATGATGGTAATTAAAAAAAATATGGAAATATTTTCTATAGGTACCTAGACAATTAAGACACTGCTCTTCACAAAGACTTCACAAAGCTCAAAATCGAAGCTTTTTACGAAAGATCTATTCAATATAAAGAAATAATTTCTATAAAAAAGGAAAATATTTTATATAGGTACTTACACAATAAATAAACGGCAAAGAAATACAAAATAAAATGTTACATTTATTTTTATATTTTCGCCTAAAATGTTTTCTATCTCAATGCCTTTTTAAGAACGCTTCTTTGAATACAAATAAGATATTTTTTCTAGATCTATAGTATTTAGGAGCCTGATATTTTAAAAAAGCTAGGTAGAAAAATGTAATTTGATTTGAAAATCTATTACGTCATCATCATACATACCATCACGCCTGTATTCCCCGAAGAGTTAGGCAGAGGTGCACTTAATGTACACCCACAGTTCACCGGTATGTTTGGGTCCCATGTAATAGGGGGCGAGCCTATTGCCATTCACCGGGCACAAATCCAGACTCCGAGCTGCTACTGAGAATTTCATAGAAAAACTCAATAACACTTTGCTCGACCTGGAGATCGAACCCAAGACCTCTAGCGTAGCAGTCGCGATTGGGACCACTAGGCCAACGAGGCAGTCTATTACGAATCAATTACGAATCAATCTATTACGTGCCATCTTAATAGCAATATGGCTAATATATAATGGCTAGGGCGTCGGACTTGCGATCATATGGTTGCCGTTTCGAACCCCACCCATTGCACAACCGACGTAAACCCACTAACACAAGCATTTAAGCTTAGCACGAGGGGTTAACAAGATTACTAGTAATGTGTGACCCACATTGCTAGTAAGCTTTAAAAAAAAAAATAGGTTCGCTCCCTATTACTGGGGACCTAAACATCGCCGGCGAACTAAGGATGTACATTCACTATCAAATATACAATACAGACTGTTCATAATTATCTGAGCAACTAGAGAAATTAAACCATATCTCAGCGACACAAAGTATGTTATAGAATGAACACTACACACGGCAGCTGTCATTCTGATATGTATTTTATGACGAGCCTTTTGCCATTTATCATCATCATCATCATCAACCCATTACATTGTCCCACTGCTGGGCACGGGTCTCCTCTCAGAACGAGAGGGATTAGGCTATAGTCCACCACGCTGCTCTGCGGGTTGGCAGACTTCACATGCCATCAAGAAAATCTCTCAGGCATGCAGGTTCCCTCACCATGTTTTCCTTCACCGTATAAGCGCGTGATAATTAATTATTAATACGCACATGACTTTCGAAAAGACATACTCGTAGGTGCGTGCCTTGGATTTGAACTCGAGACCTTTAACTTGGCAGTCCAATGGTCATATCACAAGGCTATCACTGCTCAGTTTCCATCCATCCAGCTCTTTTGCCATTAACCGGGCACAAATCCAGACTCCGAGCTGCTACTGAGAATTTTATGGAAAAACTCAATAACACTTTGCTCGACCTGGGAACCCAGGACCTCTAACGATCGGGCTTGGGACCACTAGACTAACGAGGCAGTCGTTATCGTCTTCATATCTCCGTAAGTAGGTACTATAAAAATATTTGTGACAACTTGTAATTGGCCATATCTTACATTCAGATAACATAAATTTTTTTTATTGCCTAAAAACATGGTATAAAGAAGTGTTTTGTGTGTTTAAAAAAGCGGCGGTAGCCTAATGGCTAGGGCATCGGACTTGCGATCATGTGGTTGCCGGTTTGAACTCCACCCATTGCACTACCGACGTGAACCCACTCGTAACACAAGCATTTTAGCTTAGCACGAGGGGTTAACAAGAATACTAGTAATGTGTGACCCACATTGCTAGTATCTTTAAAAAAAAAAAGTGTTATATATAAGTTAAGAATATGTTTTGCTTAAGACTAAAACATGCAAAATTATTAACACAACTTATGCTCAAGGTATTCCTTCATGCTATAAAAAAAATATCATTTAGCCATTTAAATAAGTACACAGTCAGGTAATTTATTATAGATACGTACAGCCATAGCTAGACATTTTTTATTATATTTTGTTGTGCAAGGGATTTCATCTAAAACAAGTCTAAATTTGTCACGCCGATTCCTAGAGCTTACATCTGCTGCTGTTCTGAATAAATCTTTCTGTTTTCGTACAAATATACAGGTTTCATACAGATATATTGAGGGCAGTGGTAGCAGACTATTGTTTTTGATATCTGTACCTAAGTTAGCTGTAAGTTTTCTGAAGTTGTAAAATAAAATAAAAGAAAAGATGATGATGATGGATGATGGATGATGGATGATGGATGATGGATGATGGATGATGGATGATGGATGATGGATGATGGATGATGGATGATGGATGATGGATGATGGATGATGGAAGATGGATGATGGATGATGAATACGTGGCCTGGTCTGATATCCCTTACCTTCCTGGGCTTCTGTCGGTGTCGCCGCTGCATGATGCAGCACAGTCCCCGGGTGACATCACACTCGCTCGAAGAGTTGCAGTCCTCATTGTATTGCTTACGTCCGGCGGATGGGGGGCGGCATACGTGCATCTCTCCTGGACAACAAGATTAACATACCATCACGCCTGTATTCCCTGAAGGGTTAGACAGAGGTGTACTAATAATGTTCACCCACATTTCGCCCATGTAGTAGGGGGCGAGCCTATTGCCATTAACCAGGCACAAATCCAGACACCGAGCTGCTACTGGGAATTTAATAGAAAAACCCAATAACACTTTTCTCGACAAAGGAATCGAAACCAGGACTTCTTGCGTAGCAGTCGCGCTTGGGACCACTCTACTAACGAGGCAGTCCACAACAGTCCACAATGGAGACCAGGATTACATGGATACATACATAGCAGTGCCTGGCCAGCATGAATGGGTCCGCACGACCGAGGAAGTACTACCCTCCCGCAGAATATCGACGTCAAGTAGCAGTATGCATACTGTTGTGTTTCGTACGGTGAGTGTGGAGCGCCGGAGCCCCAATTCCTCCCTCAGTCCACATCCTTCTCCTTTTTTCCTTCCCCTCCCTTTTCCTTAAATAGGCTTGGCAACGTATCTGCAACTCCTTTGGTATTGCAGATGTCCATGTGCGGCGATGACTACTTACCATCATGTAGCTTGCCTGCTCATTTGCCGAGTTCTCCCATAAAACAAATTGGACTATATAAATAGACGTACCTGGAACCACTTCTTCGCAGATCAGTCCAGCATCGCATTGGTTCTCGCGGTTGCAGATCTCACCAAGCTTCCTGCCTGCAAATGCTGGCAGACAGCGACCTCCGTCCTCTGAACAATAGATAACAACATATTTATTTATCTTTTTGTACAAAAACAATAAAATCAAGATCGGTTCATTCGTTCGGGAGCTACGATACCACAGATAGACACATCAAACTGACAAAACCTCGTCGTTGCGTCGGGGGTTAAAAATGCATAGATAGATGCATAGGTAGAGGAAGATAGTTAAAAGCTAAGTTGGCAACGTACGACATCGTAGTTGCTGTAGAGCAAGTTGTGTCGTTTGAGAAGCAAACTTGCATTTCAACCGATGAAACTGACGTAACCTCAAAAACGTTAATTCAAATTGTGAAGGCAAATTTCGCCTTGGCGGGTGGGACTCGTGGTGGATTAGTGGTCATAGCGTCTAATGTACCTACATACCTAACCAGAAGACACAGGTTCGGATCCTGCCTATCGATAAATAAATAATAAATAAATAAATAATAGATAATAATAAATAAATAATAGATTCTGAATAAACCACTTTACTAATAAGATCTTGGGCTAATTACCTACGTTGCTTGTTATATAATAATCATCTACAAACATCCCTTCCAAGATCAAGCTTTAACAATATAAATAAAAAAATAACCTTCTGTATCAGAAATTGTAATAAATTCTTAATGTGGGTATATTGCTACCCGGCTGTAAGCGCTTTTAAGTCTGTATTCTTTATTAAAAAGGATAAAGCGCTTTACGCGGTATTATCATGATGAATACATAAGTACTTAGGTAATGCATCATTGGTCAAATGGTCCTAAGCACGACTGCTACACTGGAGGTCGTGGTTTCGATTTCTAAGTCAAATATATACCCGCAGTAGGCTAGCGTGGTGGATTACAGACTAATCCCTCTCGTTCTGAGAGGAGATCCGTGCCCAGCAGTGGGACAATATAATGGGTTGCTGATGATGATACACCATGACAATTTAGTTGTCTTACGCGAAAGGGCCTCGTCATGTTTATCATATTATTAATAATTATCACTTTTTTGGTCAAACCTCACGTTTTCATAGTAGATTGTTTGACAAGCGCGTCAAACACAGCTGCACACTATCAAATAATTTGACAAACACGTAAATTTGTCAAACAAATTTGATTGTTTGCAGGGCACTTTATAGATGTGTTCTTCGACAAAATGCTATTTTTCGCTATTTTAGGGTTGATCACGCAGTAGATATTGTTCCAAATAATCCGTATTATGGCTTAAGCGTAAATTTTTTCTTGGTTTTTCGCAAATTATTATAGATGTTACCTACTGCCAAAATTTCCTACAAGAACTATTTCTAACCAATATTTTAGTACTTAGTCCTGAATAAGGTTTAGTTGATGTCGATAT
This sequence comes from Subacronicta megacephala, assembly GCA_958496365.1. Lineage (NCBI taxonomy): Eukaryota > Metazoa > Arthropoda > Insecta > Lepidoptera > Noctuidae > Subacronicta > Subacronicta megacephala. Next base: position 6,276,038 of record OY292540.1, on the reverse strand, counting down.
TCTCATTACTATGACTTCAGAATGCGTTATAGACTTGCAATTAGTGCAAAATAAATTAAAAAAACCCCGACAATTGAATAATATCTCGACCGATTTTCATCAAACATAGCACAAAGAATACTCTTGACTAATTCACCTTTCAATAAAAAAAAAACTAAATCAAAATCGGTTCATTCGTTCGGTTCACACACACACACACCCCGACGTTTTTGCGTCGGAAGTAAAAAAAACATTGAATTTTTCGCCCAAAAAGAGACGATGAGGCTTAAGTCTTTTGCTGACTGTACAGTGCGTGGGAGGGGGTATGGGTGAAAGGAAATAGCTTTATGTACAAGGTATATAAGAAACATAGCGTCCAATTATTTTATGTTCCTGTTTGTTCGTGGATAGAGGTAAATTTAATTATTTTTGAGCCTTTGAGCTTCTGTTGAGTACAGCCGCCTTAGGCGAAACGCTAATTATGTTTTATTACGTATATTTACAATGAAATAAAATTGTACACTCGACTAAACATTTAGCTTTCCAGTTTCCCTTTTATCTTTGGACTGACCATATTCCGGCGTTGCGTGGATTTATAACGAACTTCAAAGGAGGAGGAGGTTTAATCAAATTGGTTATACAAGCTGTCCATGGAAGCGGAACATTTGATTATATATGCTATAGTATAACGTGAATACGTTATTTATTGTGTATGTATGTATTTAATACGTGTATGTATCTATTCGAGCTTTCCATTAGGTATAACTGTAATGTTATTATAATTTATTTAAACACGCAATTACTACGTGGAATACATTTTCATTTGTTAATTTTCTAAGCCGACTTTATAAAAAAAAATTAAATAATGGCATTATTATTAAATAAACTAATTAATTTATATTATAATAAAGATTCTCTAGAAGAAAAGTAGAGGTACATTAAATTAATGTTGTATTATATTTATGTATTTCAATGCCAATCTTGTTTTTAATAAACCATTGTATACTTTTGCATGCCCTTCGGTAGAATCACTTGAAACATGTACCTATGTACATTATAGTAACACCATTGTAACAGTGTTTTCTGCAAAAATAAATGATTTGATTTGATTAAAACCACCAATCTGTTCTTTATTTGCACTTTGACACACGCAATGTCCACAATAGCCTAGCCTAGCTGATGGAGTATATAGTGCGATAAACTTACATGACGCGGTGACAGCATTGGCAGGGTTACCACTGTTTTTTTTTGCCTGCTGAGGCAATCTTATAATATAAAATGAATCGCAAAATGTGTTGGTAAGCGCATAACTCAACAACGCCAGGACCAATTTGGCCAATTCTTTTTTTTTAAACGTTCGTTGAAGTTCAAACATGGTTTTTACGGCGAGAAAAATTCGAATAATTGCCGGAAAAACCCCTTTTCTTTTTCCCATACAAACATTTTCTAACTAAAACGAGCTTTATTGCTATTGTATAAAGTTCATAATGAATTACAAGCACTCACTGTTGCTTAAACAATGTAGGTATGTTCCTAACGTCAAAGAGTCAATTTGCACTTTATTAAAAATGTCATATTACAAATCATTTGACAGGACTTTATTGCAATTTAATTAGGCAGTACGAAGTCTGCCGGGTCAGCTAGTTTATAAATAAATAAAAGAAAGAACAAGTTTTTATAAAAGCTTTAAGTAAAGAACTACGGTCACGGTGCCAGATAAGCTTGTCGCACTACACTTTGCACACATTTGATTAGACCCCATTATTTTTTTTAGTAGGTATATAAAACTATTTTTGCACAGTTCACGTGACTTTTTAATGGCTTGTAACCCGAGCGTGTGCCATTCATTCGTGGAAAAACCCATTTCATGTCCATTATGTGCGAATAAACGTTAAGTAATGTTTGGGTGTATGTAAAATGTTTATTTATATTACGCTTCCATGCCTAGTACTTTTTCATTAAAAGGAAACTCGCGTGTGTTGAACGATGTCGTAGGTAAACAAATATAGCGTGACACTGGGTATTTTGTTTTTTAATGAAAGTACACATGAGGAGACATCAAAGTATACAGTTAGCTTTTTCGGATGGTATTCCGTCTTAATTAAAGTGGTGATTTTTGTAGTGCAACTGAATAGCTTAATGTTTTGTCGAGTGTACAGAATTTAATTCATGTTTCATACGTTCTCTTGAATTAGAACTGACTGTGACGGTTTTATTTGGCTTATGGTGCCAAGCGCGACTGCTTTGCTAGAGTTCCTTGGTTCGATTCCCAGGTCGAGCAGTGTTATTAGGTTTTTCTATTAAATTCTCAGTATCTAGCAGCTCGAAGTTTGCATTTGTGCTTGGGTAATAGCAATAGGGGACATGGGACCTAAACATACCGGTAAAGTGTGGGCTTACATTAGTACACCTCTGCCTAACCTTTGGGGAATACAGGCGTGATGGTATATTAATATCAGACTGAGCTACATCGAAGCGTGGCCAGGATCACATAATTAATGTTGTAAGAAACTTGCTACGCATCCAAAATCACAGACATAAAAGGGTTTTCTTCAAAACAAACTCAGTATGGAAAATCACCAGGAATGTTTTGCATTGTATCATCATGATATATGATATTACTTAGCCAACTTACATGCAAGCGTCACGAAGCCCGTACTATCGTATCAATTGTGAAACTCGCACGAATCGAGTTGAAGGTGAGAAGTATATGAATTAATCGCTCTCTTTTCAAAAGGTACAGTTTTTTCAAAATAACTTTGCACGTCTCAAGTTATCCGGTCCGAGTGATTGAGTCAGGAAATGATATCTTACCTAGTAGTAGTAGTAGTAGTAGTAGTTTATATTAGGTAATCCTATTTTCTTTTAATTTAGGGATTTGGCAGAATAAATGAAAAAAATACAAGAGTCGGCACAACCGATAGGTATTTTTATTAATATGTTATTTAAATTTTGAACGTGTTTGTGTTAATCAACATAAACATGTGTTCATTCGTTTGTCGGTTAAATTTGTGTAAATTAATTTATCTCGAACTCCAGCTCGTAACAACATTAATCACCTTTATTAGTAGCTGAAGTAACAAAATGAGATTCATTCGAGTTTACCTAGTAAATATTATTTTATTCCAACTCATAATTTACCGGAACGAGCGTGTTCGCTCGCTCCCTTCCTGACATTTCTGATGTTTTACTTTTTAAGGGCGAAGATTATGGCGAAGCACAGCGGAGAGCATTTTTCAGTGTAAAACTATTATCGACATTGTTCGAAAATCAATTTACGCAACAACTAATTCCTGAGAGCATCGAAGCGACTTCAGACGAGAGGTAGCGTGCAGGAGCCTTATTCTTCTTTTCAGTCCCCTTCCTTTTCCTTTTCTCTTTTCCCCTTCTTTTTCATTAAATAATAGGCTCGGGAACCATCTGTAACTCCTTTGGTATTGCAGATGTCCATTGGCAGCGATGGCTACTTACCACCAGGTAGCTCGACTGCTCGTTTACCGCGTTATCCCATAAAAAAAATATATACCATCACGCCTGTATGGGGAATACAGGCGTGATGGTATGTTATGTTTTTTGTGTGTGCTGTGTATGTATTGCTGTAGTAAAGATTAGGCAGAGGTGTACACACTTCGCCGGTATGTTAAGGTCCCATGTAGTAGGGTGCGAGCCTATTGCCATTAACCGGGCACAAATCCAAACTCCAAGCTGCTACTGAGAATTTCATATAAAACCCTAATAACACTTTACTGGCACTGGGGATCGAACCCAGGACCTCTAGAGTAGCAGTCGCGTTTAAAACCAGTAGACTAATGAGTTATATTCAAGATAGAATCAAACCAGTTTTGTTTGGAGCGTGGAGCGGAGATCTAAAGTCTAAAGGAAAGTTTTATGCTAAGCACTGACCGGTATCCAAACAGAGAAGTCCTCGGCAACAGTCCCCATTGGTAGTACAAGGAGCACTGTAGCAGTGACCTGGTTCATCTACGACGTCATCAATACGGTTGCCTTCCAGAGCCTCCGCGTACACTTCCTCAGGTTCCTGGTGGAAATTTGTGTATTAGAAGCTTTGAGAAGTATTTGTGGTGTTACGCTAAAAGATAGAGTGAGAAACAGTGTGATAAGGGAGCGTTGTGGAGTAAAAGAATATGTAGTAACAAGGATTGAGAAAGGTATGTTAAGATGGTTTGGTCATGTAGAGAGAATGGATGAACGGAGACTGACGAAACAAGTATATATGGTGAGTATGGATGGACGAGTTGGAAGGGGAAGACCTCGGCGAACGTACCGCAACCAAATTGCGGATGTTCTTAAAAAAGGCCAGGTTCCGAGCACCCTAAACCGACCGGTCATGCATGAAGAGATTAATGAATGTAGATGAAGCGAAAGTAGTGTGCCAGGATCGTAGCAAGTGGAAATCTATAGTCTCTGCCTACCCCCATGGGAGACAGGCGTGACAATATGTATGTATGTATGTATCTATACACAAGTTCAAACTGCAGTGATAGTCTAGTAATACGATGAGTGGTGGTGGCCCAGTGGTAACGAATCACGATTTGTTGGTTGTAGGTTTGAACCCGGACAGGCGCTTTACTTTGTATAAACTATTTCATCACCGCTGCTCCAAAAACGGTTAAGGAAAACATCGTGAAGATGTTCTAGAACTAAAAAACTTGAGAGGTGTCAAGGGACACCCGGATGGAACGAAGTTCCTTTCGATTAATTAGTGAAGATCAGCAATATCCGGAACTTGTGCAGAAACACTGTCAGGATTCATTATTATTATTATTATTTATTATTTACGAAAAACCTGTATACACTCAACAAAAATATACGTCGCGACACCACACTGTTCAATGCGAAATAGAAATGAAAATATCTTGCTTGCTTTCTATAAGAGAGAGCGAGAGAGAGAGAGAGAGACAGACAGACAGAGAAACATGCGCACACCGCACAGCTTACAATAGCTTACTATAGCAAAAAGTGTCGTGACAACTTTTCGTAAGATTTTTTCCGTCTAGCCCCCTTTCACAACGCGCGATAAGGAACTTCGTTCCAAAAATCGATAGCGTCTAACATCGACTAACCCTCACTAGGCCCACGTGGTGGATTACCGAGATTAGGCCTTTATCCCAGTAGTGGGAACATTATAGGCTGATTTATGTATGTATGACCATTGAACTGACAAGTTAAAGGTCTCGTATTGGGATCCAAGGCACCTCTGACTTTTCGAAGTCATGATCAATTATGACGCACTTAAACGGTGAATGAAGAATGTGGGGAAAACTGCATGCTTCAGAGATTTCCTTGATGACGTGTGAAGTCTGCCAACCCGCAGTAGGCTAACGTCTTGGACTATAGCCTAATCCCTACCGTTCTGAGAGGAAACACGTGCCCAGCAGTGGGACAATGTAAATAGTTGATGATGATCTCTACACTATAGTGTATTAGGCAGTGGTGTACAAATGTTCATCCATAGATACTGCCTAATAAATTTATTTATTTCTTTCTTGTGCAATTTTGGAGCTGCTAAGAGAATTTTATAGAAATACTTGATAACGCTTTGATTGACCCGAGAATCGAACCCAGGGTTTCACTCTCAGCAGCCGCGCTTGACCAATGAGGCATGCCTATCTCTAGACTTAGGAGGAATTCCTTATTTTATGTGTTAACTCGGCAATCCGCTCATGGACATCTGCAAAACCAAGGGCGTTCCAGATGCGTTGCCGAGCCTATATAAGGAAAACGGAGGGGAAGGAAAAAAGGCGAAGGAAGGGGACTGTGGAAGGAATCGGCCATAATTCAAAATTAGAGCCTACCTAATGCCCTATATAAATAAGTATCTTAATCTATTATCGTACAAAATCCTACCCACACTATAAATAACAATTAAACCAGGATCACGGTTAAAGGGCGCGACCTTTTATCCAGAGTAATGCGCAATGACCCGCTTAATGCCACAGATTTACGCGTCAAAGGCCCACGGAATTAGGTACGCGCGTGAACATATTTGAAGTTACGGTTTTTTAATAATGTCTTTGTATCTACGTGATTTATGTTATAATTAGGGGGCTTTGTCTAAACTAATATGATAAAAAAGGAAATATTTGATGTTTGTTTGTTTGCATTGAATAGGCTCTGAAAGTACTGGACTGATTGAAAAATTATTTCATCAATAGAAAGCTGCATTATTCCTGAGTGACATAGGCTATATATTATCCCGTAAAATGACAAGAAAAGTATAGTCCACGCGGGCGAAGCCGCGGGCGGAAAGCTAGTGTGTTAATAAAATTAGGGAAGTCTATTTTTATTATTATGTATGTAGGTACCTACAATAAAATGGTAACGCAGCAAAAACTATACATTTTTTTTTTTGAAAAATACTACCTACTTTTACAATTATTTTTTTGAAGGAAAATTTCGACTAAGGGCAGGATTCAAACCTGCGTCTTCTGGTTAAATACAACAGACGCTATGACCAACGAAGCCACCGCGAGTCCCACCCACCATGTCAAAATTTGGCCTTCATTCTTTATTTAGGTACGTCTTTGAAGTGTCGTCAGTGACATCTGTTGAAAAGCAAGATTTTTTATGGGATAACTCGGCAAACGAGCCGACGAGCTACCTGATGGTAAGTAGTCTTCGCCGCCCAAGGACAACTGCGAAACCAAACGAGTTGCAGATGCTTTGCCGAGCCTATTTAAGGAAAACGGAGGGGAAGGAGAAAAGGAGAAGGAAGGGGGCTGAGGGAGGAATTGGGCCTCCGGCGCTCCACACTCACCGTACGATACGCAACAGTATGCATAAGTACTGCTACTTGACGTCTATATTCTGTGGGAGGGTAGTACTTCCCCGGTCGAGCCTACCCATTCATGCTGGCACGTTGATATTCCAGGGCGACACTACTTCTAGTTTGCTTCTTAAACGACATCACTAACTTCACAGTTATCTGTTATTTACAATCTTTGAGGAAAAATTCATTCAATCTTCTGTTAATTACTATAAGCAGTACGGGATTCTAGGTCAAAATTCATCACGAGAGGTCGACAGGCCATGGCATTCTTACCTGCCCATATGGGTAATGGCGGTATGGCGAGCGGCCATACCCCAGGTTGGCGAGCATATCAGAGCTGAAGCGGTTGAAGAGTCCTCCCCACGCGTGGGCAGCACCGGCCACGCTCAGCACCAGCACCGCGGTTACAGCCATAGTGGGGCTGTGGACAAGGGGAAGATTAGTGTGGCTTTGCGAATGGAGAAATAATATAAGCTGAACTCTTTTTCGATGACGAAGGAGGTCATCAATATATTATATGCTGTAATAAGTCAGAGGTTATTAACTGTGTAGTAGGCCCTCATCTTACTCTTCGTCGCGAAATTTTTTAGAGCTAGTCATAAAAATAAAAATTTCTGCACCTGGCAACACTGATCACATCAATCATTCGTTCTTTTCGCGCTCGCCAAACGTTGCGCAAAAAGTTGTTTTTATTGTAAAAAACTTATATTTAAGTGTTTATATTTGATTTTACAAGTGTAAAATTGGTTTAAGACCATGTTAAAGTGTTTAAGAGTTAGTATGGAAGAAATGAAGAGGAGGAAATTGGATTTTTGGAGGAAAATTTTAGTCAATGAAATATGACAGGTGAAAAATCAAAGTTGTATTTAAAATGCATAAATTTTGTCTGAAATTAAGGGTAAAATGTGTGACATCTTGTTACCACCTTTTCGTGGAAAAGGCTATATTTAAAAAGTTTTTATTGTTAAACTGATTCAGACAACAAATTTTGTTAGCAATTTCGAGTGTCGATCTTGCAGCTCTTCCGTTGGAAGAGTACCTACAATTACTTCATTCTGAAGTTTTGATGAGATAATTTACCTCAAATGTATACAATATACTGTATATAATCCCCTGTTAGGGGAAAAATCACTAAATGTACGCCTTGAGACTTGTACAGGCGATATCCCCTAAGGCTACTCTCTGACCCATAATATATTATGTTCAATACTCTAAACGGTTGGGGTGTAAGGTGAGTATACCTATGAGAGGAATAATACCTACCAGAGTACTAGCATTTTCGCTTTCAGTCTATCTCCTTATGGTCAAGTATTAACTTTTGGTCCCTATTAGTTTGGGTAAAGTGATAACAATAAAGTGTAATCAAAACTCGAGGTAAATTATGCTCTAACACTAGTGAATCATGTAGAGGTTGTGAAAACGAGAGTGTCTACACAAATATGAAATTCAAAAGTACTTATCAATCCGTACCTGTATAAAAGACGTCCTTCTTAAAACTATATACACTCCAAGGCCTTAAAATTCTATACCAGATGCCCTCACGGCTTAACTCTATGATCACTAGAATTATTATGGTCATTACATAATTATAATGGGACGGGAACTATTGACAGCTGGATAAAATATTGGCAAAAGACATGAATAAATAAGAAGCAAAAGGCTTATAGACACAACCAGGCCTAAATTTATAAAATCAAAGATACTTTTATACCTTGAAAAATACTGTTATGCCAACGGAGAGCTATAGAATCTAAGCTCCACTTGTCAATATATCCCTTAAGCTTTTTTCTGGGTAAAGCCTTATAACCCAAAGGATACTTAGCAGGCTGAAGTTTTTTCCTTGAGAACTGGTAGAAACTGTCAAGACATTATACTATTCAGAAGTTACAATAATGAGTTATAAAAGTATACAATACAACACAAAGAAGACACCGAGGATTCAGATGTAGCAACCGAATCACCCTTAATCAAAGCCAAAAGTACATTCAAGAAATGTTACAAGATCCATGTACATTGGGAATAATACAAATGATGGCAGCAGACCCAATACATATGAGATCAGGGTGGATACCCCATGAGGTATATCTTACATGCTGTACCAAACACAGTATCTGTAAGAGGTAGGTACCAGCCTATTAATCAGTTATCCTAGATAATGAATACAATTCTATTGTCCTTTTGCTTAATGTGAAACAAGTTCATCACATTACAATTAAATTTTAATCAACCAAATATTTTATTGGTATATAATATTATGGTGTTCATAATTAACAAGCACATATTGAGATGAATGTTGTTTATTCATGTAAAGGACATTCTTATTATTTAACCAAATTTTAAAGATTAATGGTTATAATCTAATGATGTGTTATGATTAAACTATGTATTATGATGAACTCCTATGAACTTGGGATGTTTTCATACAAATTATTTTATACTATACATATTATGAAAGCTAGGTTTGAGTGGAAGATATGGTCTCGAGGTTCCTGTATGAGGATGAGAGAATATATAGTGTTATATTGAACACAAAACATCTATATACATATATTTTTTTAATACTAGGTAACTTTTTAATGGTTGGGTAAACCATCAAAATTAAATAACCTGTTTTGGTAAATCAACAGCAGGAGAGAGCAGAACAGAGGGACTGTTCTTATATAATACTGAAACCAATCATGGAATGTTCATATATCTATATATATTAGGACTATGTATATGAGGTCATCTATCTACTCAATAGGTATAGGTATATTGATACCTTGAATCATCATACAATAGATGTCTAAATCTAAGAATAGTATGACTATTAGACAACCCATGATTTAGTTTAAACATGTAATATGTAAACAGATTATAATCTGTTTAGCTGTTAATTAGCAGCACAGATCTTAGCATACCTAAGGTTTTATTGTTACTTAACTTTTATTTATTTAGACTTTTTTACACTTTCCTATCAAGGAATACTTAAAGATTAAGGAATCTTCAGATAAAAAGAGAATTCACTAATACATATATTAAGAACCTTTATACCAGGTTGAATTACAATATGAGGTACTATTTTAGTATTTCAAATACAACATTTTCAGCAAATAGCATGAGACCATTATAAAGGTCTGAGAGTAGAATAGAATATGGAACAGTACTCGAACTAAAATAGTAATTGTAAATAAAATCATTTGATGGACTTAGTGGTTAGTTGATAACTATAATAAAATTAACAAAAGTAACCTAATAACTTTAGCTACTTTTTGGCTAAGTTCATAGGTTTTCAGACATAGGTATCTGAAAATTGAGGGGAGCACAAGCCAATGTCATCCACAGGGTTTTTATGCTGGTCGAAAATGATTTGCCTACATAGAACTTTGTTCTGGTTGAGATACCTAATACATATAGACCTACCAATTCAGAGGCACATAACTATTTCCTTAAAAATCTTAATAAGCATAAAACAAATTTTAAATGGTACCTGTATTTAGCTTATAATATCTTAAAAGTGACTCCTTCAATATTAGTAAGTCAGTACTTGTATCTGATGGATTGAATATAGTCTAGATGCTAAATCAAATTGCTCAAGATAAACTAGCAATGGTGTGAATAGAATTACTTGGATTATAGGACTGTGCATCAAATAAGTAGACTAAATGTCAACATTTTATCACAGTTACTGGAGAGAGATGGAGACTCACATAATATTGCCTTTAGCCTGTGTTCAAATAAACACAAAAGTCATACTTTTGTGTAAATGTAGATAAATTTTACAGACTTTTCTAATTTTTTCCAGAACACTTTTTATACATTTTTTTTTCCAAATAACAAGTTTAAAATTGCAGAATAGAATTTTCTTTAAGTTATGAGTCATAATTATGTGGGATATTCCTACCTATCATTTGCATAGAAAACATAATTCAATGTTTTTATATAAGATTTTAATAGAAAAATGTAGGTGGGTACTCTCAATTTATCTTTATAAATGCATTTTCGCCAGTTAGTAAGGATGGCACTAAATATCTTTCATATTGTGAAATCTAATCAGTTAAGAATACTAGGCTTTGCAACAAAGCCACAAATTCTGCTATCCTCACTTTTAAAACTAGTAATAGTCTTATAATAGTCTGTATAGTATCAGAGGTTTCGACATCCAGTCCCTTTGTAAGATTTTCTTTTTTCTTATGTCTCCTAGTAGAACAGCACCCCTCCACAATTTACTTCAAGGGCGTTGGGATGATCAGGAAAGCCTTAAAGAATGATTTGACTATTTCAAATCTATCAATCTTTTGTTATTTAAATAACTATCAACAAAATCACCTACTTATAGTTCTTGCCTATGACATAGACATAGTACTTAAGTGAATAAAAGGAAATCAGGATTTTAATGATGACAATCAAATGACTACTTTTATAATTTTCGGTGCCAGATATATCTCCAGTTTTCAAGACAGATCATACTTTAACAAGTAAGATTAAAGTCAGCTATGCAACAGCTTCGTTTTTTGTTGTCTTGGCTTAAATTAATAGGTAAGTTAAGATAAGAGTTACCTACTTATGTAAATATTTTTAACAAGAATAGGTACTTACTTTCTATAATGCTAAGACATTTAGAAAACATAATACTCGGAAGTTATATAGTAGGGGTTAACACTCTTATTTAATAAAAAATAAAAAAACTATCCTGGCTGTTCTAGGAAGAAACAGTTGAGTCAGTCAAGACTCTTCCTGATTTTCAGTTAATCATGTAATTGTGTACCTTCGATACAATATATTATGTACTTAGGACAAGTAAGACATACTTGTGGTCATGATTCATGCACGCAGGCATGAAACGCATCAACAATGGAAACCTAATGGAGTATATCAACATTGGCCACATTGGCTTATCTTGGTAAAAGAGCCATAGTAGTTTATAAATTTACAGTAGATTACTACCCAAATACTTTACCTTGGGCAGTCGCAGTTGATCTGTAAGTTATATCTTTTATGGTTGATTCTATAGCTTTACAGTTTTCAAATATTTTGTTCTAAGTACATTATTTATTTTTTATTAACATAGATTCTTATCAATATTTATAATATTTCTGGCGATCTTTAAATATACACAAGGTGATCTGGTGATCTTTTTATTTTTGATAAACTTTTAGACAAAGTTACTGTAGGTTGTAGTAAGTGAGACCTACTTATTATTTTGATTATGTGTTATTATGATTCTCTGAACATCTACACAGTTAATAACCTCTGACTTATTACAGCATATAATGATAGGATTAAACGAACTTACCTGTAAGTGAAGTTCTATCCTGATTATATGGAGTAATAAGTCAGAGGTAGAGGGTCCCGCCCTCCCAAAAATTACAAACTTAGTACCTACATATGTAATTTTATGATTCCCATTACAATTAACTCCGCTCTAAACTTAATGATTGATGAGATCAGTGTTGCCAGGTGCAGAAATTTTTATTTTTATGACTAGCTCTAGAAAATTTCGCGACGAAGAGTAAGATGAGGGCCTACTACACAGTTAATAACCTCTGACTTATTACTCCATATAATCAGGATAGAACTTCACTTACAGGTAAGTTCGTTTAATCCTATCATTATATCCTACCTACTTCGTAATTTAGGTTCTTTTTTAAAATGAATTAAATAAGGAGTTCGTCTTTATGTCAATTTACCTATTTCGGTATTCGTATTCGTATTCTACCTAGGTGGGTTCTTTATTTAAAGAATTTAAAGAAGCAGGTCGTCAATATGTCGTTCTACCTCTACCTATTTCGTGAATAAATTAAAGAAGGAGGTCCAATAAGTTTCTATACCTATTTCGTCAGATGGATTCTTTTTTTAAATGAATTGAAAAAGGAAACCGATTTCTTATGTTGGGTTCTTTTTTAAATGAATTGAAGGAGGACGTTATCAATAAGTCTCATATAGGACAATATATGGGTTGGTGATGATAATGATGAGACATGAGGTATATTTATATCTAATTACGTATTTCTCTGTGACAAATGATTTTTCTTCCTTTTTCACGCCAAAACCGCTGGATATATTTCGATATTTGGCAAAGAGATAGATTGCATCCTGACTAAGTATACAGACTACCTTTTGTCTCAAAAGTCTTCAAGTGAAGCCGCAGATAACAGCTTGTATTAAACAAAGAAATTCCAGACGAAGTGGCCCGCGTTCATAACGGCCGCTTTGGGTATAATTCAGCTAGATTTTAATAAAGCAACAGCAACAATATCTTAAAGTATTCAGCTTGTTTGTTCCACAGGGATTCACTTAATTAAATTAAAGCAAAATGAACGGCTCCTGGCAAGGTTGTAACTGCACTGGATTGCAGATAGTTTTAAATAAAAGTGATTACAATATTTTTCATCCGTTTATCATAACATACCATCACGCCTGCATTCCCCAAAGGGTTATTAAGTAGAGGTGTAGATACTAATGTGCATTTCACCAATATGTTTTGATCCCATCTAATAGGGGGCGAGCCTATTGTCATTAACCGAGCACAAATACAGACTTTGAGCTGCTACTGAGAATTTCATAGAAAAACCCAATAACACTTTGCTCGACCTGGGGATCGAACCCAAGACATCTAGCGTAGCAGTCGCGATTGGGACCACTAGACTAACGAGGCAGTCTTAAAATTAGCATTAATTCAAATTAATTCACAAATATCGAAATTAGTAAAGAAAATAATCAGAAATGTGTAACATTCATATGACCAATTAGGTTCAATGGTCAATAACGTCTTTACAATGACTCCTTTTATTAAAATTTGTAACTGCAATACTATCGACAACTTCAGAGAGGCTTAGTTATTTCGAACTAATTGTATTACTATGTATCAGCGTCGTTCGACTCAACCATGTTGTACAATAATTTCCTATTCGAATTTCAAATAAAAATCTGCAAAAAGTTTCAATCCCACACTTATCCGCCATTTTGAATTCACGAGTATTCTTTACGTAAAGTGGCTTGGAGCGTTTACACCTCTCGACATACATTGAAGTTTAACTAAAAAAGGTTTTAATTAAGTACAAAATATAAACATGAACGGTTAGAGTTTAATTAAAATTCGCAGCAACAGGTATATGGTTGAAAATGTATAGCTGTAAATTTATATGGACGTTATTTTACGTCACTATGGGTTATTTAGAAATGGATACATTATCAGCTATCTATGTATGTAGAAATAAAATTGAAAAAGCTTTCTTATAAGCGCACGGCTTGAAAAGGGCTAGACCAATTTGGCACATTAGAAAATAAAAAGTTCGTAATACCTAATCAGAATTTTAGGGGAAGGAAAAAGTTGCCCGGAAAATTGAAAAATTAAGGAAAATCTGACAATGATTTTTTGTTTGGGATTTTTGTATGATTTATTATCCATACCATCACGCCTGTATTCCCCGAAGGGTTAGGCAGAGGTGTACTTAATGTACACCCACAGTTCGCCGGTATGTTTTAGGTCCCATGTAATAGGGGGCGAGCCTATTGCCATTAACCGGGCACAAGTCTAGACTCCGAGCTGCTACTGGGAATTTCATAGAAAAACCCAATAACACTTTGCTCGACCTGGGGATCGAACCCAGGACCTCTAGCGTAGCAGTCGCGCTTAGGACCACTAGACTAATGAGGCAGTGATTTATTATCATACTACATATATAATGTATATTATGTATCTATATTAGCGAAATACCACTGACTCATGCATGGACTACTCACTGTTGAAAATCTAAGTATTTAATAAAAAATAAATCTTTTCATTAATCCGTCCTATTCAATGAAATAGGAACGGTTTTCATTTCTTTTTGGTATTAGATTTGTATTTTTTGTTAGAGATTAAAATATAACAATACAATGTCATCAAGATGTCATCTTGAAGAATATTTTTTACCAAAAAAGGCTAAAAGATTTTATTTTGAAAATTTACCATAAATTTGTGTTTAAACGGTAAAAAATCTTTGAAAATAACTCTTCAAATTGTCTTTTCCTGGTAAAATAATCCACCAGACAGGATGGAGAAAACAGTTAGGCGTTCGTAAAGATTTTTTGCCTTATCGATATCAAGCAGTGATGCCTCTGTGAACTGCCAATTTAATATCTTATTTATAAAATAAGATTGAATTTGTGGTTTTATATTTCTAGTTGATTTGGATGGTTTTAATATGAATTGAATGATAAGATGACGATAAACAGGGATGAATGGAAGAAAAGGACAGTCTACACCGACCCCAAATAAATAAGGAAAAGAGAAAGAAGATGATGGATGATAGGTATTATTTCAGAGACGAGAGATATATTGTATTGCATAAGTTATAGTATCATTTCATTTATTTTCTGATTTTGTAGAATCATAAAAACATAATGATGAAGAAGTATGCAAGTATCGAAGAAAATGGCGCTCTGTAGTTTCTACCTACCCCTATGAGAAAAAGGCGTGAGGGTATATATGTATAAACAAATTTAAGTACATAATATAATTTAAAAAGTACATTTTTGTCGATATATACCGCGGTTTTGTCCAAGCCTGTCGTGAATTGATTCCTTGAAATTCCCGTAATGTGACCTTGGAACTTCTGGGAGCTACGATGAGTAAGTATGTATGTATATCAAAATCAGTATTGATAACTTCCATTACATAAAAAAATATACTTATCGTCGGAAATAGCAATGATTATTATTACCCAATCAATAATAAATAGGTCTACGCGCGAAAAAAAATACTGGTATTTTCTACACGAATATAATAGTCAACTGAAACAACTACGCGAGTAAAAAACCCAATAATAACCCTAGGTACGTTTAATAAATACGTAAAATTTTGTGTGTTACTCTGCTCGGCACCTATTTTAAAATCACTTTATCATAGGTACGACATAAAGTAAAAAATCTTGATCACACTAAGAAAAAAAGAGTAATTGATAGATTCTGAAGTACAGGCGATATTAAATTATTAAAATATCAAACATTACAACATAAAAATAACGCAAAATACAAAAAAAGAAACCAGTTCCTTTTCTGTGAACTTGGATTGACACAGGCTGCCGCGTGTCTAGATCCCAAATTCTATTTTCAAAATTACAAAATGAAAAGACCTACCGTACCAAAAGAATATACATAAGAAAAACTATTCACAAATAAACGTAAAATAGGTACTAAAAATAAATCACAATTTCCATTTCCAAGTTACAAACCATACCAAAAAAAAATACTTTCATAAAGAAACCTATTACAAAATAAACGTAAAATATAAAAAGAAACGAAATTCCATTTTCAAAATTACAAGTTCATGACCATACAAAAAAATATAGGTAAAGAATAGTCACTAATAAAGCTATCTTCTCGTTCATTGAGTAAAAATCTTTAAAACCTAAAAATAGTATATTGGGCAAGTACTCACCGATTCATGACTACCCTCTTCAGCGTCCCGTGTTGAACTGGCGATCCATACCGAGTTTCCCAGTGCGCATGATGGGGTGCGAATAGGGTGCGGTCAGGTGGGCGGATAAGGCATTACGACTTATAGCATATTAACTGCAGTAATGCGATTTAATTGTCGTACGATTTTTTTTTATTTTTGCCTAAATGTCACAAATTATTTATTTCTGTAAATAGATCCTTTAAAGACACTTTTACACTCTATATTTTTTTGTTTAAAACTAGATGACGCCGTAAGTTTTAAAATTGTAAGGCCAAATCTGAACAGGCCTTTTAAAGAAAGAGTCATATTATTCAGCTTTGAGTTGACCTGTCCTAACTGACGGCAAAAAACTTACTAGCAATGTGGGTCACACATAACTAGTTAAGATGGAACTTTGCGAACAAAGAAGTGAGGCCGGCTAAAACTACACCTATCCGTTTACGACACAATTTTACACTATATAACAATACCGAAACTACGCTTTATCTTGTCAGTCGAGCTTTCAATAGCTTGATAGCTCTACTGACAAAATAATAGTGTAAAATTGTGTTTGTAAACGGCTAGGCGTAGTTTTAGCCGGCCTCACTTCTTTGTTCGCGAAGTTCCATCTTAACTTTTTATTTGATCTAAGACATGACGTCGAATAGTCAGAGAATTCGAACTCGACCCGTTTGACTTGGCAGTCCAATGTTCATATCACTCGATTATCCCTACACTGTTTCCGTATGCTTATTTCTCAATATATTACAATAAAAAAAAACAATTCGATCTCAGACGCAGTCTAAGCAAAGAAGTCAAAATAAAAGCAAGTTTATCCCAACGACTTTAGTCGCAAAATCGCATAAAATCTTCTCGAATAGATCTCGCCCTTATTTTATCAGTAATGGAGGTACCAAAATATACCTGACGTCAGAACGTTTGACGAGCGTCAACGAAACTATCAGTCTATGATACATAGAGGAGTTGGCAGAGGTGTAAGTTATAACATACCATCACGCCTGTATTCCCCGAAGGGTTAGGCAGAGGTGTACTAATGTAAACTCACACTTCGTCGGTATGTTTAGGTCCGATATAATAGGGGGCGAGCCTATTGCCGGTAACCGGGCACAAATCCAGACTCCGAGCTGCTACTGAAAATTTCATAGAAAAACCCAATAACACTTTACCCGACCTGGGGATCGAACCGAGGACCTCTAGCGTAGCAGTCGCGCTTAGGACCACTAGACTAATGAGGCAGTGTAGGTTATGGCTCTCAAATTATTGTATTTTAAACTGTAGAGCAAAAAGTATCAATGAAACCATCACGCCTGTATTCCTTGCTAGGCAGAGGTGTACCAATGTACACCCACAGCTTGCCAGTATGTTTAGGTCCTATGTAACAGGGGGCGAGCCTATTGCCGTTATCCTACCTCCTAAATATTCTGTATTTAAATAAATGAATAAAAACTCCTCCTCTTTTGATTAAATAAAACAATTAATACCATCACGCCTGTATTTCCCGAGGGGTTAGGCAAACGTGTACTTATTTACACCGACATTTTGCTGGTATGTTTAGGTCTTATGTAATAGGGGGTGAGCCTATTGAACCCAGGACCTCTGGCGTAACAATCAGACTTACAACCAGTACTCTATTAAGGCAGTAATTTCTAACCTAGTATTTTTCTTTCTTTTTAAAGCTTACTAGCAATGTCGATCGCACTGTCGCACATTACTAGTATTCTTAGTAACCCCTCGTGCTAAGCTAAATGCTTGTGTTACGAGTAGGTTCACTTCGGCAGGGCAATCGGTGAGTTTCAAACCGGCAACCACGTGATCGCCAGTCCGACGCCCTAGCCATTAAGTTGCCACCGCTTTTAAAAGTGTTGTCCCTCATGTCTTACAAATTAAAACAAATTTATCAATAATTAATATTATATTTAAATAAAAAAACATCATTCTACAATAGCAGACTCAACAGGGCTTGCACAACCATCACGACTAACTGTAACAGGCCTGGCAGGAGCCCACCTCCTATAGTAATAAGGAGATCGTCTGTCAAATCTGTCACGGACGAAATAAGGGTTGTCAGCAACCCTTGCAGATTAACCACATTCGCTGGTGGAGTATTAGGGTTGGCACCAATAGCATACTCCGGCAGACCTCTTAAGAAGTTCACTATAGCCAACGCTTGGGAGTAAAGCTTCAACAATGAAGTTTCCAAAGCTCCCAAGTCCACTGGTATGAGGCAGCTGATGTTGGAAGGCAGAGTGTCGAAGATTGAGAGGAGAGAGAGAAGGAGATTGTATACGTTGTTCAGGAGAGGCAAGAGAATGTTGACTAGGGGGTAGACTGCTGGAAGCTGGACTCCTGTGCTTGCCGAAGCTGGTTGCTAGAAAAAAAACAGTTTGGTATTTAATTTGTTATCGATAGAATGCTGCCCAGATCATCTGGGATGGTATACTGTGATCACGCCTGTATTCCCCGAAGGGTTAGGCAGAGGTGTACTAATGTACACGCACAGTTCGACATTTATGTAAGTTAAGTGCAGTGATAGCCTTGTGATATGACCATTGGACTGACAAAGTCAAAGGTCTCGAGTTCGAATCCAAGGCACGCACCTCTGACTTTTCGAAGTTATGTGCGTATTAATAATTAATTATCACGCGCATAAACGGTGAAGGAAAACATCGTGAGGAAACCTGCATGCCTGAGAGATATTCTTGATTTTCGCAGTAGGCTAGCGTGGCGGACTATAGCCTAATCCCTCTTCTACTGAGAGGAGACCCGTGCCCAGCAGTGGGACATTGTAATGGGTTGATGATGATGTGAAGTATGCCAACCCGCAGTAGGCTAGCGTGGTGGACTATAGCCTTATCTCTCTCCTACTGAGAGGAGACCCGTGCCCAGCAGTGGGACAATGTAATGGGTTGATGATGATGTGAAGTATGCCAACCCGCAGTAGGCTAGCGTGGTGGACTATAGCCTAATCCTTCTCGTACTGAGAGGAGACCCGTGCCCAGCAGTGGGACAATGTAATGGGTTGATGATGATGAAGTAGCAGTGGCACTTAGGACCACTAGATTAACGAGGCACAGTCATATTCATAACATGAAACAAATTCCTTTAACGTGTTTTGTTTTATTTTCCTTTTCACAAAGTATTAGTGAAACAAGACAAAACAAATACAGACATTTCATATTTTTATGACTCCCTCATTGGTCCAGTGGTGGCTAGCGCGACTGCTACGCTAGGTCCTGGGTGCGATTCCCAGGTCGATCAAAGTGTTATTTGGTTTTATGAATGAGTGTTTTATGAAATTGGCTCGCCCCCTATTACGTAGGACCTTAACATACCGGCGAACTGTGGGTATACAATTGTCATCTCTGCCTAACACTTTGAGGAAAACAGGCGTGATGGTATGTTATTTTTATGAATATGTTGGTTAGACGGTTAATATTTATTTGTTTAATTCGAACTGCCTCATTAGTCTAGTGGTCCTAAGCGCGACTGCTACGCTAGAGGTCCTGGGTTCGATCCCCAGGTTGAGCAAAGTGTTATTGGGTTTTTCTATGAATTTCCCAGTAGCAGCTCGGATCTGGATTTGTGCCCGGTTAATGGCAATAGGCTCGCCCCCTATTACATGGGACCTAAATATACCGGCGAAATGTGGGTGCACATTAGTACACCTCTGCCTCACCCTTCGGGGAATACAGGCGTGATGGTATGTTATGTTATGTATATGTTTAATTCGAAATGTTTTTCGCTTACCATAGCAAAAACAGCTAAAACACAAACAAAAACAAGACTAATCTTTGACATATTGCTAAGAATATGTTTTACTGCACTTAAAAATATATTTACAATATTTATTTCACATAAAAAACACTTATATATATGTAAAAGTTACTTAACATAATTTCTTTAAGTTCCATGATAATGATTATCTTTTACAATGTCATATAGTTACCTAATTATTTGGTCAAGTTTTTGCGTAACGTTTATATATTTCTAGCAGTAGATAATGATTATATAACAATAGTTTTATATATGTACTACAAAACTAAAGCGGCATATAGGATTGCGTAAAAGAATGTGTTAAACCATTCTTGGAAAACACGCTAAGTTTCCTGGAAAAAGAATCAAAATGAAACACGAAAGTAATTTAATGTGTCTGTCCGTTTGTTATGTTTTAATAACGTCTTAACCGCTAAACCGATTTTGGTGTAGATATAGATTGGATCCTGGAGACCCAAGCTAAGCTTATCCGTCCTAAAAAATCTTTTGGGATGCGAGTAAAAACCACGGGGAAGAGCTAATGATAATATAAAAAAACAAAAGCATACCATCACGCCTGTATTCCCCAAAGAGTTAAACGGAGATGAACGTTATGTAACATCCAGAGTTCGCCGGTATGTTTGGGTCCTATGTAATAGATTTATGAGTATAAATGTGGAGGGATGGAGAGAGAAACCAGTATGTTTCTAACACTATGCGAATATTTGACATTGAATGTATGGCTCCCAAAATTAGGGTTTATCTAAAATAACTGAAGCATGCGTGCCGTTGTTAGGAACTTCTTCTTCTTACTGCCCTTTTCCCAATTTATTTGTGGTCGGTGCAGCCTGGTTTTTTTTTTCATTCATCCCTGTAAGTCGTCATCTCATCATTCAATCCCTTTTCCATCATATCTGACTTCACACAATCCATCTATATTTTCTTTGGTCTCCGTCTACCCCATACTGGTTTCTAACACTATGCGAATATTTGACATTGAATGTATGGTTCCTGTTGGTAATTTTGACATTAGGAAGACCAACACCTCAGTCAGGAATCAAATAAAATCAACATAACGCGATAAAATCCGTAAAAAGTAGTTTTATTTCATTAATTTGGGGAGTTCAACGAATCGACGAAACATTTGCGTAGGTATATGAGTAGGTAAGTAATATAACCTGAAGTGTGCTCATGTTCCAGACGAAGTACCCAAGGAAAAGGTTACATCACTACATAGTATAAAACAAACTCGACCCGCAGTGTGTCTGTCCCTATGTATGCTTAGATCTTTAAAACTACGCAACGGACTTTGATGTGTTTTTTTTAATAGATAGAGTGATTCCAAAGGAAGGTTTATATGTATAATACATACGTATGATAGTACAGAAAAGTTGAGAAATCGCGCGGGCGAAGCCGTGGGCGGAAAGCTAGTTAAGTATAGCTATACAAAGAAATATTGTGCCTCTAAGAAGGAAAAAGATACATGCAACTTTCGTATAAATTTATTGACAAACACGGGAATATAATCCTTTAAGGGTGGTCTTATCTTATCGCTAAAGGCGTTTTCTGTCAACATACCATCACGCCTGTATAGCTGAGGGGTTAGGTAGAGGTTCATTATGTATACCTACCCATATCTCGTCTGTAATATTTACCATGTTATAGGGGGCGAGTCTATTGCAATTTACCGGGCACAAATCAAAACTCCGAGCTACCATTGAGAATTTCACAGCAAAAACTAATAAGATTTTGTTTGACCTTGGAATTGAACCTAGGACTTCTAGTAAAGCAGAATCGCTTGTCACCACTAGACTAAGAGGTAAATACTTGTGTTCTTTCTTAAAAAGGTTTACAATAGCAACACTACGTTGCAGAAAAAATGCATGCATTGTTATATAAAATATAATAATACATTTGACCTTGAACTTGACTCGTGTTGGAATGCATTCAAATGTGCTGTGGTAGTTAAAATTATGTAAATGTTATTTTGCTTATTAAGTAAATATATTTGACCTGCTTTAGAATGAAATAAAATTTCATTTTACGGATTTTTTGCGTTTTATAGGGTTTTACTATGAAATTCCTAGTAGCAGCTCAAAGTCTGGATTTGTGCCCGCTTAACGGTAATAGGCTCGCTCCTATTACTTGGGACCTAAACATACCGCCAAAGTGTATACCGTGTACATTGGTACACCTCTGTCTTACCCTTCGCGGAATACGGGTGTGATGGTATGTTGAGTTAATTAGGGAAAGCAAGCAAGACAAGGACAAATATATTTAAAAGTTACCTTCTGTTGTGTTTTTTACGTGCCGCTGTGAGCTTAGAATACAGTTCCTAATTACTTCTTTTCACATAGGAAATAAGGGCATTTCGTAAGAGGCGAAAAAAATATTTGACTTGCTCAGTAAGATAGGAATTCTTACGGCCTGACTCAGATTCCGAGACCAAGCAAGTGTAATATTTTCTCGCCTCTTACATTTCAATACCTAATTGCTGCTGTTATTGGGTTTTTCTATGAAATTCTCAGTAGCAGCTCAGAGGCTGGATTCCCAGAATTGTCTTAGAAATAATAAGTTTCTATCCACCAACCCTAGCCTTGGGATTCTTGAAATTCGCCATGACCATAACAGGGTGTGGTTTAGTACAAAAATGACATCCAAGATTTTACCTGTGATGACGAATTTCGCTTCACAATTGCTCCCAAAAACGGCGAAGGAAAACATCGTGAAACTGACATGTCCTAGAATAAAAGACATGTGACATCTACCAACCCGCACTGGGCCCGCGTGGTGGATGACAGCCTACTCCCTCTCACCGAGAGGAGGCGTGTGTCCCAGCAGTGGGATTATAGGCCGATTATGCTATGCTATGCAACGTGACGTCATTAGATTAGTTTTTCAAATTATAACGAATTTTTACATAACATACCATCACGCCTGTATTCCCCGAAGGGTTAGGCAGATGTGTACTTAACGTACAGGTACACCCACAGTTCGCCGGTATGTTTAGGTCCTATGTAATAGGGGGCGAGCCTATTGCCATTAACCATGGCACAAACCCAGACTCCGAGATGCTACTGAGAATTTCATAGAAAAACCCAATAACACTTTGCTCTACCTGGAGATCGAACCCAAGACCTCTAGCGTAGCAGTCGCAATTGAGACCACTAGACTAACGAGGCAGTCAAGTGAAGTCAACGAATTTTTTTGTCTATTGATAAAATATTTTATACATGTTTTTATCAAATCATTTTTATATCATTACTTAATTACTTTTGTAACACAGTTGCACATAATATTTTTTTAGATAACAAGTGTATTTATAAAGAGTAAACTAACTGGTATTAGACAAACATAATTTATAACTAGATTTAAAATTGACGTTCAAAATGCGTCCCTCTATCATTGTCTTTGGTTTCTCTGTGGTTTTCCTGGTTAGTATCTATTATTCATACTTATTTTCATTTATATTACTGCTAAAAACGTAGCAAAATTTTTACCTGTATAGATATGAATTTTCAATTGAAAAAAAAAAAATCTCCACCTTACAGCTACAATTACAGATTTTTTTTGACTGCTTAGTTTAACAATATTTGAAAATAATGGTTTATGCGTTAGCTTTAAAACAAATTATAAGCATTGCTATCTTTGTGAATTCAAAATACGGTCATAGGCAGGAGTCAAACCTGCGTCCCTCTGGTTAAGTGCACCGAACGCCTTAACCACTAAGGTATCGAGTCCACCGCCCGTGATATCGAATTTCTCTTCCACATTTTACGTCTTAAGGTGACGTCAGCCATTCCCATATTTTCTGCTCATATTTTTTTACTCATATTTTCCGCTACTAGGCACCGTTCTTGTCATTCATCAAAAAAGGCTATTTTTGGTTTTTCAATTTCTTTTTGTTTTTATTTAGCGCCTAAGGTGAGACCTTAAACTATTTTCTACTTAGTTTTTTCTCAAAAGTCGTCAAATAAGACACGCCAGCGCCATCTAGTATTAAAATTGTATAGCCTAATCAGTAGTTTAGTGAGTATCGCACATTCTCTATCGCTGAAAAGCTTGTACAGCACTCCTAGTGGACACTCGAGGAACTATATTTTCAATGAAAAATATTTGACAGCGAATATCGTTTAGACAGCGCTAAGGCTACTAGTATTGATAAATAAAGTGTCTTTAAAATATCTACTTTCAGTTATCTTTATTTTTAATATCATAAATCTGAATAGTTTGTTTGTTTGGACGTGTTAATCTCTGGAATCACCAGTCAGATATGAAAATAATTTTACAGCATCTGATAGCCCGATTTTTAAGGAAGATTATAGGCTATTTAAAATCACGTTAGGAATTATTAGAAGCGGGTGAAACGGTGGCATAAATAATAAAATATGTAGGCGATGAACGTTAAATATATTATTAAATCATAATTGTTTTAAGTCTCTGGAAGGTACCATTTCTCACTTTGTCGTTTTTTTACAGATCGGTCAAACTGAAGCCATGATACCAGCGTATTCTGTCTCCGCTCTCCGCCTAGCCTTCGACGAGATTTCCACAGTGCTACCAATAGCCAACCAGCTCGCCTGTCTCCTAATACCGTTTCTGATAAACCTCATAAACAACCTGAACAATCTTTCAAACATTGTTCAGAACCTAACTCCGGCACTGCTGCCATATTTCGGCTGCACTTTACCCCTTCTTTACGCAACTTTGACAGATTTAGCTTCTGTATTGTTCTTGTATATAAGTGTGTTAATTTCTTTGTTTAGGTCAAATGTGTTGGCAGCTCCTGGCTTGTTGTTAGGTTTAGTATCTCAAGTATTGAATTTAGTACTGAATTTGTTGAGTGGTTTAACTGACGGAACAGGGTTACTTAGTAGCTTGATCAAGCTGATCACCAGTATCGTAGTGGAGCTGGAGAAGTTATTGATCTAGCTATTATTGTTTTTATTGTAAATAAAGTATGTGTTTGTAAATATGCTTTTGTATTTTTTCTTATTAATAATTAATTATCACACGAAAGAAAACATCGTGAGGAAACCTGCATGCCAGAGAGATTTTCTTGACGGCATGTGAAGTCTGCCAACCCGCAGTAGGCTAGCGTGGTGGACTATAGCCTAATCCCTGTCGTACTGAGAGGAGACCCGTGCCCAGTGCCCAGCAGAGGGACAATGTAATGGGTTGATGATGATGATGATTTTTTCTTTTCCATCTTAACATAACGTAAGTACCATCATCATCATCACATCAGCCAAATGAAGTCCACCGCTGCGCCGCCTGGGCCTGCGGCATAGTCATCTGCCATTACGTGGGACCCATTAGGTTGTCAGTCTGGTCCAGCGTTCATATAACATGCGACAGATGTATCCAGCCCAGTTTTATTTCAGCGTGGCAGCTTTCCGAGTGACGGCTGATACTTGCGCCTTGAAAGGGATGATAGTATTCCTAAAAAAAAATATAGATTTAATTTTTTTTATGCACCATTGGAAACCATTGTGCTCGAACTTAAACACTGGAGTGCATCATATTTTAATTAATTAAATAGATCTTTTAATAAAGCTTGACCTCTCCGTTCTATGTAAACTCATAGAAAGAAGAGATCATCTCTGTTAGTTTCTGATTTAATTATTTTTATTGAAATACGGACTTTATCGCGATATAATAATGAAATGAAATGAAATGAAATGATATTTATTTCTGTAAATAGATCTTTTCAGGACACTTTTACAAGTCAATTTTTTACATTTTTTTTAACTAGATGGCGCCGACGTTTCCTATCTGACGACCTCTGAGAAGAAACGTCGAAACAAACTCAGAGAATCATGGTCTCTTTTAAAGTCCAGACAATTAGTTGTTGTTAGATATGCGAGTTTAACAATGTAGGGCAAAATCTGAACAGGCCTTTTGAAGAAAGAGCCATAACAGCTTTGAGTTGACCTGTCCTAACTGACGGCACGCATACATCAGTCATCGTGTAGCTCAACCATTTTATAGGGAGCTCAACGACCCGTCGCACAACGATACCAGATCAGCAGGACATTTGTGTAGGTCATGTGAAATACTCAAAACTGTCAGAGAAGTTTATTATACATCTGATACGTGTTAAAGCTAACCTACATAGTACTCACATTTACATTTTAATATCGTACAATTAACATTTGAAAACAAAATAATATTATGCATGATTACTAGGACCTACAAGGCCACCCAGTCAACTTGTGAATTAAAAAAGGGAAAATAATAAAAATAAATAAATATACATATTTAAGACACGATAGCCAGCAAGTCGACCAGTCACCACAAGCAGCACCCGTTCACGAGTATAACGCACGGATCAGCCATATAATAATGAATACCTCATTAGTCTAGTGTTCCGAAGCGCGACTGCTACGATAGAGGTACTGGGTTCGATCACCAGGTCGACCAAAGTGTTATTGGGTTTTTCTATGAAATTCCCAGTAGCAGCTCGGAGTCTGGATTTGTGCCCGGTGAATGGCAATAGGCTCGCCCCCTATTACATGGGACCCAAACATACCGGCGAAGCGTGGGTGTTACATTTACTACACCTTTGCCTAATCCTTCGGGGAATACAGGCGTGATGGTATGTTACGTTATACAATGTCTAATATTCGCGTTAGTATCAGAAACCAGAATAAATTCTTTCTATTTAACAGTTTTTGTCCTATTAGGAAATTTAAGTGTATACTTCGTGTTATGCATTTGAGTGGACCCCGAGTTTCTGACCCGTTTGTCATATACATTCCAATATGAAGAATTGGTCATATTTGTCTCCTTTCACTACGATAGAGCTGCGGGCAAAAGCTAGTCAATACGTAGGTAATTTATATTTGTTTTTTCTCTTTATGCTTATTAGCAATACTCAATACTCAATATATTTATTGCACTCCACAATGTTAACAGGTGTTACACAGTAATTTAGTAGGTATCAATCATGGACCCTGTCGGGCACAGCAATTTAGGAGAGAGGAGGAAGGCATTCTATTTTTATATTTGTTATACCTACTACTTTTTTTAGTTTTTTATTTATGTTCTTAATTATTATTTTTTTATAGTTATTGTTTTGTATATACTATTTATATACCGTTTATTTTATTAGCATATTGTATCAATATACCTAGTAAGATTTATATAATTATGTATTTATTATTATATATTTAAACATATTTATAAAGTTATTTATTTGTATAGTTTGTTTTGAATATATTGTTGTTGTTAGACTTAAATGAAGGTAGTCTTCTTTGTTACTGAAGCTAATTTTATTTGTCATGGTTTTTTATTTAGGTATTCGCTTATGTCGTAGTAACTCTTTTTTAATAGCATTTCCTTTAATTTCTTTATAAATATACTATCTTTTTGTTCATTTTTAATTATTTGTGGTAGATTATTATATATTTTAGTCTGTCTTTATGTCTTAATGAGTATGGTAGATGTTTGTCTTCTTGTGTAGTGTAAAACTCGTTGTGTTTTCTTACAAATTTGCATGATTCTAGGATATATATACAAGGTAGAGTTAAGATGTTTAGGCGTTGGAAGTGGGGTTTGCAGCTATCTGTATCTTCTATATTAACGAGAATACGCATGAGTTTTTTTTGTAAGGTAAAAAGAGAAGGTGCGTCTGTACTATTCCCCCACAGTATTACGCCGTAGCTTAGCCACGAATAGGCATAGGCATAATATGTGACAAGTGCAGTTTCTAAATTAGTTGCCTTTTTGACTTCCCGGAGGGCATATGAAAATTGTGAAAGTTTTGACTTAATTTTTTTAACGTGTGATTTCCAATTTATGTTCTTATCTATATTTAATCCAATTCCCAATTGCAATGTGGGTCGCACATTACTAGTAACTTCGTTAACCCCTCGTACTAAGCTAAATGCTTGTGTTACGAGTGGGTTCACGTCGGTAGTGCAGTGGGTGGGTTTCGAACCGGCAACCACATGATCGCAAGTCCGACGCCCTAGCCATTAGGCTACTGCCGCTTCATACTCATACATTGTGGAGGGGGACTCTGAGGATCTCAAAACCGTCGGCCCTCCTGTGCTTTGCTTTTGGCATACCAAACATACCATCACGCCTGTGTTCCCTGCAGGGTTCGGCAGAGGCAGAGGCAGAGGTGTAGGTACTATTAAACACCAACATTTCGCCGGTATGTTTAGGTCCCTTGTAATAGGACAATTTGCCTATGGCACGTAATAAAAACAATTAAATTTTACTATGCTACCATTCTGGGATGAAAATCGAACTTAGGACAACTAAATAAGCAGTCGCACTTACGATTATTTACCTAATGAGGCAGTTAGCAGGCGATTGAAATTATTGAAAAAATAATTGAGAAATATTATTGTGAACTAGCAAGAAATTGATAGTGGCTTCCTTCGTGCCTAATCGAGAAACCTTATCGATTGTAATATCGATAATCGATACCGTTATCAATCGATTCAATTATATATAAATAATATTATATAACAGGCACGTATTTTTAAATAACATTCGAATAGAGAAGTGTGATTGTGTTTTGTTTTTTTTTATAAAAAAAATGATTTGTGAATAATGATGATATATAAGAGAAGATGATTTTAAGAATATTACCGTTTTTCTCATACGCTGTATTGGTATGTATTATTATTTACTTTCCATTACATAACATTAACATACCATCACGCCTGTATTCCCCGAAGGGTTAGGCAGAGGTATACCTACTCATGTACACCCACACTTCACCCGATGTTAAGGTCCCATGTAATAGGAGGCGAGCCTATTGCCATTAACCGGGCACAAATCCAGACTCCGAGCTGCTACTGAGAATTCCATAGAAAAACCCAATAACACTGCTCGACCTGGGGCTTGCACCCAAGACGCGCTTAGGACCACTAGACTAAGGAGGCAATCTTTTTACAGTCTATATACATATTATTATTTATTCTTACTTAAATCTTAATTAACTTAACTTATTCTGCCCCCGGTTTTACCTGCTTTAGCTCCCTTTAGAAGCGTAAATTTATACAATGTATGGTATAATTTTTTATAAGACCATAAAAAATATAGTCAAGCCTATTGGGCTATGGTCTTGTAAAAGTGTCTTTTAAAAGATCTATTTACGGAAATAAATATCATACCATCACGCCTGTATTCCCCGAAGAGTTAGGCAGAGGTGTACTAATGTAAACCCACACTTCGCCGGTATGTTTAGGTCCTATGTGACAAGCACAAATCCAAACTTACACTGCTATAGGATATTTTTATAGAAAATCCCAATAAAATTTTACTCGACCTGGGAATCGAGCCTAGGAGTTTGAGTCAGAGGCTCAGCAGTCGCGATGACGACCACAAGACAAATAAGGCAGTCAATTATAGATTGGTATTTATTATTCTTTTTTTAGAGAATTTAAAAAACAATATACAAGATGGATGGATTTGGAATAGACAGCCACAGTACTTACAGTAAATCTTCTTTTGATTTCAGGTATCCAGCAACACAGGATTTCCAGTAATACCTGCTCAAACATACCCTATTTATCAACAAAATGGCTATGCGAATCCTGTACTTTACCAACCAAACAACATTGCACCTTATTTACAAAACATGGTAACTCAAAATCAGTCGCCATCGATGAACATATCACCTTCTAACGTGAAACAAATTTTATTGAACAGGATCTTATCAAGTCCCTCGTTACAATCGATTTTGGGCTCGAACTTCGGTGGATATGGATCAAATTTGGTTGATTTTAATAACTATCCTATTGCACAAAATCCCGTAAACAATTATTTAGAAGCACCAACAGTATTTGAATATTTAAATGATAAATCAGTTGATGTAAATAAAGACGATAAAGTGGATATTAAATCTGAAAAACCCAAGAAAAGTAAAAAGAAATCTTCAAAATCTAGAAGGAAACAAGAAGAATCTGAGCGAAATGAAAATATTTCTAGAAAAAATACTATAACAAAAGATAAAAATACTCTAACTGTGGAAAATAGTACAGAAACTAGTAAAAAATCCAAAAAGCGCAAACAACATAAAAAAAACATAGAAGTTTCGTCACTAAATGAAACAGAAAATAAGGAAAACGAAAGCAATTCTGAGCGTAAAACTAAAAGACGGAAGAAGAAAGAAAAAGAACAATCCAAAAACGACTCTACTGATAAAGACGTTAAAGCTGAAAATTCTAAACCCCGACGACGTCGTAAGAAAAAACCAAAAAAAGAGGAAGACAATTTAGGAAAAGATACTTCAGAACAACAAAATATACCAAGTGTGGCTCCAAAAGAGATAAAAGAAGGAATAGATGTTGTTAATTTAAATGAAGGTATCGTTGATGAGAATAGAGTGCCGAGAAATCCTATACCTGAAGGAAGTGATTTTCTAAAAGCACTTCCACTGCCAGAAAATACTGGAACAAATTTCATGAAAACTCTGTCCCAATTCGATAATAATCCTTATATGAGTAATTTCTTTGCCAACTATGAAAATATTTATCAATCAATGCTGGCAAATGGGATAGGCAAAATTGAAAAGAAGGAAAAAGTTAAAACTCTAAGAAGAAAAAGAACTAGGAAACATGACAAAAAAAGAACTGCCCAAACAAAACATAGAAATTCGACTGAAGTTGTTGTTTCAGCAAATTCTAATTCTGTTAAAGTTAATTCTACAATAAATGTAGTAACAACTGAAAGAACAATAATAATTAATGAGAAAACGCATAATAATGTCGAAAGTATGCCAAAAGGAGAAGCTTTAAAATCTTTTGATAAAATATCCGAAATGAAAGAACAGATTCTGAAAGAAGATGGTTATTATAAAAATTCACA
The DNA here is from genome assembly GCA_958496365.1 of Subacronicta megacephala. Taxonomy (NCBI): domain Eukaryota; kingdom Metazoa; phylum Arthropoda; class Insecta; order Lepidoptera; family Noctuidae; genus Subacronicta; species Subacronicta megacephala. The sequence continues at coordinate 6,245,265 of OY292540.1, read as the reverse complement.
ACAAGATTCTTATCCTACTACTCATGACAATGGATATTTTAGCGATGGGTATATAGAAGACTATTATCCACTCTTCACAGATAATGCAGCTTATAATGCCAATAACAAAGAGGTTTACGTAAAACATTTAGGTGATACCAAATATTATTACGCGATTGACAAAGATAACGCAGCTATTAATCGACGTAGGTTTGAACACTATCAATTCCCAGAACGTGTCGTTAAAGATTATGAAGTAAGCAAACACTATGAAGATATAGAAAAAGAAGGTATGAAGAATTTTAAAACAGGAATTGAAGAGAAAATCAAAGATGAAATCAAATTTCGCAGCCCACCACATTTAGAATTACCTGATTTCCAAACAAGAAAAATTGACAAAAGCGAAATAAACCCTCAACCTGTTTACAATTTTGAAGAAAGTAGTAATATTAATCACAGATTTGTTGGAGATAAGTCTCAAAATGAAGACAAGGGCAATAAACACAAAAATAATAGAGTAAAACTAAAAGATGAACCTAAAGATATAGAAACTGTGTTTGCCAGATCGAAAGTTGTAAAATATGGGTCAGTTGTTAGCTCAGAAGAAGATATTTCTAATGTGGGAATAAATGATCCAGTTCCATCAGATGAAACATATTTCAAAGATGAAGGCACTACCTATGTTTTGGCAAAATCTCTGGATTATCCGAAAACATTGTGGTAGAATAATTGACTGATTTGTCTAATAAATTCAATTAGAAGAATTTGGGTGTACAAATGTAGTTGAAAGAAAAAAATATTTATAAAATGAGTATGTTATGGAAGATTTAATGATAAGTAATTTATTTATTAAAATAAAGTGTGTAAGTATTAAATTTTTTTTGGTCAATATTATTTTAGTGTAAGTATAGGTTCAGACAGAAAGGTAATCAAATAAAACAATAAATAATATCATTTCTTATACATATATTATTTTGAAAACAATTGTTCAACATTTCCTGCTTAAAATAGTTTTTATAAACAATAATACCAGAGTATCCAGAATAATTGCTTAAGAGCATATTCGTCCTAATAAATAAACGTAAAAAATATTTGCTTGAGCAGCCAGCAGCAGATTAAAATAGAGTTGAAAATAATGAACTTTCCAGAAGTTTACAATTTTCAACCTTAATAAAATTAGGCAAAGAAAAAGAGAATGGTTTTCGTTTCATAAAGAAGGTGTCTGATCACAATATCGGTACCCATTCCTCCGACTACCTAGTGATTATAAAACGGGTTAATAATATCACAAGTTAACGAGCAGACAACAATGCTAACAATTTATCTATATCATTCCATTCAAAATTATCATCTCCGCTCAAAAAATCAGCAAGAAGCACTAATTCTAACATTTTGTCTATATCTTTCTGATCATTATTTGGTGTGCTTACTTTTAATCCTTGTGGTTCCATATAAAAAGGTGATGAAATTGTTGCATATGATGGTAATGCTGGTGAAGGTAAATATGATGGACATAGTCGAGGAGGAGAAAAGGAAATCGGAGAAAATAGAGGTACTATAGTAGTAGTCAGCTGTGGTGAGGGCAATAATGGAATCACAGGTGTTTCAAAAACTGGTGCAGCAAGTGATATTGGTGTATCTAATGTTGAAGCTATTATTGAGTCCATCAATTGACTGTTTAAGTAAGCTACGGAATCAACTGGTGATAATGTTGATTGATACGGATTTGTAGGCATACATTTTGAAACGTATTCATAATTTACAGAAGACAGTATATTCTGGGCTATATTTGATACTATATCGTTAATAGAGGACACCATGTTAGAAGTACATTGAGACACAGAAGAAGTAGGTGACACATTAACATAAGAGATAGGAGTTTGGGATATTCTAGACGAAAAACCTTTTGTGGTAGGTGGTAAGATCACTGGCATTTTTGTAACATATTGTTCAGATAATGATGGAGTCTGGTAAGCGAAGACTTCAGGTAATAGCGGAATAGGAAATAATTCAGGAATATTTATTTGATTTAAATTAGTCATATAATCAAAATTAATGCGTGCTTGTAAATTCTTTATAAGATCATCAGTATTTGTGGTGTCTATAGTCTCTACAATGGGTAACATGTCTGATACTATATCAAAATTACTGATATAATTTGGCAAAAAAGCCGAAGGAGTTCTCGTGTAACTAGTTTGTGAAATAGGTAAAGAAGGGTTCTTTAAAAAGTTTAAAGGCAACGTAGAAGATAAAGATGGTTTTAATACTGGAGATATTTTAGGAGGAATCAAAGGGGTTTTAGGGATTACAGTTGGAGCAATATTAGGTGAGACTTCTGTTATAATGGGATTGGGACTAAGCAATGAGGTCGGAATAGTACCATCTCTTGAAACAGACGAAGGTAACGAAGGTAGGGGATTCACAATGTTAGAATCAAGTACAATTGAATAGGTGTCAGTATCCAATGGCAGTAATGGATTTTTGGCGTTCGTATTTAAAACTGACACAGGCTTTGGTATAGTGTTAATTGATCTTGGAATTTCTGTAGTTTTGACTGAGTTACAATATGACGTAGCCAAGGGACTGTTGATCGAAGCAGAGCTAGGATTACTTACAGGATTAATAAATGATGGGCTTAATATATTCAATGGAGTGAATGCGTTCGGAATACTCATACTAGGTCCTGAGCAAGTAGATGGATAATTTAAAGCTTCAGGAGTTCTGACATTGGGCAAATACATAGGTTTGTAATATATAGGATATAGTAAGGTGGAAGAAGAACTATATGGAGATAAATTTGTGTTAAGAGGAATATCGTATGAAGATAATTCTCTGAATAGAAGATTTCTAGCTTTCAGAAGAGGTAATTCTGGATTTGAAGCAGTTGAATAGAAGCTTGGAGTTACACTAGGTAACGAGGTTATTTGAATTGAACTTATTGCATCATCTCCTTTTATAAGTGGTTCTAAAGGGACAGCTGACAATGAGTTAATATTAGGTTTATTTGACAAAGATGAATACACATCTGGTGCAGATAAACCCGGCAAGGAATTTAATGGACTTGTAAGTGCCACATACGGACTTTGGGTGGGTATTGGTATTTCAGGCACACAGATATTTGGTCTGACATTTCCGGTTATAGGTGTAGATGATGATGAAATTAATGGTGGTAATTTAACTTTAGGTGTTGATGTTTTCTTGGGAAACCTTTTTGGGAAATTCTCATTTAAAATGGAAGTATCAATTTTCGGAACAGGCAAAGGTCTTGATGATGTTGTAAGTTGTAACGTTGAAGAGAATTTATGAAACACAGATCCGTCTTGAGGTGGTGAAAATAATTTTGGCATAATATCTTCACTGTTACATGGTGATTTGGTGATCAGCGGTTCCCTGGGTAAACCTGGTGATGGGATTGATGAAGGCGTTAGAGGCTTTGGCTTCACTGGGGTTACTTTTCCTACTATATCTGAGAAAGGCAGCGTGACTCCACCAAATGAAGCTGTGATGACGGTCTGAAATAAAAAAATATACATACATCTGTGAATCACTTATTACGGATAGAAATCAAACTTAAACCAAAGATGCTTAGTGTCGAGGTTACGATCAACGTGCAGTTTAGTAAAAATCCGTTATAGATGTTGATATTAATAAATTAATGATGAATTATAAGTATTTAGAGTTTTTAGAGTATTTAGAGACACTTTTACAAGTCAATGCGCGTAGCTAAACATGTTTTGTGTAGCTACACGATGTCTGATTGCGTTACTTCTCAGTCGTTAGTAAAAACGACTGAGAAGTAACGCAATCAGACATCGTGTAGCTCAACCATTATTTATAGAACTCAACAACTGTCGAGGATCCCAGATCAGCAAGACCTTTTCGTAATTCCTGAGGTACTCAAAACTGTCAGAAAAACGTTAAAGTGTGAATTCTGAACGAGATCTTTTAATTACTTACCTGATATATAATATAAAACAAACATAATCTTGCTGCCATACTGCTCACTTAAAAATGGTGTGAGGCAAACTGACTCTCTTTTATAACCTATTGAATGAAATAAATTGTCGAAATAAATTTGTGTAACCATTGTCAATATGTGACCTAACTTTTTACACATAACTTCAATTGTGTCATTATGTGATAAATTAAACTGTTGTAATTGAAACATACTTACATCCAAACAGTAATGGATTTAAATATTTTTAAATACCTTTAAGCAATTCATTTTTTGCCTTCCTTACTTCTACGAATAGTTCCTATAATATTATAAGCTCTAAGCTGAAAATGCTTAAGAAATAGTTTGAGTACCTAACTTGAACTAATCAAAGCTCAATTTTAATAACCTTCATAATCATTCTTGTCGCACTGTTGGGCAGTGCATGATATATGTGCTGCTATGTGCAGTGATAGCCTAGTGATATGACCATTGGACTGCCAAGTCAAAGGTCTCGAGTTCAAATCCAAGGCACGCACCTCTGACTTTTCGAAGTCATGTGCGTATTAATAATTAATTATCACGCGCTTAAACGGTGAAGGAAAACATCGTGAGGAAACCTGCATGCCTGAGAGATTTTCTTGACGGCGTGTGAAGTCTGCCAACCCGCAGTAGGCTAGCGTGGCGGACTATAGCCTAATCCCTCTCGTACTGAGAGGAGACCCGTGCCCAGCAGTGGGACAATGTAATGGGTTGATGATGAAGATGATGATGACTGCTGGGCATGACTCTCCTCTCAGAAGGAGAAGGATAAGGCTATAGTGCACTACGCTTGCCTACTGCGGGTTGGCAGATTCCATACGCCCCGTCAATAATATCTCTCAGTCATGCAGGTTTCCTCACGATATTTTCCATCACCGTTTAAGGACATGATTTTAATACGCATATGACTGAAAAGTCAGAGGTGCGTCCAATGATCACCATTTCGATGATAGCATATGCTTAATCCATCAAGTAGGATCATAGGATTCGTTTATTCACACCACATAATTAATTAAATAAGATAAATTGAACATGCTTAACTTATTCTAATAAACTATAGACAATATACGAAAACAAATTATCAGGCCCAGGCGTCGAAGTATTCCTCCGCATCACTGTCGTCTGGTAACGTGCCCAGAAGACTGGCGGCATTGCCACGTTGAATGGCAATACTAATTCTTTGTCCTAAGAATAACCCAGCCCTCTGGTTACGTGAAGTGTCGACAAGTCTCATGGAGATTTCCTTAAAAAGGAGGCGCGCACTTGGACCCCATGGCCCGAGCGTTTCGACTCCAAACGGCTCAAAAATATAGCTCCCATTGAGGTTACTATATTTTCGCCGCTTTAGAGTCATAGCATACCTACTGAAGCTCTGAGTTGCTTTGGTAGATAGACGCAACGATGTCATCCGCCATAGAACTAAAGTCACCGAAATTGCGTGAAATAAGCACGCTGAAGTGGAAGTAGGCCAGCCATGTCTGCAGACGGACAGACGATCGATGGAGCAGACAAGTGTTAGAGTGGAGATCGCGTTTGAGAAAGCTTAGTGTGGGACGCCTTGTGCCTCGATGCACTGATGATTTGAATAAGGTGGCTTGCAGAGGATGGATGCGAGCTTCCCAAGACCGGGATGGTTGGCGCTCTTTGGGGGAGGCCTACGTTCAGCAGTGGACGGCAATCGGCTGTTATATGATGAAGATATTAAAACAGATAATAGCCTTTTTTATTGCAATTAAATAATTGACTACTCGAATAGTTATATTATGACCACATACATTATCAAAGTGGAGATAAAATAATACTTACAACATAACCATTACATTAATGAGTAATTATTTCATAATTATAATAATGTAACATTACCATTATTATTAAAAACTTGCTGTGCCTCGCGGTTTCACCCGCTTTGCCCTGCTCCTAAAGATCGTAGCGTAATGCTAGATAGCCTATAGCCTTCGCCGTGAATGTGGCTATCATATACAAAAATATTTTTTTAAATCCGACTGGTAGTTCCAGAGATTTGCGCGTACGCACGGCTTCACATCAAGATATAAAAAACCAGTATACGCTGGCCTTGAATTCTGCGGAAAACCTTTACAATGGGAGATCAGTCTTAACTGGTTTTTATACCTTGATATGTAGCCGTACGGGTACACGGGGTAATAAAGACCCCCATATTGGTTATCCTTCAATATTTAAAATGGACAGACATCGGCCTGTTACAAATTTTATTATCTGTAGATATATGTATAATTATTGGACATGCATATAGATAGGTACCTACCTACCTACGTGATTTCTAGTAATTTTCAATATAATTGCTACAAATTACCTACCACATCTATTTCAATTCTCCTTATCTTTTCGATTTGATGTTAATTAATTTAATGATAGCAGGCGGTGATGCTAAGCGTAAACTCCTGAGTTCGATTCCCACATCGATCAAAATGTTATTATTTCTAAAGAATCAGAGCTGATATTGAGAATTTACTAGAAACACTCAATATAATTTTCGACCTGAGAATTGAACCTACGATCTCTAGCGTAATAGTTGTGCTTAGCACCGCTAGACTCATTAGCCAAAGATGTATACTTTTTAATGGTACACACGGCACACACACATCAATCTATACAAAATTAGTGTAGACTGACCACCCATTCCACTGAGAATATTGCCATTAACCGGCCACAAATCCAGATTTCGAGCTGCTACTGAAAATTTCATAGTAAAATAACACTGCTCGGCCTGGGGATCGAACCCAAGACCTCTAGCGTAGCAGTGGCGCTTAGGACCATTAGACTAATGAAGCAGCCGATCTTCAATCAATTTTGTATGTTTTCTCTAGGTTATGTCCTGGCGAATGTTAGTAGATAGTCTTGTCAGATAGACTAGCTTTCCACCCACGGCTTCGCCCGCGTGGTTTCTCAGCTTTTCTGCATTTAAAATTTTCCCGTTTTTGCAACAATTTTCATTAAGAGCGGAGCATACTCCGCTCCTTTTGGTCTAAGCGTGATGATATATATCCTATAGCCTTCCTCGATAAATGGGCTATCTAACACTGAAAGAATTTTTCAAATCGGACCCGTAGTTTCTGAGATTAGCGCGTTCAAGTAAACAAACAAACAAACTCTTCAGCTTTATTTAAACTATTACTTATGTAGGTAACCTTTGTTTAGTATCAATTCTAGAACGCGATTGTCCTTTTCCTGAGGTTGGCGGTAATTCCTACGACACAGTATTATTACTATAGGCCGACCGATTAACTCGCGTATCGCCTGCGCGGTAAGAAGGGAGCGGGGGCGGGTAACGCTACACACGGAGTCAATAATCCAAAGATTTATCTTGAGATAGACATTGATGGTAAAGAATAAAATAATAAGTATCTTTTTTAAGTATTTATTTATCTCCCCCCGCTCCCTTCATACCGCGCAGGCGATACGCGAGTTAAGTTAAAAAAAAAAACGGTCGGCCTATAATGTAGGTATTACCGCCACCAATGTTACAGTTATAGTGTGTTTTTGTTCAATAAATTATTATTTATTTATTTATTTTATAATATAGCCTCTATGAGATAAGCTATTAAAAGGCGAGTGCAGTTTTTAGTCGGCACAAGGCCATATCCCCAAGTGACGAATGATTCATGAGTTTTTCCGCATTCCACCCTCCCCCAAAAGAGTTTTTTCCTCAACTCGGGGGTACAACAAACTAATCTTCAATGAGATAGATCAATATAAACGTGTTAGTATGTGGGTTTCCGGTAATCAATCATTGGATTACGATCCTTTATACCCTTTCCTGTGTGAAAATAAGGGTTGAAAAGGGTTAGAGTTCAGAATAAACTTGGGCTGTTTGGTTGTCGCATGAAAACTACATCTATTTCTAATAATTTGCTATAATTTGTTGGTTTTTATAAGATGAGATGACAGGTCAACAAAATCCGAATAGCACAAGCATGCATGCATAATTAGCCGATAATCTTCCCACTGTTTCCCAGCAGTGGCCACAGGCTTCTTCGCCGTGACAGAAAGTGGACCATAAGCCACCACGCGGGCCCAGTGCGGGTTGATAGACGTCACATGTATCCTAATTTTTGGTTCTAGGAGATGCCGGTTTCCTCACGGTGTTTTCCTTCATCCTTTTGGGAGCAGTAGTTGTGAAATACAGTTTGTTCGAAAATCTTAAGTCTGTCTGACGTTTTTTGCAAATTGATTAGTACAAGTAGTAAGAATAAATCTACAACGTTAGCAGCTTTCAATCTAGTACGAAATATAACTAAAAATTTAGATAAACGCGCAATTGTGTCAACCATTTTCTTTGACATGACTCGTGCTTTCGATTTCGTAGACCATGACATTCTAATAGACAAATGTGACAGATATGGAATCAGAGGACCAACACTAGCATGGTTAAAAAGTTACTTATCAGGACGTAAACAAGGGGTAGAATTAAAAAGAATTGATAAAGATTTAACGGTAAATATCTATAGGTCGGAGTTTCGATACAATAAATCAGGCGTTCCTCAGGGCAGCATATTGGGGCCTCTGCTATTTTTATTGTATATAAATGACCTTCCTACAGTAACTCCACATCAATGTGTACTATTTGCAGATGATGTATCAGTTGTAGTTGAAAGCAGTAAAGAAAGCCACGAAGGCTTACTAAACTCGGCAGTAGTTTTAATAGTTAACTGGCTAGAAAACAATAAATTGTGTGCAAATCTTTCAAAGACTAAATATGTTACTTTTTCAAATTATAACTCAAAGAATAAGAATGATGAAATAAATCTTGTAAGCCATGGACATGCAATTCAAAAAGTGAACGAAATGAAATTTCTTGGTATTATACTAGATAATCATTGTAACTGGAAGGCTCATATAGACTATGTTTGTAAAAAATTAAATAAGTTTGTATATGCATTAAAAAAACTAAATAGAACGTCATCACAGAAAACTGCTCTTCTGGCGTACCATGGTTTTGTGGTTTCTAGTCTAAGGTATGGTCTCCTACTATGGGGAAACTCTACTAATGTAAATCAAGCTTTCATAGTCCAGAAAAAATGTTTAAGAGCAATTTGTGGAGTAGGACCCCTTGTTTCATGTAAACCCCTCTTCAAAAAACTAAATCTACTTACTTTGACAGGCTTATATATTATGCAAGCAGGTATTTTTGTTAAAGAACATCAAAACTTATTTACGCAGATGAAAGACAACTTTAATTCCGTGGTGAGGAAAAGGGATCCTACTCGACTAGTTATGCCCACTGGCAAGAGCCATTTATTTTATAGAAACTCATATGTAATGACTATAAAAATTTTCAATAAAATTCCCAAACCTATAAGAGAATTACCACTAGCTAAATTTAAGACAAAACTGCATAAGTGGCTCATAGAACATTGTTTCTATAATACCAAAGAATTTATGAAATGAATTTGAAGACTTGACTATTCTTATTATTTTTAGTGTATTCTTTTTGACATTTCCATTTATCATTGTTTAATTTTGACATTTTCTCATTCACACGATTGTATTTGATTGCCCTGTCCTTGCCCTTCAAATTGTAATTATAAATATTTAACTTTCGCATGCCTTATAAAGGTGAGATATCTGTGTGCTTTCGGAAAATGTAACAACTTTTATAATACCATGTCTCTAGCGAATAAATGATTTTGATTTGATTTGATTTGATTAGTGGTTAGTTTTAATAGAATGAATCGGTGTAAACAATAAGGGTCATATAGGTATGTTTCACATTTGTGATTATTTTCTTTACTAATTTCGATATTTATCTATAAAAACACTTAATGGTAAACGCGCTGGTAAAATCGCTTAATTTTACCAGTGCTGTGGTTTGGAATAGCTAACTTTAGACAAGCAGAGTTATTTAGTAAGATAAGTGTTCCGTACGGATTCAGAATAAAAAGTTTTCTTTTCTTCTTCCAAACTAAGTGCTGAATCGTATTTTAATAATTCTTTCACCATTTGAAAGACACACATTCACTATTTTTTATCTCACGGAATAACCGAGATCTAATGTAACACTTTAGGAATAAAGAAAGAAAAGAAAACATATAAGAGACATAAATAAAACCAAAAGAATATGTATTATTCAATTATATATTTACCAACACCACATTACAAACAGGAATAACTCAAAAATCAATAAATGTAATTATAAGGGCCGAAGCCGCAGGAACTGACAGGTGAAACCACGGGACCCACAGGGGATATAACTCCATAGTCCACAGGGGACCCGTAAGCTGGTAGACTAGGGACAATGACATCTCCAGACATGGGCAAAGTATTGCTGAGCAGGTTGCTGACAACCAAAAGTTGTAGCGCATTTGCCAAATTATTTGCCACGGTGCTATCTTGAATAATGGTAGTCGCTGGCATTGTTACAGGGTTGGAAACTATGGTTTCTACTCCATAAGACTGTGGCAATACTTCCATGATGGGGGGGCCGTAGTTAGGACCTAGGACGACTTGGTTGGGAAGTATTGTCTCTGTTACTGGTAGTTGCAAAGGCACGAGGTTCTGCCCACGGCCTGGCAAGACTCGGTTTAAGCATTGCCCGTTGATTGCCTGAAAAAATATTGATAGTTCAGTTATTTGGAAAAGAGAATATCCTTTCTTTCATCATCAACCTATTTACTGTTCCATGAGTCTCCTCTCAAAAGGAGAAGGTTTGCGCTATAGTCCACTACGCCAGTCACAGCAGGTTGGCTGACTTCACACGCCTTCGAGAAAATCTCTCAGGCATGTAGGTTTCCTCAGGATCACTTCCTTTGCCGTTTTAAGTGTGATAAGTAATTAATTGTATTAATAGTATAGTATTATGAGTACATACTATTAATACAATCTCGAATTTGAATACAAGGCGCCAAGGTAACTCTGACTTTTGATAATCATGTGCGTATTATGAATCAAACTCAGTACCTGTGGCTTAGTATTCACCTTTACGACTACTAGACTAATGAGATGGAGCATTAGATTAAGTAGACAGTATTAATATGCAAGGGTATATCCAGGACTTATCCCCCCTAGGGGAGGGGAAATACGCCTCTTGGATACGTCTTCGTTAATTTGAATACTTATACTCGTACTTACATTAAACAATGCCAATTGCAGGCAGACAAAAGCAACAACTTTAGCGGCCATTTTCTTTTTGATATTCAAAATTCGAAACCAAAACAAATGGAATACTATGTTTAATTCTCATTTAAAGTCAGTTTATATACTAAATTATTATCTAAACTTTTCATTTATCTTTCAATTACTTCACGTTATCATTAGTTTAGTAATAGGTTCTGTAATACTTGATAATGTAAGCAATATTATACTATTGTCTAACAACTAGGCACGAATCTCCTGCAGGGGTGACTGAGATTGTTGGCTATTCACCGATCACAATTTTTTTTAAAGCTTAATAGCAATATGTATCGCACATCACTAGTAATCTTGCTAACCCCTCGTGCTAAGCTACATGCTTTATCGTGCCGCAACGTCAACTTCAAGGCGTTTGTAGTGCGAGTACCAACTAGTTTTCTGCACGTCGTCATGAAAGAGGACTATGAGGAGGATATATGTTAGTTTGTAAGGTCTATGGGCCACAGTATATTTGTTACAACATGTCAGGCTACTGTGGCCCATAGACCTTACAAACTAACATATATATTATAATATAACAGTGTTTGTTAGCATATAACTTAAAGCTATGTTAGTAAAAAACTTCACTGGCACTACGTCAATGTGCGTTCTTGTTGCACTTGTCCGCGGAAGCGACGGAACACCACTCCTTGCGGCCAAAAGTCCTCTTTCATGACGACGTGCAGAAAACTAGTTGGTACTCGCACTACAAACGCCTTGAAGTTCACGTTGCGGCACGATAAAGCATGTAGCTTAGCACGAGGGGTTAGCAAGATTACTAGTGATGTGCGATACATATTGCTATTAAGCTTTAAAAAAAATTGTGATCAGTGAATAGCCAACAATCTCAGTCACCCCTGCAGGAGATTCGTGCCTAGTTGTTAGAAAAACCCTAAAAAAAACCCTAAAAAAAATAGGTGAGTTTCCCACCGGCAACCACATGACCGCTAGTCCGATGCACTTAGAACCTTATAACCTTCTTTCTCTCTTTATTCACTCAATGCTGAATGGAGGCCTCCTCCGTTACACGCCATTCTTCTCAATGTTTTGTCTTTCTCATTAATTTAACAGTTTCCTGGCCCACCTACGATCGGCTCCTCGGCTTAATATCCCGCCGCTTATGTACTTAATATATATAACATAAAAAGTACATACATTAACATTAATAGGACCTCCACCTTTTTTGAAGCGGCTAAAACCACATGGGTTTTAGATTGTATTAAAATATTTGTAGGTAGGTTTAAAATTTGTTTGTTTTCCATTTGTTACTACTTGTACAATCTGGCCAGTTATTACGCAAGTCTTACTTGTACTTGACCGGATTTTCACAGAGCAGTACATATGTCTGTTTTCTCAGATGTTTTTAATAAGGCCAATGAACTTAAAAAGGCCAAAGAGGTTGAATATGGTATTCAAAATTTCGTAGATAGAGTACCCAAAAGTACAATCAAATTTAGAACCTCCTTTGCTCGAGACTGTCTCATTAATCTAGTGACGGCCTCATTAGTCTAGGTGTCCCAAGCGCGACTGCTACGCTAGAGGTCCTGGGTTCGATTACCAAGTCGAGCAAACTATTATTGAGATTTTTTATGAAATTCTTTGTAGCAGCTCGGAGTTTGGATTCGTGCCCGGTTAATGGCAATAGGCTCGCCCCCTATTACAACCTAAACATATCAGCAAAGTGTGGGTGTGCATTAGTACGGCTCTGCCTAACCCTTGGGTGAATTGAGGCGTGATGGTAGATAATAATTTTGTTTGTTGACGTCAGTTAAAAAAAAAGTCCCATTTTATCTTAATCTATGGCATTTATTTAAATTCAGAACTCCACGACCATGTTTTCAATTTAGACCACCCATTTCCGTTTCCTGTGTTATAGTAGTCGGTGGTACCGGGTATTTCATGGTATTGAATGTGGGGTGGGATGTGCCAGGCTATTGGCCGGAAAAACCTGGGACGGAAGAACCAGTTCGGTAGTCCTGAAAACAGTGAGAAAATTAATTTAAAATGACAACAAGACTGCCTCATATTCATATTCATATTCTTTATTGCATTCTCGTTAGTCTAGTGGTCCCAAGCTGCTACGCAAGAGGTCCTGGGTTCGATTCCCAGGTCGAGAAAAGTGTTATTGGGTTTTTCTATGAAATTCCCAGTAGCAGCTCGGTGTCTGGATTTGTACCCGGTTAATGGCAATAGGCTCGCCCCCTATTACATGGGACCTAAACATACCGACGAAATGTGGGTGTACATATTAGTACACCTCTGCCTAACCCTTCGGGGAATACAGGCGTGATGGTATGTTAACAAAGAAAAAAGCGGCGGTAATCTAATGGCTAGGTCATCGGACTACGATCATGTGGTTGCCGGTTCGAATACCACCTATTAGACCACCGACGACGTGAACCCACTCGTAACACAAGCATTCAGCTTAGTACGAGGGGTTAACAAGAATGCTAGTAATGCGATCCACATTGCTAGTAATCTTTAAAGAAAAGAGATTAAAAAGATAGAGCGGTAATTGGGTGCAATACTAAAACCTTTGGTCCCGATTTGATTCGAATTCCTTCTTTGGTAATACATTTAAATATTACTAGCTATAGACGGGACATCACAAAAATTATACAAAACTGTCAAATTCCTCCAAATGATTTAAAACCTTGAAATGTTGTTGTTAAGTTCAAAATCAACTGAGAAAAATTTACATTTTGTGGTAAATTCATGTGCTGGCGACCATACCTTAATAATAATGTCAGCCTGAGAAAGAGAGAAATGAAATCAAAACAATAACATTTTCATTTACAGAAAATTTTAATCCCGATTCGATTCGATTTGGTTTCCCAATGTCCGTCCCCTTAAACTTTCGTTTATGTCTTTGTCAGACTGACAAACGGATTTGTTATCTATGGATAAAGTGAGCCGCAATTATTTGAAAAAATAAAATATAAGCACGGCTACACATCAAGCTACACAAAACCAGTTTATGCAGGCCTCTTATTGTATGGGAAGTCTATACAATGCAAGATCAGCTTAAACTGGAATTTTATAGGTTAACCTGTAGCCGAGTGTACTATATATCTATCTATACTTAGGATTTTAATTGCCTTATTCCAAGTCCTCAAAAACCCATTACATTGTCCCACTGTTGGGCACGGGTCTCCTCTCAGGACGAGTAGGAATAACCTGTAGTCCACCACGCTAGCCTGCTGCGGGTTGGCAGACTTCACATGCCTTTAATAAAATCTCTCAGGCAAGCAGGTTTCCTCACGATGTTTTCCTACACCGTTTAAGCGCGTGATAGTGAATTATTAAACTTCTAAAAGTCAGAGGTGGATTCGAAATTGAGACCTTTGTCCTGGTAGTCCAACGGTCATATCACTAGGCTATCACTGCACTATTCCAAGTAGTAGATTAAAATTTTGGTAATAATGTACCGCCTTTTACTCGTAATATTGAAATGCCTTATAATGCCGTATTGAAATTTCTAGAGCGAACTAAACTGTGCTGGAAGAAGCTGTTAGTAGAAACAGGTTAATGGAAGGTCCAGTGTCAGAATTGGACATTTACGATGTGTTAATGATGGACCAGGCGTTTCATCATCTGGTTTGCCTTGCGCGCTCATTCGATTCAACTCGATGTTCGACGGAGGTTTGGAAGGCGTTGTGACGATAAATTTCCAATCACCTGTAACATTATTAGTATCTTTAATATATTTTGTTATTCAATATTACGTTGCGTGTGGAAAATAACGAATATTGAGAACCTTTTTTGGATATTGAACGAAGTCATATTTTTCCTTTACTAAAATAACTTAAAGGTGCTCCCTCACCGGGAGCATTCGCGTGTAATGTAACGTTACAGATTTGAGCATTACATCAGTGAAGGAGGAGAACCAAGCATTACAATGTGCACCTTGTAATGATACAAAACGGGCATACATTAGTGAAGGAGAAGAACCGAGCATTACAATGCGCACCTTGTAATGATACAATGTGTAATATCTTGATACAACTTGTAACATCAATGCGCTCCACTTCCCCAGCCACTTCGTCTGACATCCTGCTATGAAATGCTCAAAGTCGAATCAATATGTTACATTACACGCAAATGCTCGTTAGTCAGGGAGGTATTAGAGAAAACAATTATCTTAAGGTGCTCCCTCTCCGGGAGCATTCGCGTGTATTGTAACATTATAGATTCGACTTTGAGCATTACATTACAATAATACCTCCCTGACTAACGAGCATTTGCGTGTAATGTAACATATTGATTCGACTTTGAGCATTGTCTTGAGCATTCGGCTGGGGGAAGTGGAGCGCATTGATGTTACAAGTTGTATCAAGATAATTATTACACATTGTATCATTACAAGGTGCGCATTGTAATGCTCGGTTCTTCTCCTTCACTAATGTATGCCCGTTTTGTATCATTACAAGGTGCGTATTGTAATGCTCGGTTCTCCTCCTTCACTGATGTAATGCTCAAATCTGTAACGTTGCATTACACGCGAATGCTCCCGGTGAGGGAGCACCTTTAAGTTATTTTAGTAAAGGAAAAAATCGATTTCGGTTCTGGTTAAGTACACCAGACGCAATAACCGCTAAGCCATCGCGAGTCCCACCCGCTAGGTTGAAATTTTCCTTTAAGTAAATTCAAAAATTTACGTCTTTGAGGTGACGTCAGTGACCTCAAAGACGGTGTTCGAACAACACAACATACCATTTCGTGTCGGGAGCTTAAGATGTAATGAAAAAAGAGGATGAGAAAGACAGATGTCAATGTCAATGGAATGATAGTAGTAGTGCCTGCTGGCATATCTACATGCCAGCATGAATCGGCCCTCACGACCGGGGAAGTACTACCCTCCCACAGACTATCGACGTCAAGTAGCAGTATGCATACCTACTGTTGCGTTTCGTAAGCTCTCAGACCCGTTCCTTCTCCTTTTCTCTTTCCCTTCTCTTGTCTACGTTAACGGTAGCAACGAAGAACAGGGGCCGTATTACCACGTATGAATGCCATCATTTTTACGTTGTGAGAGAGGGACGCCACTATTTAAAAATGATGGCATTAATACGTGGTAATACGGCCCCTGTAGCAGTATTTGCGCAAACTACTGTGCATCGACTGCAATGGCCTTGATTTGTTATTGGGAACTTGTTTTGCTGGAACGAAGCATTTATAATGAGTGACAACCTTAAGACTGCGTGCAAGGAATGTTATGATATAGTACCAAGTGGTTTTTATGTGTTATATTATTATATTGCCTTTATTTAACCGTAGTAAGGAGGCGGCGGGGCTCCAGGTAGTCCTGGCTGGTAGGGCAGGCCCGGCACGAAGGGGGGAAAGCCAGGGAAGCCAGGGTAGTACCCATGGAAGAATGGTGGGACCCACACTCCTACGATGCTCTGGAAAGGAAAATGTTAACATTATTTTATTTGCTACCTCAGATCAAATAGAAAGTTAGATAGAACTTTGCGAACAAAGAAGTGAGGCCGGCTAAAATGAAATAAAAAGTTAAGATGGAACTTTGCGAACAAAGAAGTGGGAGCGGCTAAAACTACGCCTTGCCGTGTACAACACACAATTACACGCACACATGTATTAGTTAACTGCGCCTTATCTTGTCAGTTTCGGTATACGTGTGGGCGTGTAATTGTGTGGTGTACACGGCAAGGCGTAGTTTTAGCCGGCCTCACTTCTTTGTTCGCAAAGTTCCATCTTAACTTTTTATTTGATCTGAGTTTACTACGTCATTATCATTATTGGGTTATTCTATGTGAACTCAGTAGCGGAATCTGGATTTGTGTTTCGTTACAGGCAATAGGCAGTGCAAGTGCAGTGATAGCCTAGTGATATGACCGTTGGACTGCCAAGTCAAAGGTATCGACTTCGAATCCAAGGCACACACCTCTGAATTTTCGAAGTAATGTGCGTGTTAATAATTTATTATCACGCACTTAAACGGTGAAGGGAAATATCGCGAGGAAACCTACATGCCGTGTGAAGTCTGCCAACCCGCAGTAGGCTAGCGTGGTGGACTATAGCCTAATCCCTCTCGTCCTGAGAGGAGACCCGTGCCCAGCAGTGGGACAATGTAATGGGTTGATGATGATGATGGTAAATATGGAGGTACTTTTACGATACCGTTATAAGAACGCTCTGAAAACTTAACCCAGGCTACTGAGGCAGTTCTAACAGTTTCGTGACCTAAGAAGATCTAATTAGGTATGTAAGTATTTACAATAATAAATATTATTTGCCTTAAATGACTGCCTCATTAGTCTAGTAGTCCTAAGCGCGACTGCTACGCTAGAGGTCCTGAGTTCGATCCCCAGGATGAGCAAATTGTTATTGGGTTTTTCTATGAAATTCTCAGTAGCAGCTTGGAGTCTAGATTTGTGCCCGGTTAGTGGCAATAGCCCCCTGTTACATGGGACATAAACATACCAGCGAAGTGTGGATGTACATTAGTACACCTCTGCCTAACCCTTCGGGGAATGCAGGCGTGATGGTTTGTTAAATATTATTTGTAGTAATGAAAGTTTAACAAAAAAAAACCCACCTGCACTAAAACTAAAACAGCGACAAACAAAATGAAAACCATCGTCGTGGAGGCCATTTTAAAATGTTTCTCACTTCAAAATTAAAACTTCAAAAGGCGTGCGTAATTCGCTACTATAAATACCAAAAATGTCGGGACATCCAAACATATTGTAGCTAATTTTATTAAAACATGCAAGCAATATCACGCTTCATAGAATGGCATGTATTACAAAACGGTTTAACGGTAAAATTACATTAATTTCCGATTTAAATTATGCACCGCGTATGCCCTTCATTCCATATTGTTATTGGCTAGCCGCCTAGGTATTGCTGGCTGTTTTAGGTGGATAGTTAGCTTAGCCAGGCATGGCTGGCGGCGGGCGTGTAGGCTAGCATGAAGGACTATAATAGTCCTCCATGCTAGCCTACTGTGGGTTTGGCAGTAGGCCAAGGTAGTATAGTCTATAATAGACTATAGCGTTGCCGATACTTCAATACTGCGTAACTAACACATTGCTGTAAGGTCCAATTTTCTACAAATAACAATGTTACTATAATCTACAAATAACAAGAGTTAGGCAGAGGTGTACTTTATGTACACCCACAGTTCGCCGGTATGTTTTGTCCCATGTAATAGGGGGCGAGCCTATTGCCATTCACCGGGCACAAATCCAGACTCCGAGCTGCTACTGAGAATTTCATAGAAAAACCCAATAACACTTTGCTCGACCTGGGGATCGAACCCAAGACCTCTAGCGTAGCAGTCGCGATTGGGACCACTAGACTAACGAGGCAGTCAATAAACAATGTTATTTAATAAAAGTTAAGACCTTATAACCAAGTGGAGGTTACGCGGTATTGGCGTTTCAGCGACGATAGCCTAATCCCGCTCCTACTGAGAGGAGACCCGTGCTCAATAGTGAGACAATATAATAGGTTGATGTCAAAATATAACTTATAATGTATCCCATTATAAATACCAATTATTATTGGTATTCAAATTTGCAATAACACAGGAGAGAAAAGGAATCACGCAATAGAAAAAAAGAACAAACAAATGTGATACAAAATTGTATTTAATTTAAACACTAATACTTATTCTACAATAAATTACTTTACTTACACATAATCTTAATATTAATGACAAGTGTTAATAGTTTAACGTGGAGTCTATTACATTATTTATGTGAATCCATCCATCCACCTATCATATTTTATCCATCCTTTATACAAAACATATTAAGCTGGATTGAAGCGATTTCTAAGTTTATTAGTAATTTGTAGTCTCTCCCCTTCATCTCCAAGCAATGAAGATATTTATGACTATTAGAAGAACCATATTTCCGACATACTTATTTGAAAGAGTAACTTTTTTTAAATTAAAATTTGGTTAAGTTGTCCATAAGGTTGATAGCATTTGGGGCAGATAATTTGTATAGAGAAACCACGGAGTAACCGATGAATATATGACTCATTTCTTTACTATACTATTACAGGTGACGGTGGTAAAATTTATGATCAAGAGAAAACCCAAATTATATGAGATCAAACAAATTTGCGGAACCACAAATAGAAGATGGAGAGTGATAAATTTGCTACGATTGGTTTTAAGGTCATTTACGTAACAATTTTCTTGTTACTTGGACACCACATATACTTTTACTGAAATATTTTCTGGCAATAAAGTTATTTATTTATAAAAGTGAAGAATGCAATACCTCAATATATCTTATATTTTAATACAGAGTCCATGGAGTTTTTGCTGGATTCCTCTCCACAATATAAGCTTTTTGGAACAAATGCTTATTCGAAAAAAAATCGTTTGAACATGAATTTGAATCTAGTCTGTGCAATAACTGGGTAAATGAGACTTTACAACGGAAGACGGTAACACAACTTCTTTATAAAGATATGAGTTGGCATAACCAAATCAGTTCGTAAACCAGTAAAGTATGCATAAGATTTTAAAGATCAAAACAAGTTATCCATAGAAAACAAATCCTTATCCATCATTGTATAAGGTGACATGAAATTCTGTCTCGGATTTGGAGAAGTAAATTTAGGTGGCTCAGAATAAGGTGAAATAGGTCCCAAGGCTTCGTACGGCGAGAGAAGAGACATACTATTTCGAGTAGGTTTATTATTCGGAGCTAAAACAGGTTCTGAAAAACCAGAGCTGCCTACAAAATTGGAATTTGGCATAGCAGGTTCGAATTTTGGGTATTGGTTTTGACATATTTCTGTATTAGTTCTCACTTCTGTTGCCGGTTTTGGAGTAGTATCTGGTAGTGGCGAATTCAGAATATTACTAATTATAAGTAATTGTAAAGCTACAGCTAAATTATTGAGCAACTTGCCGTCTATACTTGATGGATTTGCAGATTTGATTTGAGTTTTTGCTTGTTCTGGATACTGCTGGATATTTTGGACCAGGTTTGGTAGACCTAGAGCTGAGTATGACGGTACTCCAGGTGGAAGGTAGGCAGGAACATCCAATGCAGGCCTTGGCTGGTTAATTGGGAAATTTGAAACCAGATTTGCAAGAGCTAAGCCTGGGATAGAAGTTAATTCATTTGAGATTTGAGGTTGGTTGATCGGCAAATTAGAAACCAGATTAGGTAGAGCTAAGGTTGAGAAAGATGGTACTGATGCTGCAGATCTTGGTTGGTTGGTTATTGCCATGTTTGTTCTGGTTGCTTGGTTGGTAGAAGATGCTGGGATTGTCACTGTTTGTGGTCGTCCTGATAGGCGAATGTACTGCTGTATTGTGGGTTGCGCATACGCTGATAACACCTGAAAGATAAATTATATTTTAATGAGATATTTTTTTTTACTTCTAAATTGTGGCCTACTGTTCTTTACTTTTGTACTGGTGTATAAAGCCAATTATTTATTAAATATTCATAAAGAAATGAATTTTCTAATTAAAGGAAATTTCTAGTGAAAGAAAAATTCGATCTCAGGCAGGGTTTGAACCTGCGTCTCTCTGGTTAAGTACACCAGACGCTTTGCCAACTAAGCTACCGAGACCACTGCCTGTAATGTCGAATTTCTCTTCCACCTTCTACGTCTTGAGGCGACGTCGGCACCATCTATTGAAGACATTACTATGTCTTCTAAATAAATAACTCTAAATATTCATGTTTTTTTTACAAGAAAAGTCTATAAATCTATTAATACTAGATGGGGCTAGTTTTCTAGTTGACAATCTATAAAAAGAAACAGAATAAATACTCAAAGAATCAGTATCATTTTTATAAATCCTGACTACTTGGTTTCCATTGACGATATATCCAAACTCCGAGCTGCAACTGAGAATTTAATAAAAACCCAATAACATTTTGCTTGACATGTAACTTTGAACCCAAGACCTCTAGCGTAAAGTCGCGCTCAGAACCACTAGACTAATGTCATAACAAAAATACTGATTCAGTTAAAAAGTAACACACAATTACACATACCTTATAAATTAAACTCTGGATAAATATAAATCTAATTAAATGCCGCGCCATGTTGTCGCACACAAACATAATAATACTCTCATTTCGATAATTATACCAATTTATTTATGTAGACAATTTTATCTTGCATCCGTGAAGTGATGTAATTTTTATCTGATGAATAAGATAAAAGATTGTGTGAGTTATCTTAGCTACGTATAGGAGTCTCTAATTTATCATAATTATCTGTATCATCATGTATGTGATGTTGATTATGACTTATCATAGTGCCTGCTGGCATGGCATGTCTACATGCCATCATGAATGGGTCCGCACGACCGGGGAAGTACTACCCTCCCACAGAATATCGACGTCAAGTAGCAGTATGAATACTGTTGCGTTTCGTACGGTGAGTGTGGAGCGCCGGTGGCCCAATTTCTCCCTCAGTCCCCTTCCTTCTCCTTCTCTCCTTCCCCTCCCTTTTCCTTAAATAGGCTCTGCAACTCCTTTGGTTTTGCAGCTGTCTATGGGCGGAGATGTAGACGCAGGTTCGTACCCTGACTGAGGCTGAATTTTTCTTTGACTGAAATGTAAATACTTATTTTTCATTATATTTTAGCACTAGCTTTCCGCCCACGGCTTCGCCCGTGGTTTCGTGGATTCTCGGCTTTTATGCATTTAAATTTTTCCCGTTTTTGCAACATTTTTCATTTATGCTCCGCTCCTATTGGTCTTAGCGTGATGATGTATAGCCTATAGCCTTACTCGATAAATGGGCTATCTAACACTGAAAGAAATTTTCAAATCGGACCCGTTGTTCCTGAGATTAACGCGTTCAAGTAAACAAACAAACTCTTCAGCTTTATAATATTATATAAGTAATAGAAGTATAGATTAAATCATGCGAAATGTTCACAAAGATATGAATTTTCTAATGAAAGAAAATTTTCTAGACGTCGCCTGAAGACGTAAAATGTTGAAGAGAAATTCGACATCACAGGCCGTGGTCTCGGTAGCTTAGTTGGTAAAGCGTTGGTAAAGCGGTGTACTTAACCAGAGAGACGCAGATTCAAACCCTGCCTGAGATCGAGTTTTTCTGACACTAGAAAATTTTCTTTCATTAGAAAATTCATATCTTTGTAAAATTTATATCTTTACTGATATTATGGCCCGACATTCTGCGGATTACTTAACTTCTTCCAAGTAGGAAGAAGTTAAGTAATCTGCAGAATGTAGGGGTTTTTAACTCCTTTAGGGCCGCAGATAGTAAGTAGTCATCGCTGCCCATAGACATCTGCAATACCAAAAGATTTGCAGATGCGTTGCCGAGCCTAGTTAAGGCAAAGGGAGGGGAAGGAGAAAAGGAGAAAGAAGAGGACTGAAGGTGGATTTTGGCCTTCGGCGGATACCACACCTGCACCTACTTAACATCAGGTAGCTCGTCTGATCACTGACATAATCAATAAAAAAAGTAACTCATATTACATAACATACCATCACGCCTGTATTCCCCGACGGTTTAGGCAGAGGTGTACATACTGTACACCCACATTTTGCTGGTATGTTTAAGTCCCACGTAATAGGGGGCGAGCCTACTCCCATTTAAACTCATAATTATTATTTACGCACAATTACATTTTATTATGTAAAATAGAGGCCGTAATAATACCATTTATTATCATTATTTACGAAAGTAATGTGTCAATTTTATAAATTTTATTTTGTAACCATAAATTGTGTGGTATAAAAAGAAGTTGTAAGGGTAATCTTTTTAACTTTTTCAAGATGTCGGCATTATATTTACTTGTCATTACTGCTTTAGCTTGTAAGGTAAGGGAGTTTTTTTTTATTTAAAAACTAGTAATTAGTAAGTTCGACCACGCGATGTTGTAGCTCAGAGATATAATAAAAAACACGCATTTTTATTATATCTCTCTATCTATTATATCGCTATATCCATTGCAACGCAAAAGTTTCAAAGAAATCGTTGGAGCAACATAGGAGAATTAAGATTTTGAATACTTCCAGTACATAATACAACTGTGCGAACCACAAGCATTTTCGTGCTTTTTGCGTAGTGCACGTACAAACAGAATTTCCATAGATATATAAGATATTTTTTTTTTAATGGGATTACTCGACAATCGAGCAGGCGAGCTACCTGATGGTAAGTAGTCATTGCCGCCCATGGACATCCACAATACCAAGGGAGTTGCAGATGCGTTGCTGAGGTAAGGAAAAGGAAGGGGAAGGAGAAAAGAGGAGGAAGGGGCCTTTATAGTATACAGTAGATTAAATTTAGTTGATAAGCTGTGGTTTAATATACAGAACAAAGATTTTGCATTGTGTTTGTAACTAATTACTTGAACCGCACCTGCTTGAGCATGAGGTCTTGGTTTCGATTCCCGGGTACGACAAATTTTATTGGGAGGTTTTAAATTTAATTTGGGTAGCTCCTAGATTACATGCAACTTAAAAAGATACCTTTGAAGTTACAAGTGTGATTTTGTTATTTTCACTTGTTTATATCAATGCAAAATATTAACCAAAGTTTTTTCTTTACAGACGCAAGCTCAATTTACGCAGCAACTTCGATCGTTAACGACACCAATACCACCTCAAGTCATCACCACGCCACCCCAGTTAATCCCCACACCACCTCAATTAATCCCCACACCACCGCAAGTTCTAAGCACATCACCGCAAGTTGTGACCACAGTAGTGGACAATTCTGTTTCCAATTCACTGGCCAATGCTCTACAACTCCTTATTGTTAGTAACCTGATTGAGAATACTATGAAATCTCAGTTTACCACCCCTGGTGTTTGTGATCCCATTCCCGTCCAAGGTACGGTCTATTCTCCAACTATTGATTATTTAACACCTCAGGTTGATTATCTCAATCCGTATGCTCCATACAACACCATACCTGTATCTCCGTGCGATATTATAACTCCTTGTGAGACAATTGAAGTTGTACCAAATGTTTACTACCCCGAAATTCTGCCAGTTGCAAATATTGGCTTTGATGTGCCCAATTATGGTATTGCAAATATTCCATCAAATTTTGGTTGCGGGTGTGATAATTTTGGCCCCAATTTTGGTTTGTCCAACGTTGGTTGTGGATGTGATTCCTATGGCTCCAACTTTGGTGTGCCAAATATTGGCTGCGGTTGTGATGGGTTTGGTCCAAACATTGGCTGTGGATGTGACGTCTGCGGCCCAAAATATGGTTTACCAAACGGTTTACCAAATGTAAGATTTGGATTCGACGGAATTAGTCCTAACTTTGGCTTACCAAATATTGGTTGTGGTTGTGACAGTTGTGGCCCAAACTTTGGTTTACCAAATATAGGGTATGAGATTATAGCGAATGCTTTAGGACCAAGATTTGGTCCTTGTGATGGGCCAATATTTCCCCCATTTCCTCCACCAATTAACAGCAATTGTGGCTATCCTAACCTGCCTGGGATAAATGTAGATCCTTACTACGGTAATGGCTACTGTTACTAATCTGTAGAATCTTTGTAACCACGCGTTTCCACTGATGACAAAACATGTTGCAAACATCTATAGTAGCTGTTTGCAACATGTTTTGTCGTGATTGGGAACGCAGGGTAAGGCGAATTTGTCGATAATTAATGTAAGACGGTTCATTTGTTGTAAAAAAAATAAAAGGCATAACAAAGGTAGTCGTTTTTTTCTTTGATCCTTCTTTTTTTTAGTCGATTGGAGGGGGACATCTTAGAGTCAGGATGATACATTAGGTATTAGTAATAAAAGAGACATCTTTTTACAATATGAAATAATTTATTTAAATAATTTATTCTTAAATCTCTACTTTCTATTACTATCCTTGAATATTTCCTAGCATACTCATTATAGTATTTAATAACCCATTCGTGTTAGCTGGACCTGCTAAAGGTAAATTAGTACCTATATTATTAGCTGAAACAATATTATTACAAGGACAACTATTTGTAGGAGTAACGACTCTAGGCGGTATCGAGACTAAATTAGGAGAAATAATGTTGGGAGAGTAAATATTAGGAGGATAATTTGGTGCGGCAACATTAGGAGAAATAATGTTAGGAGAGTAAATATTAGGAGGATAATTTGGTGCGGCAACATTAGGAGAAATTATATTAGGCGAAATCACGCTAGGAGAAATCATGTTAGGAGTAATCACGCTAGGAGAAATCAGGTTAGGAGAAAGCTGATTACACCCACAAGATAGTGCCGGCGAAGACATAGCTTCAGTTAAAAGCGGTCCAGCTAATTGCAGAGCTAAATCAGAACTTTGACTGTTCTGCAGTAAATTGCATACTATCATTAACTGTATCGTATTTGCGAGGTTTTGGCATATTGCTGGAGAACAATCTGTGATGATTGTTGTTGTAGGAGCTGCGATGTTGTTAGGAATAGGGACGATGTTGTTGCAAGGTGGCTCGTTGATCACTGTAGGCAGCGTCGGGGGATTGATAAAGTTGCCAGATTCAATTATTTTTTCTCCCATCGGTCTGTTGATGAGGTTGAAAGTTGGTTGGCGAAGCACTTGTGACGCGATCAGCTGAAAAATAAAGTAAGCGTTAAAAAATACCTTTGCAGTATTTTTTTAATAGTTAGGTCTAATGGAAGAGGTGTTACGTGTTATATGAGTTTTATGCAATACAGTAGATACCAATTTTACTTTTATTTTAGTAAGTATCTGTTGTGACGATTAACGATTTTTATTGTGCTTTAAATAGTCACAATCTTTTCAAATGACTGAACACATATTTCTAGTCTGCTGGTGTTTAAAATTATTACTACACCTGTACAACAATGTTTTAATATCATGAACAAAAAACAATATCTATATTCAATATATAAAAATAGTTTGTTTACAATGTAATACGCTAAACGCGTAAAATTACGTACGAAATACATTAATGTAAAAAATGTAATGCATAATAAGATTTTAAATACCTGATTATGTATTATAGTCACCAAGAACACAACTATATAAACCTTCATTTTAAAAACTCTATAGTAAATTATTTTTATAAAGAATCAAAAAAGGTTTTACGTTTATTGAATACCTTTTATTGATTTAAAAAATACAAATGTCACTCTAATATTTATTCGATATTTATCATTAAATCGTGTCTTATCGATTTCTGTAATCGATATTTACCATGAACTGTAAGCAAAGTTATGAGAATTCAGATTACCTCAGAGGTTGAGACAACCCTTATCGTATACCTCTGTCGTAATATTAAAACCTTATGCAATTAAATTCTAATTGATTTAATCGTTATCCGGATTGTTGCTATGATTAAATAACAAAAGATTCAAAAGGGTACAATTCAAATATCTTTGTTTATTAACAGACGTAATGAGTGTTAAAATTTCGAATTTAATATTAAAATAAAATAGTTAAGTTATGCCATGTCAATAGTATAACTGAAGCGGCGGTAGCCTAAAATGGCTAGGGTGTCGGACTTGCGATCATGTGAAGCCAGTTCGAAACCCACACATTGAACTACCAACGTGAACCCACTCGTAATACAAGCATTTAGCTTAGCACGAGGGGTTAACAAGAATACTAGTAATGTGCGACCCACATTGCTAGTAGGTACCTAAGCATTATTAAAAAAGAAAAAAAAAATACTATTTTGAACGCAGCACATAAGCGTTATTTAGATTCATTATAAATGTAATTATATTATGGTGTACAATAAAGATTATTCATTCATTCATTCATTCATTCATGTGTCTATAAATGAACTTATAATATTATTAAGGAACTATGGTATAACTTTAAAGAAATCAAATAAAACCAAAATGTAGTTAAAATGATTACATTTATTCCATTACAAAATTATTGGCTTAACCAATGGCGCCCATTCTGGACACATAGGTGCCGCTAACGTCATACAGTCACAAGGTGATGCGACTGGAATGTAAGCCCCCGTCGTCAAATAGTCCAACGCTGGGCAAAAAGCACTGGCCACTAAAGGCACCGCTTGGGGGAAATATCCCAGACCGTATGGTAATTCAGCCGCTTTAGGGGGCAAAATTAGTTGGTCATTGCAACAAGTGTTGCACCTCGGACTAATTTTGGTACGACTTTTAGAATAATATGCTTCATCATAGTTGCAATGATTACAAGGAAAATCGTCGACTCCAACGTTTACAATGATGTCTATGTTTTCAATGACAGATGGGTACGGTGTTGCCACGTTCGAAAAATATGCCGATCTTGGTTGACACTCGCTCGAGTATTGATAGCGACGGTCTATTCTTCTGGGATAGGCTGTTGTGGTCTGAAAATGGAGAATTAAAAAGTTTGAAAGTAAATGTATTGTACAGGCGCCAGCACATCGATCAAGTTATGCATAACTGTCAAATTTCTCCAAATGATTTTAAACCTTAAAAAGTTTGAAGATTAAATTCAAAATCAAATGAGAAATATTGTAATTTTTTGGTAACTTGATGTGCCGGTGACCATTGTTATAAATACAGAAATAAATATCCTGTATGGTGTGGTAATAGCAGCTTTGTTTATTATATTTTTGACAACTTTCGATTTCGCAAAAAAATCATGAAAGAGAAATATTTCCATTGAAATGCATTAATGCCAATTTGATACAAAATAGCTTATAAAAAACCTTCCAAAAAGGTAAAGCAGCATGTATACTAATGTACACCCACATTTCGTTGGTATGTTTAGATCTCATGTAAGGGAGCGAGCCTATTGCCATTAACCGGGCACAAATCCACACTCCGAGCTGCTATTGAGAATTTCATCACGGATGGACGATATTATGAAAAATAAATTTGACATCATATACCTACATAATCAAATATCTTTGTTTATTAACAGACGTAATGAGTGTTAAAATTTCGAATTTAATATTAAAATAAAATAGTTAAGTTATGCCATGTCAATAGTATAACTGAAGCGGCTAGCTTAGTTGGCTAAACTGGTTAAGAGGACGCAGAATCCTGTTCTTAGCGCGAAAAATCCTCATAGATCATTTGCCACCTAAGGCGGCAGTGTATGACGGACTAATACCGATCAAAAACTGCTCTAGACTTCCCTAATGTTCAGCCCAATAGTCATGATGTCATTATAAATAATATGTTATATAATGTCATGTTAAAATCCTGTCAGAAATCGAATATTTCTTTCAGAAAATCTTTAAGTAGCATAATTTTATTATGTTAGTGCCAAACTGCCTCATTGGTCTACAAGTTCTAAGAGCCACTGCTACGCTAGAGGTCTTGGATTCGATCTCCAGGTCGAACAGTGTTATCGGATTTTTCTAAGAAATGCTCAGTATACGCTTGGATTCTGGATTTGCGCTCGGTTAATGGCAAGAGACTCGCCCCCTATTACATGGGACCTAAACAAACCGGCGAACTGTGGGTGTACATTAAGTACACCTCTACCCTTCGGCGAATACAGGCGTTATGGTATGTACGAGCCAAATACATTAACAAGTGACTATGAACTAATTAATTACTTACATTTATAATAAAAATCACCACGCCAACAAATAAAAACTCCTTAACGCCCATCTTGACAATAAAATAGTTTAAAATCAAGCAATAATGTGACCAAGTTTCTTATATATTTTCATTAAATATCAAAGATGTCTAAACAAATTCCGTATCAACTTGTTTTGTAGAATTTCCATTATTTTGTAGTAATAACCGATTGTCATTTTGTAATACTTTAGTAACCTACTATTTCTACACGAACATTGCGATTGTTATTCTAATAGAATGTGAAATGATTAGGTCAGCTAAGACCTTTTTTTATAGTTCTGAATATCCTCATAGGAAGTCTGTCACTAGGGGACAGGATGGGGTTTAAATAATAGGTGTCTCACGTGTTCGCTTTACGCGCGCCTTCGAATAGGATCAGAGGCAAGGACGTGCCCTTTTGCATAGCAAACATCGATCACGCTTGATATCGGCAACAACGCCACCTACGCTAAGTAGACCAGGACTGAAGCCATAGAAAATGGTAAAAAAAATGAGGTTATGTAAAAAAGTGTAAATACAAAAGTTGTAGATCTCTTTATTACCTACAACTTTGCGATTTAACTTTTTTCCATAGGACTTGTAGTTTTGCCGGAAAACGAGATAAACCGTTTTTACTCTAAACGTCCCTTCCACTTTCCGACCTCAGATCGCCTGTATTTTTTTTTCCTATAATTTTTGTTATTTTCTCTTCTTTTTCGAATCTTACTATTTTTCTATTTTTGGCTTTAAAAATTATCGACCCTGGTCTATAGATCCATCCAGGTGACTAAAGGAGTATTTCATCGTAATAGGCCGTGATGATGTGAATTGCAAACCCATGCACAGCAGAATTTTATCATCATCATCATCAACCCATTACATTGTCCCACTGCTGGGCACGGGTCTCCTCTCAGTACGAGAGGGATTAGGCTTTAGTCCGCCACGCTAGCCTACTGCGGGTTGGCAGACTTCACATGCCGTCAAGAAAATCTCTCAGGCATGCAGGTTTCCTCACGATGTTTTCCTTCACCGTTTAAGCGTGTGATAATTAATTATTAATACGCACATAACTTCGAAAAGTTAGAGGTGCGTGCCTTGGATTCGAACTCGAGACCTTTGACTTGGCAGTCCAATGGTCATATCACTAGGCTATCACTGCACTTTACTTTACACGGCAGAATTTTATATTAATATATAATTATTTGTTTATGCACAAACAGATGATTTCTACCTGTTGACCTTAGAGTGATGCAGATCCCATCTCAGGTTGCTTCATCGGAGTAAATGTGATCATGAAGTGCCATGACTTGCCACAGGGCATACCACAGACAGAGTATCACATAGGTACCATCACGCTTATAATTATTAAAGGATATGGAGTTCAAATGCACCCATAGTTCTCCGATATATTGACGACCTATGAAAAAGAGGGTAAGCCTATTACTAATAACCAGCAACAACTTCGAGCTGCTACTGAGAATTTCATGGAAAAACAGTTTGCTCGTCCTGGGACGAGACACACCCACGACCTATGCGAAGACTAAAGGACAAGGGAAGTTCAGGGGTGGTTATTTAGTTGGTCCGAGTCCAACATATCCTGCTGCCATCGTCAGCATTAGCAGGCACTGGGGGTACGCGGTACTAGTACTGATAAAAATCCCCACTTTTTTTCATGAGATTAAGTACTTGGCAAACGAGCAGGCGAGCTATTTGATGGTAGGTAAGTAGTCATCGCCGCTCATGGACTTATGCAATATCAAAGGAGTTGCAGATAAGCTGTTGAGCCTATTAAAGGAGATGGAGGGGAAGGACAAAAGAAAAGGAATGGGGCTGAGGGACGAATTGGGCCTCCGGTGCTCTACACTTACCTACGAAACGTAACAGTATACCTACATACTGCTACTTCACGAAGATATTCTAAGGGTATACTGTACTGCAGTGATAGCCTAGTGATATGACCATCGGACTGCCAAGTCAAAGGTCTCGAGTTCGAATCCAAGGCACGCACCTCTGACTTTTCGAAGTCATGTGCGTATTAATAATTAATTATCACGTGCTTAACATCGTGAGGAAACCTGCATGCCCGAAAGATTCTTCTGACGGCGTGTGAAGTCTGCCAACCCGCAGTAGACTAGCGTGGCAGACTATAGCCTAATCCCTCTCGTTCTGAGAGGAGACCCGTGCCCAGCAGTGGGACCATGTAATGGGTTGATGATGATGATACTGTACTGTACTCTCCCGTTGTTGCCGACCCATTCATATTGGTATGTTGGAGTCCTGGGACATATTTAAAATAACCAGGAACCCAAAAGTGTGCCCCACTGCGAATTACGTTTGGAAAATAAAACTTTTGCAAAAATAACGTGCTTATAAACTTGTTATAGGTTATTAAATAAATTATTATGTAAAACACTGATAATGGTTATTGTGAAGAATTTTTTACGAAGCTAGTGGGTAAAGTTTTCTTAACATCTATTTCTTGACACATTTTAGTAGATAATGGGATTACACATTGATCACTCAGTATTGCATTGTCGTAATAAAAAAGATAAAGGACCCATTCGTTTTTATATAAATATGGCGGAAAAATATATTCTGCGGTTTTTTACAGCTACGTCTGCAAGAAAAATGACGACGAATTTATTATTATTTTGTGTAAATTATTTTTTATTAATTAAGGTAAATAACCTTAAAATTATAAAGCTTCGGATTTTAAATAATAAGCGTATTAAGTATTCTTGGTTTTTTTATACATCAAAAAGATCTGAAATGGGTACATTTTAAACATTTAAATGAATGATGACCTATGTGTGGTTTATGTGAATATTAGACATATAAATATAATAGTTTTTCAGTTATATGGAGCTACGGCCGAAATTATAAAAGCTTTAACCGATAAGTTAGGTATATTACAATACCTACTCTGACAACACAACGACCGATTGCGATTATTCATTTATCAAATTCGTGCTTAGATTCACTTTTATGTATGATAAGTATCTTTATTCCAGATAAGTCATGCCCAGTCCATCGAACGAGGTTGGGCAAGCGCTCCAACGCCCAATGCCAAAGCATTCGTGTCACAAATAACGCCAAAGTGTTATCCAGAAACAGCCACTGCGTATTTTCTGCCAGCGCCACCATCAGCGCCTAAAATAGCCATTTTAAATCCCAATTCCAAAGATA
Source organism: Subacronicta megacephala (assembly GCA_958496365.1). Lineage (NCBI taxonomy): Eukaryota > Metazoa > Arthropoda > Insecta > Lepidoptera > Noctuidae > Subacronicta > Subacronicta megacephala. The sequence continues at coordinate 6,213,483 of OY292540.1, read as the reverse complement.
TACGACCTTCGAATTCAAATGTGCGTGAAACATTAATTTTTGACGAAGTTACAACAAGACCAAATTCTTCGCCATCAATTTTAATGACTACGCGACCCGCTTTCCCGCCTCCGCCGCCGCCATGTTCGAATGGGTTGCCAGATTTATTAGATGAAATTCCCTCCTTAATCCAGGATAAATTCAGTCGACTTGCAGAATCTAAAGAAAAGTCTGCAAATGTGTGTGAATCGTGTGCCTCTTTGATGAAGAAACTACCAATTTTTAATTTTGATCAAGATTTGTTAAATGGATTTCTGGCAGGTATTGGAATATAATTCTGTTAAAATTGTTTTTAGAATTTGCTAAATATACGAGTATTTTTAGTTGAACGAATTATTAATATTACTCAGACTGTTTTTGTTATATAAATAAAACAAAATGTTTGTATATTTTTTTATTCAAATATTTTTCTTCTTTTTCACCTTTTAGTTCCTGAGTTCTCTATCATACACATCATCACGCCTGTATTCCTCAAAAACCTAACCTTCCTAGCCTCTGTACTACCCACATTTCGCCAGCACATTTAGGTGCCATGTTAATAGGGCGAGCCTGTTGCCATGAACCAGGCACAAATTTAGACTCCGAGCTGTTACTGAGATGTTCATAAAAAAACCCAATAAAACTGCTCGACCTGGAGATCGAACCCAGGACCTCTAGCGTAGTTAAACTAAACGAAATGTCAAAGTGTCAAACTAGGGATGTGACTTTACGGTAAAAAAACGATAATTTAAAAATAGTTTTTTATTATATATTATATGTGGGTGTACATTAGTACACCTCTGCCTAACCCTTCGGGGAATACAGGCGTGATGGTATGTAATAATGTTATGTTTTTTATTTTTCACAAAAAAATGTTTTTTAATCGATTAAAAAAAAATCGTTTTTGTGATAATGAAATGTATGTTATCTACGATAAATTGAGGCCCTGTATCAAAATTAGTTAGGGGGGTGGGGGGGCAAATGAAGGGTAAAGATTTTAGTTTTATTTTATAACCTCCCTTTTCTGTTTACTTTTTCTTTTCATAGCTCCACTGGGATAATCTTACACACGTTGGGGGCCCCTGTAGCCCGGGGGCCCCATATCATTGATACGGATGATGCAGCGGTAGCTACGCCCCTGCGTGGGACACACAATGCGTTGTTTAATAATGTCTTTTTTTGTATACAAGGTTTTTTTATTATGTTATTGTGTGCTAAACGTGTGACTGTGTCACTAAATATTTTTTTTTACGTTTTTCTTTTTCATTAATAAATAATAGTTTTTTTTATAATAATCACTAGTAAAGATCATTTTTTTAAGAAATAATAATCGATTTATTAATTATCGATTATTTTTTAACATCCCTATGTCAAACATACTTTTGTCAAGACTGTCATTGTCACTGTAAATTTGTCAAACTCGTGCTTGATTGAATCGATCGGTGAACGTCAATGTGTGAAAACATAAATCCTCTTTATTTAAAATATTACTGAATTGTGAATAAAAAGCCGCCAAAATGGTTGAAGCTCAAAAGTATAGAATCGAGCAGGAGATGACAAATCTAGTCAATGAGTTGGACAAGAGCTATTTACGGAAAATGCAAGTAAGTTAGGTTATAATCCTTCAGGAACGGCTTATGCAATACCTTAAGTTATATGGAAGGAAACTGCAATATTAATTGATAGAATTAGAGGATATCCTATTATAACCTCCGTTGAAAACTTCCCCGCGAAGGCCTCTGACTAAGACTGAGACAAAAAAAAAATATGTCCTTGGAAAATTTAAAGATAAATGTCAAATCAAGGACATAATATTGATCCATAAACAATCTTTATATAACTTGCTATGCCAACTATTAAATTACACAGTATTACTCGCTGGGCTAATCTGAACATTGGCTGGCAATTTCATTAAAATCTGTCTAGCCGATTTGGAGTCCATAGGGAACATACAGACATAAATGCGTATTTATATATTAGATTTCAAAGTTAAATTAAAAATAAACTCCTGGGTTAGCTGAGCGTATTGCTATTCACCAGGCACATATTCAAACTCGGAGCTAACAACATCCAACAAATTATAGCTTGATCATGTGCAGCAAACATTTAATTTTGTATAATTTATTTTATAATAAAACTAGCTTTCTCCCTATTGATCACAATAGATCGACTGCGGTCGTAGTGATATTACAGCCATAAGTCGCAAATAATAATAGCTCTCCCCTGATGGCTTCGCCCCCTTGGTTTCTCGGCTTTTCTGTACTGTAATATGTATGTATTATACATATAAACCTTCCTCCTGAATCACTATCTATTGCTGAATACTGCATTAAAATCTGTTGAGTAGTTTAAGTCTAAGCGAACAGACAGCAAAAGCAAGTTCGTTTTATGCTATGTAAAGATATAATAATTCATTCTTCTCACCATATTCACAATCTCACTAGCTACAAAATGAGATTGGTTAGGATATTCACAATCTCACTAGCTACAAAATGTGATTGGTTAGGATATTCACAATCTCACTAGCTACAAAATGAGATTGGTTAGGATATTCTCAATCTCACTAGCTACAAAATGAGATCGGTTAGGATATTCACAATCTCACTAGCTACAATATGAGATCGGTTAGGATATTCACAATCTCACTAGCTACAAAATGAGATTGTTTAGCCTATTGTCCATCGAACTAACCTTGTGTGGGTAGGCAGACTTCACATGCTGTTGAGAGAGATGATTAATTATTAAAATGCTCAGCTAGTGCGGATGGTGTAGGATAACATAGTGAAAAAACCTGCATGCCTGACGGTTCGAGGTCAAGTAGTGTTATTTTAGTAGTTAGTAAATTTTTTCGGTTCAAAGACGTAAATAAAAAAAATGTGAAGGCAAATTTTGATCTGCCAGGTAAGACTTGCGGTGACTTAGCGATCATAGCGTCTGGTGTACCTAACCAGAAGACGCAGGTTCGAATCCTGCCTGCAGTCATATGATTCCTTCACTAAAATAACACATCATATGCCCAGTCAGTGGCCAAAGGCTCATCTTATATACTTGTACTTGTATACTTTTTAAAAAACGATGGGGTGTTATAAGTTTGACATGTGTGTGTGTGTGTCTGTCTGTGGCATCGTAGCTCCCGAACGGATGAACCGATTTTGATTTAGTTTGCTTTGTTTGAAAGGTGAATTAGTCAGGAGTGTTCTTGGCTATGTTTGATGAAAATCAGTTGAGATATAATGAAATTGTCAGGGGTTTTTTAATTTTTTAATTTTTCTTTCAGGGTGACATGCACAGATGTGCAGCCCGATGCTGCGATGACAGCCAATCTACATTGGAACGGGTGCATGGATGCATAGACACCTGCACTGGACCCCTGAACCAGGCCAATAACTATGTGCAGGTAGGTCATTTTATATGGTTACAATAAACTATGTGATTTTTGTTAGCCGCCATTTCATTTATTACGTAAGATGATTTTATCAATGTTTTCATCCCCTTACCCTTCTTAAATATAAGAATTATCCAACCTCCTCCCCCTCTTTAATATATTTACTACGCAAGTATCTAAAGGAAAAAAATAATACACATTTGGTTTGTTTTAATTTTAATTTTTCAAAAAAAATATTTTTTTGGAATGTTTGTTTGTAGTTACGACCCTAGGTGGGCCGGCGGGGTCTAAGTGGGTCAGGTGACAGCTATAACCACTGTACTTACTAAACATTTTTAAAGAAGAAATTTAAATAAGTAAAAGAAATTGAAGTATAATCTTAACTTTGCGCATTTTTGTGATCTTACGTAAGAAATACTTCCAAACCGTCCTTAAATCGTCTTACAAAGCAACTTAGCTGGGTAGTTGACACGGCAAAGGGGGAAATCTTTTTCCTTGCAACTGGCAGTACGTCACGTGGCGCTCCGTTCTTGTGATATTTTTTGAATTTTCCCTATCCCCCTCCCCCCAAGTCATGGTCACGCGGCGCTACCCTCTTTTAAGAGGATAGTATCCACTCCGCGCTCCATACAAAAATAGTTTGGTCCTCAGATCAAATAAAAAGTTAAGATGGAACTTTGCGAACAAAGAAGTGAGGCCGGCCGCCACTTCTTTGTTCGCAAACTTCCATCTTAACTTTTTATTTGATCTGAGGTTTGGTCCTATTTTGAATTTTTACCAATGAAAGTCCTTTGCAGTAACAATCTTATCATTAAAATACGTGTTCCTTGAACGTAAAACTTCATTTCAATACACGGTTAAAAAGTTACACGAGCTCAAAGATTGATAATTTTCGATGAAAGCGACCCAACTTATGCTAGTATTTCAAGATAATGTATCAATACAGAACCATTTTGTCTCATGGAGAACCCAGATAATATAATTAATATCCTTTTACAAAAAAAGAATATACGTAATAAATATATTAAAAGAGTATTCTCCAAATTTCGGAACAAGAAATACGCGCGACGATGATGCAAATGTATTGTTGTTTCACCCCTCGGGCACGGGGTAACATCGTGAGGAATAGAGACAGCTACAACAGTGCAACATTGTTGCTTTCGCGAGGGACACTCTTCTTAATATTACGTGATTTTTCCCGCACCCACTTCCACCCTTTTCTCGAACCCACTTCCACCCTTTTTCCCGCGTAAAAGGTCACGCGCCGCCCCCCTTTTGAGCCGCACGTGATTAATGGACGATCTCTTTTGTAAAAGGTTTTTTTTTTCAGGGTGAAATCAACCACTTGCAGAACAGATTACAGAGATGTGTCATGGATTGTAATGACCGTGCCAGAGACAAATTAGGACCCAATCCTAGTCAAGAAACGGTAAGTAAAAAACCTGTAAAATGGACTTTCTTGCAAGTTTTTCTTTAACTCTTTGAGTAGTGAGGGTAGTGACTCGCTGGCGTGTATTCTGCCTAATCCTTTGGGAATACAGGCGTGATGTTATGTTAGATTTGGTAATTTGGATGTGGGATGGTTGTGGCGAATGTCACGATAACGAATTTCTGTCTCCTTCGAATTTATATTGTGTAATGTTTTTATTTCATTCCAAAAAGCGTAAATTTATGAAAATATTCATGAATAACCCCATCAAGTTCCATATTGCAAAATCAGATATAACATAAATATAACATACCATCACGCCTGCATTCCCCAAAGGGTTAGGCAGAGGTGTACTAATGAACACCGACACTTCGCCGGTATGTTAAGGTCCGATGTAATAGGGTGCGCCTATTGCAATTAACCGGGCACAAATCCAGACTCCGAGCTCAGCCGAGCTGTAACTGAGAATTTCATAGAAAAACCCAATAACACTTTGTTCAACTTGGTTATCGAACTACACTAATGAGGCAGTCATCAATGCAAAATCTATTGTTTTGTTCAACAGTGACCGGTACAAACATTCAACGTATAAAAACAAGATAAAAGGAAAGTTTCTCTTGTCCTAAAATTTTAATTTTATTCGCAGATGGACAGATGCACTATTGACTTCGAGAATTGTGCGGTGCAATGTGTGGACAAGCATATTGGTATCATTCCTAACATGCTGAAGACGATGAAATCCGTGTTGGCAAGTGGGAAACCTCCGCCGGCGAAGAACGAATGAGAGCGGAACATGTATTTGTGGCAGATTTGAAGCTGTGGAATGTTCTAGACGTAGCATTTAATAACTAATATTTAGAACTAGCTTTCCGCCCACGGCTTCGCCCGCGTGGTTTCTCGGTTTTTCTGCATTTATTTTTTCTCGTTTTTGCAACATTTTTCAATTGTGCTCCGCTCCTATTGGTCTTAACGTGATGATATAAAGCCTATAGCCTGCCTCGATAAATGAGCTATCTAACACTGGATGAATTTTTCAAATGGGACCAGTAGTTCCTGAGATTAGCGCGTTCAAACAACAAACTCTTCAGCTTTATCATATTATAGTATAGATACATACATACATACACTCACGCCTTTTTCCCATAGAGGTAGGCAGAAACTACAGACCGCCATTTGCTACTTTTCTTGCATACTTCTTTTGCTTCGTCCACATTCATACATCTTGTCATATACATGTGCCTGTTGCGGGTAGTAAGGTCCTAAGCTAGAAAAAAACAACATTAGCATCAGATCTTAGATCAAATAAAAAGTTGAGATGGAACTTTGCGAAGTGAGGTGAGTAGTTTTAGCCGGCCTCACTTCTTTGTTCGCAAAGTTCCATCTTAACTTTTGATTTTATCTGAGTTTAGCATGAATAAATTACTTAATCAATTAACCTTACAATTACGTAATTTATTATTATGACACTATTTTCATGGAATTTTATGCCATAAAGTCAAACCAGTTGAAAATAATGAAACGTTTTTCCGAATTTTCCAACAATTGGCTTATTTGGAGTTAGATCAGTCTAATATTAAGCGTGCACAATATGTAATGTTAGTTGTTCTATGCTACTCAATGACGTATTATTATATAGACTCGTTATTCACGAACATTACGGCTTTCAAAAACAGCACAACTATTAGATAGCGACTGATACGTGCGAAGAAAGAGAAAGAAATTAAATGCCACCTCACGGTGTACCTACCTGTTGTTAGAAAGAGACGAATATAAATCTTTAGTCACGTTACGATTAAGTGCTGTATTCTAATTGGTCCAGCGCAACGCTGGTTGGTGCGTGACTGAACGCGATCCGGGCAATTGCCTTGATTTCTTGTTGCCATTTTAAAGAACGGGTAACGTATCTATAGTTTAATATATCGTGGATGCTACTCAATGTCAAAGTAGTAACTGACTTGGACAACACAGCTTTAACCGACAGGCATAATGTATGTAATTGTGCACATGCACAGGAATAGAATAGAAAAGAATAGAATTGTTTTATTGTTATCACAGGTACAGTCAAGAGCATTAATATGTACACAATCAGTGAAATCAAAAACGATTATCTGACAATATTTATTTAAAATTATGTGATGTTCTGACAAATATTTATGAATACACAATTTGTATTTTATTTCGACATTTGAATGAATATTCTAAAATAAATTTGCTTTTGAATTTCAGTGACTACATATTGATGCTCGTGACGTCAAAAAGGACTTAATTCTAGAATATTCTATTATGTTCTAGAAGTTCCTTATGTAACGTAGGTGAGCATTAAAACGGGGTTTCGGGAAATCCCTACAAAACCGTGGGTATATAGCTAGTCTACTTAATAAAATTAAAACAGACTGACAGACGCACAATACTTAAAGCTAAAAGCTGGACCTAGATAAATGAGGATTAATGATATATATTTCTGTAAATAGATTTTCTAAAACTCATTGTTTCGATTTGTTGCGCCTTTGGCGCTAAATTCATTTTTTTTTCACAAACTTTACTTCTATGGGCAATAGCGACATTAATTATAATGTATTTATTCATAATTGACTATTAAAACTTATGCTTAAAAATCGTTATGTAAAACGCCAGAGGCCCAATTCCTCTCTCAGTCCTCTTCCTTCTCCTTTTCTCTTTCCACTCCCTTTTCTTTAAATAGGTTCGGCAATATATATCCTTTAATATTACATATGTACATGGGCGGTGATGACTATTTACCATCCGGTGACTCGCCTACACGGTTGCCGAGTTACCCCATTAAAAAATATAAATTTTGGCAGAATCCTCAATTCTCAAAATACTAGTGTAACACTACTATCTCATAAGATAACGATTTTTAAGCATGTCGGAATTTCTATTGGCATGACCTTAGAATGTTGAACCCCGCGGTTTCACTAACGACAAAACATGTTGCAAACATCTAACTCTAAAGAGTGAGTGGGATAGGTAGATGTTTGCAACATGTTTTGTTGTCAGTAAAAACGCGGGGTTACAGACACAATTTGTGAAACACCAACAAAAAAATATTTTTTTCTAGCAAAACGATCCACCCATAAAAAGAGGTGATTAAAATATCTAGTCGATTTTATCGATTTTTTTAAATTCAGTGCATGCATTTCACTCGCGTCTTATAAAAAACGATTAGGAAATATTCGATCGATAGGCGTCGCTGTGTAGAGAATATAATAAAATTTTACCCTAAATCGATAGTGTTGTATAGGTATCGATGTTATTGTTACATCATGATAGATTGTTTTGTTATAAATATTTTGTTTTTGTTGTTATATAAATATTTATGTTATAATTCAGTTCTTTCCCTGTCTTCTCAATATTATATCTATACATTATTATTTTAGAATTTTATTTTCTTTCCTTAACATAATTTTTATTTTATTTTAGTTTGAGATATTTTGCTCTTGGTCACTTTGTTGATTTGCACCTTAAGGGGAATACTTTTAAAATTGTTATTCAATAAAATGGGGATGTTTCCCCTTATTAGGTAGAAATACTTAGTAAAAATAGTTCTTGCTGAACTCTGTCGCATTGTAATACTGCATTTAACACACCATCACGCCTCTATTATCCAAAGGATTAGGCAGAGTACTGCTATACAACTACAGCTTGCCGTTATGTTTTAGGTCCCATATAGAGATGGGCGTCTACCCGGTAAGAATACGAACTTTGGGTAAATAATAATTAATACCAATTTTTACCTTCCCAATTATAATTTATACCGGGTAGAAATTAAAAAAAAAAAAACAAATAACATTATAATTTTCACATGTTTGCCAGCAGTTTCAGTGTTGCCATTTGTTGTACGGCTATTCTGTACTATCTTAAAATGGTACACGGCAATACATTAATTAAAGTAAAATAATTATGCAATTCTAATGTTCCAACATTAGTTTTCCAATACAGTTTTATCAAAAATATACTGTACCTACATATAAAAATAATAATTAAATGTACAGTGGGTTATAGCTGTTACCTGACCCACCGAGACCCCGCCGTCCCACCTAGGGCGGGTCAGGTTACAGCTATAACCCACTGTACATGTAGAGATAATAATATATTAAATTATTTATTTATTAAAAATATTGTTTACCCCTACGAATAAAATACCCATATAATAAATGGCTGGCCTATTGCCTTTAATCGGCCATATATCCAAAATCTTGGTAGGTACTTGAGAATTTCGTAGAAAAGCTCAATTAACTCCTTCTCACGTAGAAGAGTCCTGTGAGTCCTGTCCCAACAGTGGGAACATTATAGGTCGATTATGCCCAATATCTGCTTTATTCGCTCTTGATTTGATTTTCGTTTGCGACTTGCTAGATTTTAAGTACTACAATGTACCTCATAAATTATAATAACATACCATCACGCCTGTATTCCCCGAAGGGTTAGGCAGAGGTGTACTTAATGTACACCCACAGTTCGCCGGTATGTTTAGGTCCCATGTAATAGGGGGCGAGCCTATTGCCATTCACTGGGCACAAATCCAGACTCCGAGCTGCTACTGAGAATTTCATAGAAAAACTCAATAATACTTTGCTCGACCTGGGGATCGAACCCAAGACCTCTAGCGTAGCAGTCGCGATTGAATAAATAATCTCAGATCAAATAAAAAGTTAAGATGGAACTTTGCGAACAAAGAAGTGAGGCTGGCTAAAACTACGCCTAACGCTGTACAACACACAATTACACGCACACACGTATACCGAAACTACGCCTTATCTTATCAGTCGAGTTATCGAGGTATCGAAAGCTCGACTGACAAGATAAGGCGTAGTTAACTAGTACGTATTATGTGCGTGTAATTGTGTGTTGTACACCGTTAGGCGTAGTTTTAGCCGGCCTCACTTCTTTGTTCGCAAAGTTCCATCTTAACTTTTTATTTGATCTGAGTAAATAATATAAAAAGCTTATCGTTGAACTGTGGGTGTATAGCACCTTTCGGCGTTCCGTAACCCTTTCGGGAAAGGATTGGGTTGGTATTAGATAAGACTAAATAAAACGAAACACCTTATTAACATTGTAATGACAATTACATTTCTACGTAATATTAGTAATTATGCAAAGTATTCAAAGACTATAATAATGTTTGTACACAAAACTACTATTTTATAAAAGTGTTGCCATTGTTTAAAATTATTTAGGTAGTAGGAATTTAAATTTATGTACAGTTTAGGAAGTAATAAAAATGTTCGATTGTATTTTGTTTTTAATTTTTACGTAATCTTAACTCCCTATGTCATCCATTCTTCTGGCCAATTTCCATATCTCGGTGTCGCGTTATGTCTTAACTAGATGCAGCTAAATACCGGTATTTTAAGCGAAGCTAATTCCATCAGACCTCCGTAAACCAATACTGTTATTCTTTTTGAATTCCTGAGGATAGACTCGAATGTTAACGATAGTTACTTTTCAACCGACTTCAAAAAGGAGGAGGTTCTCAATTCGTCTGTATGTTGTTTTTTTTGTATGTTTGTAACGCGATATCTCCGTCAATTGTGGACCGTTTTTAATGATTGTTTTTTGTTTGGTAGGTCATACCTCAGAGGTGGTCCCGTTCAAATGTGATCGAAATCGGTTGAGCAGTTTTGAAAATATCAACAAAAATCTAAAAATTGTTTACATAGATGATATTATCGTTTACTCCAAGCAGTGCGTTTAGTTGGCTATCAAGTACTTCTAAACAAAACTTTCCACAAAAAATTACAAAATAAAATTACTTTTAACAAAAAAATAAAACCGCCTTCAAAAAATAATAAAATAATTTTGTCTAAAACAGTTTGGGAAGTCGGCCGTGAAAACAAAAGAACCACTCAAATAGAAGTCACCGACTTCCCAAATTGTTTTAGACAACATTATTTTATTATTTTTTTAAGGCGGTTTTACTTTTTTGTTAATCTTCTATATTGGACTACAATGATAGAAAGTGCAGTGATACCTAGTTGCAAGACCATTGGATTGCCAAGGCAAAGATCTCGAGTTATTTTTTTATAGGATAGGCCAGCAAGCAGATAGATCGCCTGATGGTAAGCGATCACCACCGCCCATAATAATAAATTATCACGCTCTTAAACCCTGCAGGATAACATCGTGAGGAAATCTGCATGCCTGAAAAACTTTCTGACGGCGCGGCGTGTAAAATTTATCAACCCACAGTAGGCTTGCGTGGTGGACTACAGTTTGTTCTAAATAAGTAAGCCGATCGGAAGTTAGCCGTTCCGAACTACCACGGTGATAAAATCGTTTAAATAAGTGTTTCAATACATAGAATATCGAAATTAGTAAACGAAATTATTAGAAATGTGAAACATATATTACTCTAATTATCTTTACACCGACTCTTTCTATTAAAATTTACCACTTCTAAGCCACTTGCAGACAACTTCCGATCGGCGTACTTATTTCGAACAAACTACCTACCCTAATACCTACCTCTCGCCCCAAGTAGTGAGACAATGTAATTAGTTAATGATGATGATGATAGGCCAAACAAATGCATAATCATACGTCGAATGGGGAAGGACGCAAATGTACCCACAAATACAGTTTGTGATTATTTAACATAACATACCATCACGCCTATATTCCCCGAAGGGTTAGGCACAGGAGGATCTACTCATGTATACTCACACTTCGCCGGTATGTTAAGGTGCCATGTAATAGGGGGCGAGCCTATTGTCATTAACTGGGCACAAATCCAGACTCCGAGCTGCTACTAGAAAAACTCAATAACCCTTTGCCTCTGATCAAATAAAAAGTTAAGATGGAACTTTGTGAACAAAGAAGTGAGGCCGGCTAAAACTACGCCTTGCCGTGTACAACACACAATTACACGCACACATGTATTAGTTAACAACGCCATATCTTGTCAGTCAAGCTTTTGATAGCTCGATAGCTCGACTGACAAAATAAGGCGTAGTTTTAGTATACGCGTGTGAGTGTAATTGTGTGTTGTACACGGCAAGGCGTAGTTTTAGCCGGCCTCACCTCAACTTTTTATTTGATCTGAGCACTTTGCACGACTTGGGAATTGTGATTATATTCATTACTAATTTCGATATTTATCTGTTAATTAGTGATTTTACCAGCGTGTTAGTTCGGAATGGCTTACTTCAGACGAGCACAGTTATTTCAAATAAACTGTAGGCTGATATGGCGTTTTCTTGGGTTTTCTCTAGTGGTTGACTGAATGCATTGACCTAAGTTTTGACAGGAAGCAAAAGCTAAGGTTGTTACGCCTGTTCTCCGAAGGGTTAGGCAAAGGAGTATTTACTAATAATGTACAGTTGTATACCAACACTTCGCCGGTATGTTTATGTTATAGGGGGCGAGCCTATTGCCATTAATCGGGCATAAATTCAAACTCGGAGCTGCTACTGAGAATTTTACAGCAAAACGAAATAACACTGCTCGATCTGGGTATCGAACCCAAAACCTCTAGCGTAGCAGTAGCACTTGGGACTACCAGACTAGTAATGAGGCAGCAAATTTTAATAAAAATTAAGTATAAGGTAGGTAATGTCTGAAATAGCCGTATGAAGAAAGAACCATATTGCATAAACATTATCGCATTGTAACGGAAGTGACATAATCTGCATAATATTCGTAATAATATATTACCTACTTACTAACTTTGAATCGATTACTGAAGATTATGAAAATCGATAAAGTTTTTAACGCAATTTTACAAGTTATCAAAACATTGACAAACTTTGAAGTATATAAGCAAACCTTTGTTTTGTTTTTACATGATTCACTCCGATATTTATTTTTAATAATTACATTTATTTATAAGAAAATAAGTTATTAATTTATTCAAAATGTATTTTGGAAAGATTTCGATTATTTTGTTGATTGTGTCAATTATTGCAGTAAGTTTTTTTAATTATTACATAAAATTTAAAAGGGAGTAAATATTGAGGTAAATTCTAATTATTAAAATTTATGATTCTTCTTTCCAGATCAACGCTCAATCGAAAATGAAACGTAAGCTTACGAAGGCAAAGTCGAAAATCAAAAAATCAAACCTCGGACCCATTGCCGCCCCCGGATGTGGATGTCAGAACCCCATATTCGACTTCCTTAGCTGTGGATGTCGCGGGTCTATTGTGGAACCTGTCTATGCCCCTGTTGCACCTATAGAACTCGCCATACCTTCCTATCCAGGGCCTGTGATTGACATCCCACATTATAGATACGCAGATCCTATCGAAATTAATCCCCTAGCATGCCTGTTTCCAACTATTGAGGTACCTAACTACGGAAACGTCCCCCAACCAGTATCATCGAGTATTGAAATTTTTGGACCCGCATACGATCTGCCTTGTGGATGTTCAGGCACCTGTGGATGCAAAGGACCCTGTTCTGGACAACAATATTCTTATAGAGCACCTGCTGTAAAACTCCCTGCGATCCCTCCATATGTATCTACAGCAATAGATGCGCCGAAATGTGGATGCCAAAATCTACAAACTCCGGCTTATTCCTATGGTATAAATTCTGTGATTGAAATACCTTCGTACGGACCTGGATTAGTACCGGTACCTGCTTGTAGCTGTCAAGGCCCTTATGGATATTCAGGGATGCCATCATCGTCATGCGACTGTATGGGCCCCTGCGAATATGCCAGAATTCAGGTATCATCCTGTGGATGTTCTGGACCGTGTGGCTGTGCCGGGGTGCCTATATCATCCTGTGAATGTTTGGGTCCCTGCTCGTGTTCTGGACTACCAATGTCGCCTTGCGGCTGTGCCGGCCCCTGTGACTGTATTGGAATTCCATTTTCATCTTGTGGCTGCACGGGTACCTGTGATTGTTTGGGAATTCCAACATCATCGTGTGGATGTAACGGCCCCTGCAGTTGCCCAGGAATCATTTCATCTTGTGGATGTTCAGGGCCCTGTGGGTGTCCCGGTATTCAAATGCCGTCGTATTCATGTCAGCTGCCTGCGATAGAGGTGCCATCTGTGGGATGTGGATGTGGCTCACCCGGTTGTGGATGTAGTCCCAAGTATTTGCGTCAAGTTACTTTACAACCTCCTTTCTTGTAATTTGTATTAATGTTTAAAATTAAATTAATAAATTAAATGTAAATAAACCTCTCGTTAAAATATTAATTGGTTTTTTCTTCTGTTTAACTGAATAAGAAAATGGCTACAGTAGGTTAACGTACTTAAAAGAAAAAAAAATAAGACCATTAAAATAGACCTCTGAGTGTATTTAAAAGTCACACGTAATTTATATTAATACCACATAATTACCTACATAATATTGAAGAGTACCGTGGCTTCAAAAATAGAACATTAAAATCGTAGGGACATCAATAGTACCTGTCTATCAATAATGTCACGTTGTCATTTTGAGAACTCGGTTATTAAGTCTCATTTGTAGTAATTTCACTGACTATGTACCATTCAAGCAGAAACACAAATAAAACTAGCAAAATTGCTTATCATTAACCCTCTGCTGAACGCAGGCGATAAGCTGATATGATGATGATGATGATGAACCCTCTGAGTGAGACGGTTTAGGCTATAGTCCACCACCCTAGTCTACGGCGGGTTGACAGACTTCACAAGTCCTAGAAAATCTCTAACCTAGCAGGTTTCCTTTCACGGTGTTTTCCTGCACCGTTACGCCAATGGTTATGAAAAGTCAAAGGTGCCTTAGATTCGAATGGAATGGACTTGGTGGTCTAGTAGTAGTATTACTAGGACTAGTGACTTACATCTCATCCATACTAATAACATTTAAAGCGCCGGTAGCGTAATGGCTAGGGCGTCGGACTTGCGATCATGTGGTTGCCGGTTCGAACCCCACCCATCGCACTACCGACGTGAACCCACTCGTAACCCAAGCACTTTAGCTTAGCACGAGGGGTTAACAAGAATATTAGTAATGTGTGACCCACGTTGCTAGTAAGCTTTATTAAAAATATATATATAAAGAGGTAAAGTTTGTGAGGCTGTAGGGGATAATCTCTGGATCTAATGAACCGATTTTGAAATTTTTTGCACCAATAGAAAGCCACGTTACTTGTGAATGTCATAGGCTTTATCGCCCAACGAAGTGGGCACAGATCAGCGAGTCATTATAGTCATACCTTAAGGCTCACTGCTTCTTAGTAGCTCCATGAAAAAGAAACCACCAGACAGCTGCATAAGGTTGGTCAAAAGACAAACCTAGCATTGTTACAATTTGTTCGAAATAACTGTGCTTATCTGAGGTTTAATAGAAAGAGTCGGTGTAAAAACAATTGGAGTCGTACCTATATGTTTCGCATTTGTGATCATTTTCTTTACTAGTTGCGATTTTTATGTATAAAAACATTTAAATAAGCAATTTGGCCTGTGCGACAGTTCGGAACGACTAACTTAAGACAAGCACAGTTATTTCGAACAACCTGTAAGTAGTAGCGCCTAGCTGACCGCTGTCATGCCAGCATGAATGGGTTGGCACGACCGGAAAAGTAGATACTACCCTCCCACAGAATATCAACGTGAAGCAGCAGTATGCATACTGTTGCATTTCGTTTTGCAGCGCTGTAGGCCCAATTCCTCCTCCAGTCCCCGTCTTTCTCCTTTACCTTCCCCTTATTCCTATCGGTAGGAGCGGCAGCGTCTTGGTTATGATTTCTCCGCATTGTTTAGACAATGTTAAGAGAACACAGCCAGAATATGGATGGCGGTTGCTACTTACCATCAGGTGGGCCGCTTGATTATCTGGTATAGTGAATAGTAAAAATAAAAGTTGGCTAATGAAAGAGGTTTCATAACCGTTTCTTCAAAATAATTATCTTATTTTGAAGATCCGCTGATAAATCACGAATCGATAAAGTAATCGATCTATTCTTCGAACAATCGATTGATGCAATAGTAAAAGAAATGAATTTCGGAATTTCATATAAATGGATTGTTTTTTTAATCAAAAGTATATTTCTTTCCGTCGTGTTTCAGAGGTAAGTTTAATTTCTGGTACTTCGGACTGGACTTTTACCTATATAACTTTGAAAAAATTAGATAAACATAAACATACCATCACGCCTGTATTCCCTGAAGGGTTAGGCAGAGGTGTAGTAAGGTACACCAACACTTCGGTCCGGTATGTTTAGGTCACATATTGTAATAGAGGGCGAGCCTATTGCCATTAACCGGGCACAAATCCAGACTCTGAGCTGCTACTGACAATTTCATAGAAAAACCTAATAACACTGCTCGACCTGGGGATCGAACCCAGGACCTCTAGCGTAGCCAGGACCACTAGACCAAACAGGAATTCACTAATGAGGCAGTTTAATAAATATTAATATTTATTGTTTCAGTTAAAAATGCGTTTGGCACTCGTAACTATATTGCTAACGATAGCATTGTCATCAGCGTCTACTCAGCAAATATCAGCAAAGGGTGTCAGATCAATACTACAAGACATTTTATCGTCTAAAAATATACCCGCCAATCGGAGGACGCGAACGCCAGCTACTGTCAACAGAAGATTTGCTATCGTTGATAATGTGCCAAGAAACGTAGTAAGGAGCGAAAGTTTGCCAAGGAGTATTGTACAAAGCGAAAGTTTGCCAAGGACTGTTTTAAGGAGCGAAAATTTGCCAGGAACTATTTTAAGGAGCGAAAGTGTGCCTAAGACTATTTTAAGGAGCGAAAATTTGCCAAGGACTGTGATAGGGAGCGAAAGATTGCCAAGAAAATTATTTGTGCAACGCCCCCAAGAAATAGCTTTATCAAAGAATGTTATCGTTCAAAGACCGAACAATGTGATTCTACAGAAAGGCAACCAAATGGTTTTGCCAAAAAATGTAGTCTTGGAAAAACGGACCGAAATGATTTTGCCGAAAAATATTATCATACAGAAAAAGGTTGAAACTATTGTGCCCAAAAACGTAATATTTCAAAAAAGCATTGATGGAACATCAAAAAATTTCAACGTTATTATAAGAAATGGTAAAGAAGGGCCTACAAAAGTTATTTTACAAAATGGTAATGATTTTACAAGACCACAAATTACTACTCAAATGGTAGAATCAAAAGTGTTGGTACAACAGCCTAAAGTAACGGATTACGAAACTGCGCCACAGCAAAAAGTTTACGCTGGTAGTTTTAATGCATTTTTACCTGCAGCATCTCCAGTCTCGGCTTCAATGCCTTCACTATCACAAGCATCAGTGCCACAATCTAGAGGACAATATTTAAGAAAAATACCAATTCCTTCACCACCAACTGTTTGACTGTGAAACCTTCTTCGTCAATTGACCTCTTTTGATAAAGAAAAGTTGCAATCTAACGAATGAACGAATCATGAACGAATGTCAGATACATTTGAAATATGAACCGATTTGTCAAAAGCATACGTCATTGTCAATAAGAACCATCTTGTCAATTCGAACGTAAGATTTAAAACTTCTCTTGGCTCTCCTGATAGGCTTTATGTTTGTCATCTTTTAGTTTGTAAATTCTTTAGAATATAAGATAATTTATTGTATTTATGTCTTCTCAAATAAAATATTAAAAAAATATTTAAATTATTTCTTCTCGGTTAGCAGCTTCCTTAGCATGTTTACATGCTAGCATGAATGGGTCAGCATAACTGGGGAAGTACTCCTACAAAATATCGACGTTAAGTAGCAGTAGGTATGCCTACTATCGTAAGTTAGGGAGTCCCCCACACGAGCCTAAGTATAGGCGTGCCACAGGAAGGTTCTGAAAGAATTAGTTAGGCCTCGGATCCTGCCAACATTGTCCTCCTGACGATGGCCATCGAGGGGGTGGGGGGGGGGCTTAGTGCGGTCCCTCACACCCGGCCTACTCGCCAATAGGCTGGCAGACTTTTGAAGGTTTCCGCCTTTCTAAAAGAAAGGTATGTTTAGGTACTGTTTCGTTCGTTAAGTTTCGTTCAATTAGCGTGGAGTCCAAACACCAGAGGTCTAATTCCCTAATTCATGGGATACGTGAGATTACCGACCGACCAACGTACGGTACGGTACGGTATTTAGTCGGTAAGTGTCCGACATTGTCTTTGAATACGGGCAGTCCGCGTCGATTGCCACGTACCATCAGGTAGGTCACTCGTCTGTCACATATGACCCGTCAATGCATACAGTTTCCTCATGAGGACATAACAATAGATTTTGCATTGTGTCTACAATATGCCGCATGACGGGTTAAAAAAAAATAACAGTAGTACCTATTTTCTATATAATATAGCCTGTACCATGTGAAAACGGGTCATGTCAAATCTTGAGCTTGAACTAAAAGGAAATAAACCTACTGAATATGCATATTAAATTTCATGAAAATCGGTCAAGCCGTTTTGGAGGAGTATGGTAACTAACATTATGACACGAGAATCTTATATACTCGTATAAGATTAAGTAGTAAACATTTTAATGGAACTATAAAATAAGAAATTGTTACTCGTATTATGTTTAGCTAACAATTTAAAGTGTACTGTAACATTGACTATTTTATCTTGGAACGAGTATTTTTTAATTTGGTCGTATTGCATCCGCCATGTTTTTTTACTCTTTGATGAACTTGTTGACGCTTGTATACTTTCCACTAGATATTATTCGTTATTATTTGTTTAAAGTTGTTTTCGTTAAGTTTATCTAATCTCTTTGTTACTAGTTTTGTTATTATTTGTGAAATGAGTGAACCTCGGTCGAGCAATATCTGAAGTTTTTCTTCACCGAAGAAAGAGCGATCCAAAAATGTTTGTGAACTATCGGTTTTTTTGTTGACATTTTATTTTTTCATATCTTGGATAGGGTATAGTCTAATGACATCATCATCATCATCATCATCATTATCAACCCATATATTGTCCCACTGCTGGGCACGGGTCTCCTCTCAGAACGTGAGGGATTAGGCTGTAGACCACCACGCTAGCCTACTGCGGGTTAGCAGACTTCACACGCCGTCGATAAATCTCTCAAGCGTGCAGGTTTCCTCACAATGTTTTCCTTCAATGTTTAAGTGCGTGATAATTAAGTAATATAGACATCATCATCATCAATTCCTAAATGAAGGCCTCCCCTATAGACTTCAACAACAACCGGTTATATGAATATCACCTCCATCCAACAACTCCCATCAACCTTTACCAGGTCGTCTGTCCACCTTGTTGGAGGTCGTCCCACAATGCGTTTTCCGGTGCGTGATCTCCACTCGAGAACCATTTTGCTCCAGCGGCCATCAGTTCTACGAGCTATGTGCCCCGCCCACTGCCACTTAAGCTTGCTAATCCTTTGATCTATGTCGACAACTTTGGTTTTTTTTATGGATCTCCTCATTGAAATGATATGATATTTATTTCTATAAATAGATCTTTTAAGACACTGACAAGTAGATTTTTTTAAAACTTTTTTAAACAGACTTCTGAGAAGAAATGTCGAAGAAAGCTCAGAGAGAATCATGGTCTCTTTTGAAGTGCAGACAATAGTAATAGGTACTATTAAAAGAGCCAGCTTTGAGTTGACCTGTGCTAACTGATGGCACGCATAGATCAGCTCATCATCGTGTAGCTTAACCATTTTATAGGGAGTACAACGACCTCCTGATTTGTCTTATTATCTAATATGGACTACAACATAAATCTAGTAGTCCTAAGTGCG
This sequence comes from Subacronicta megacephala, assembly GCA_958496365.1. NCBI lineage: Eukaryota > Metazoa > Arthropoda > Insecta > Lepidoptera > Noctuidae > Subacronicta > Subacronicta megacephala. Next base: position 6,193,971 of record OY292540.1, on the reverse strand, counting down.
ACTGCTACGCCATAGGTTCTAGGCTCGATTCCCAGATCGAGCAAAGCGTTATTGGGTTTTTCTATGAAATTCCCGGTAGCAGCTCGGAGTCTGGATTTGTGCCCGGTTAATGGGAATAGACTCGCCTTCTATGACATGGGACCTAAACATACCGGCGAAGTGTGGGTGTAAATACATTAACAGACCTCTGCACAACCCTTCAGGGAATACAGGCGTGATGGTATGTTTTTTATGATCTAATCTCATATTTGTGATGATTATTGGAAAAAAGACAAGCTTTCATAAATAATATTTATTTTCCTTTCGAAATAAACAAAAAAAAATAGGTAACTAACTAAATAATTTATTTAAATACAAGGAGGAGGTATAGGTATTTTCTTCAAGTACTGGCATCTGCTGCAACTATTGGCGGGAGGGATTAATGGCGAGAAAGGTGCCATGGCAGACACTGGCGACGCAGCTGGCAGAAACGGGTTAAATAATGGCAAGCCACCTGGCACTGGCACTTCAGCAATCGTGCCGAGTCGAGTCACGGAAGGCTCTAAGCAGCCCAAAGGTGATTTTGCCAACGGGACTGGCACGGCTGTAGGAGCTGGCACTGGCCTCGGTACTTGGTACTGCATAATTGGCACTGGGGCAGGGTTGGCACATGGGCATCCTGGCATCCCTGCTGGCGATCTTGGATACGGCGAGAAGATTTGGCATTGTACCTGTGGGTAAAAATATCAACAGTATAATTTCAATTTGAACCGGCGGTAGCCTAATGGCTATGGCGTCGACTTGCGATCATGCGGTTGCCGGTTCGAAACCCACCTATTGCACTACTGACGTGAACCCACTCGTAACACAAGCATTTAGCTTAGCACGAGGGGTTAACAAGATTACCAGTAATGTGTGATCCACATTGCTAGTACGCTATTGTTAAAAAAAAACGAAGTCAAGGCGTCGTTGCTGAAAAAGGGCTCCTCAGCCTCATTAGTCTAGTGGTCTTAAGCGTGACTGCTACGCTAGAGGTCCTGGGTTCGATTGCAGGGTCAGGAAGTGGAGTAGTCCAGGGAGTTTGGATAATAAACATACCGAACTGCGCACATACACCTCTGCCTAGAGCCTCGGGAAAACATGCGTGATGTTTTTATTAAATGATAGTTTTAATCTTTTCTCTGTATCCTTTTAGTTGTCAACTGCCTCCATTTTTCTCTTTCTTAGCTATCGTTTTTCATCTGCCTCCTGCGGCCGACTTTATTTCGTCAACCCATTTTCTGAATAGCCTGGGTTACCTAAAAAGGCTTATAGTAAAATTAAAGATACTTACACTAGCAAAAATTGAGAATACAACAAACACTATTGAAGAAACCATTTTGTTCAAATTACTTTGTTAGATTGTAATCCATCAAATAAAAGTAATGTTTATATACTAAAATTATTATCTTAATATTGTCTAATGCAATCGGTATTGATACTAATCAATGTATGTAGTATTGGCTAATCAAATGCATAATTTTAATCGTGATCATTATCTATAAACATAACATACTATCACGGCAGTGTTTCCTAAGGGGTTAGGCAGAGTATCATGGTCGCGGAAATCTTACGAATTCTTTAAGCGTACCTATAGGGCGAGGAAGGGCCAGTTTTTAGTAGGTACTTGTTCAAGTGATTGGTGCTTAGAATATTTCCAAAAAATATTTATAATCAATGGAACAGAATTTGAGTAATAAACTACCGAGTAATTTAACTTATTCGGAGTTCGTGAAATGTAAGCTAATGCGTCAGCATTCAAAGCGAAATTCAAAGTTTTCTTGCTTTTTCGCAAATTATTCTAACTACTTTCGGCTTTTAAACAAAAACTAAAGTTGTATATTATTACATAGCATACAATCACGCCTGTATTCCCTGAAGGGTTATGCAGAGGTGTACTTATGTACACCCACATCTCGCCGGTATGTTGCAGGTCCCATGTAATAGGCTAGTCTACTGCCATTCATCATCATCAACCCATTACATTGTCCCACTGCTGGGCACGGGTCTCCTCTCAGAACGAGAGGGATTAGGCTATAGTCCACCACGCTAGCCTACTGCGGGTTGGCAGACTTCACAGGCCGTCAAGAAAATCTCTCAGGCATGCAGGTTTCCTCACGATGTTTTCCTTCACCGTTTAAGCGCGTGATAATTAATTACTAATACGCACATAACTTCGAAAAGTCAGAGGTGCGTGCCTTGGATTCGAACTCGAGACCTTTGACTTGGCAGTCCAATGGTCATATCACTAGGCTATCACTGCGCTTAGTCTACTGCCATCAATCGGACGCCATTTCAAACTCCGAGCTGCTACTGAGAATTTCATAGAAAAACCCAATAACACTACTCGAACTGGTAATCGAACCCAGGACCTTTAGCGTAGCAGTCGCGCTTAGGACCAATAGACTGTTGAGGCAGTCGGTATAAAAATATATTGCAATAATATAATATATTATCTAAGTATCTTATCATATTTATTATCAATGCAATATATTACTTAATTTTTAGATTTTATTGATTGTAAACGTTTTCAGATAAAAAGTTTAAATACATAAACAGAAGCCCAGACAATTTTGTATATAGATAAAATCTGTTATTTGAGTAGTAAAGTTAATTAACAATATTTTAATTTCATACTGAAATCATGAAGTTAATTTGCATTTTAATTTTGCAATCTTTCTTTTTTATTGTAAGTACCTATACTAAATATTAAAGTGTTTTTTTATTTTTTAGGCATTTCCATGCAAAGTTTATAAAATTATTTTAGCGAAGGAAATATTCGACGTCACCTCAAAGACGTAGATTAAAAAATGTGTTATAAATATTAAATTGTTTTTTGTCATTAATATTTTCTGCCAGCATTGAGTATTTTATATGACCTACGTAAATGTCTTGCTGATCTGGTATCGAAACGACGTGTCATTGAGCTCCCTAAATAATGATTGAGCTACACGATAACTGATGTATGCGTGCCGTCAGTCAGGACAGGTCAACTCAAAGCCGCTATGGTTCTTTCTTCAAAAGGCCTGTTCAGATATTGCTAAATAGTGAAACTCACTCTGTCTGGACTTTAAAAAAGTCCACGATTCTCTGAGATTGTTTCGGCATTTCTTCTCAGAGGTTGACAACTAAGAAATATCTGCGCCATCTAGTATTAAAAAATAAAGATTTACTTGTAAAAGTGTCTTTAAAAAGAGTCGGTGGTAAACGTAGGGTCCAGAATTTAATACCCAGGCCGGGCAGTATTATTGTTTTTTTTTCAAGATATTTTTTGTGGCATCACGGAAATTTGTGTAAGTAGGTACTAATCTTACATTGTATTTTTTTTTTCAGAATGTCTTCGCCCAATTTCAAATTCAGAACGTGCCGTACAGACCACAGAATAACAATCCTGCGTTGAGCCAGCCATTACTAAACTCTTTATTATCTATGTCCTCATCCAACATGCCATTTGCTGACAAACTTGGCGCCATTGTATCTGTCATTAGGAAAATGCCGCCAAAAAATCCTGGAAGACCTAATGACAGGTTGTATATGGCAAATGCGTTGAGGGACTCAGCCTTAAATAGCCTAATGTTTGCTGCAAATGCATGCACGTGTCCGCAAAAGGCTGACAACAGAATACCTTTGCCTAACAGGCAGGCAATCGTCAATGACGTCATCGGTAAAAGGCCGGTGAATTTTAGATATGTTTAATTTGAAATTCAAAAATTTCACTTAGATGTTTAATTTAAAATTAGAATAAGATTTATTTATTTTAATTATGTACATAATTATTAGGTGTGAATAACTATTTATTGAAAATAAATTATTTTGCTGACTTAAATTGACATTTTAATTAAAGTTCTGTACCAAACCCGTTGGACAAAATTATGTGTATTCAGTAAATATGTTGATCTTTTGCGACAAATTCTGGTTTTCCGCAACATTCTAGAAATTTCGACATCAACTAGGTAGGTATATTATTCACAAAAGGGTATTAAAATTTTTCCTTTAAAAATCGATATCGAAGCAGAGAGTAGAGTTAATTGAGGATCTACCAAAATTTATAAAAAGTGTGAAATAAACAAAATTATGGATTGTATTTTTGTATGAAAACCTTAAAAGATTACAGACTATTAAAATTACATATCTAAAAATATACCATCGCCTGTATTCCCCGAAGGGTCGAAGGTGTACTAAATATGTACACCCACAGATCACCTTTAAAGGGCACAAATTCGAATTCCGAACGGCTACTGAGAATTTCATAGAAAAACCAAATAACACTTTGCTTGACCTGGGAATCGATCACAGGACCCCTAGCGTAGCAGTCGCGCTTAGGACCACTAGACTAATGAGGCAGTGTGGAGTCTGGAGTTTTTGCACGATAAATCATCATCATTATCTACCCATCAACGTCCCAATGCTGGGCATGGGTCTCCATTCAAAATGAGAGGGGTTAGGCTATAGTCCACCAGTCAGACGGTCAGTCTAGAGTCTAGACTAATGTGCTAGTCTAGACTGCTTTGAAAAAAATCTTTCACCAGTAGAAAGCTACTTTATTCCTAAGTAATATAGGGTATATTTTATCCCGTAAGATAACAAGAAACGTATACTCCACGCGGGCAAAACCGCGAGCGGAAAGCTACTTTTTGATAAATCAACCAACAGTTACATACCCTACGCAAAGAGGGTTCATACAGAGGAATGTTTCCCTCTGCAATGGAGGATACCACCAAATTACTGAAGTAAAAAGGATTCATCATTAAAATCAAATGCTGTTGATATCATAGTTATGGCGAAATTGCTGCAAGAGCTCAGCAGAATGCTCAATGACCTCAACGGTTTCCCACAAGGTAGGTCTTAAAAAGAACATGAGCAAGACGAAAGTCATGTGGAACGTTCATTCCAACTCTGTTCTCGAATCTGTTGAGTATCTATATGTATTCTGGGCTAAGCATAGAGTTAGGTAGGTTTAACTTCGAGGAAAAGGTCACTCGTCGAAATCGACTTTGTTGTGCAACGTTTGGGAAACTTCAGAACGTCTTTTCGTCAGTAATATCACCGTTACTTTAGACAAAAGTCTTTAAGCACTGTGATAAGTCACACGACATCCCGAAATGTCATCCCAAGATATAGGTAATTGCCCAAAAACATGGAACATATAAAAATCTCAAGTTCACTCAGGGAAAGCTTAGCTCGGCATTTCTCTACGCGATCGCATCAGAAATGGGGAGATCCGTAGAAGAAAATAAGTTGCCAATATAGCCCAAAGAATTATCAACTTTGAGTGAAAAATGGCGGGGCACATACCTTCTAGAACGGATGGTCATTGGGACAAGTTTGAGTGAAGACCACACCACCAAAAATCGCAGTGTAGAACCACCTTCAATGTAATGGACAGACTTGGTAAAGGTTGCTGGTAGTCGTCGAAAGGTATATTATGTCCAGCAGGGGATCTCTTTTGGGTGATACTGTAAGAGTTTAGAACAATAAGTCTTTAATGTGCGCGCCCCGGCACTTAAAATATTTGAACAAAAAAGTATGTAAGTAGGTTTTGAAATATGTCTAGAACACTATTTTAATATAAATGTCATTATTAAGTATTGTTCCTTGAACCGAATAATAGTTTTGCTCTGATCATCACGCATTTTTACTTAAAAGTATTAGCCCTCTTAGTATTGAAATCCCAGTACTTCTACAATGCCTACTGCTTTGCCGAGTTATCCCATACAAAAAAAAAGTTCGGCAAAATTGACTTACGCGGTATTGTTAGCTAAGGGAAGTTTATCTAATTCGATGATAATACAAACAAGCGTAATTCTTTTTTGGGTTCATTCATTCATTCTACCCCTTTTGAAAACTAATACTTTTACTCAAAAAATCTTTATCGCAGTTGTAGTGAAAATTAACGATTTTGCCAACATTTACAAATAACACTGTTTTCTACAATTTTAAAGTAAAAGTTTTGGTACTCAATTGTGAATACAGTATACTTAAGTCGCAATTATTATTGCAATGAACTTTGTCGTATAGAAGTATAGTTAGCGAAAAACCTGTGATGTATGTATGCATCAACTTGTAAGTGTATTTAACAGTAGTAATAAATGATACTCTAAACAAATCAGACGTCTTACTTTATATTGACAAACTCCTATCCTTACAAACCAAAAAAGAATTGATTTTGGCGCCCAAAGCAACGATACGTTTTAAGGTCTCAAAATAACAACGCATGCATGATACCACTGGCGTTGCAGGCATCTGTAGGCTATGTCTGTCGCTTACAGTCAGGCAATCCGTATGCTTGTTTGGCATCTTAGTACAATATAACGTAATATGGCCAATTGACCAAATAAAGTGGCATCTCCAGATGAAAAGTAATTAATTCATTTTCGTAGTCTTAAAAAAATACCTAAGCCGATATGAACCGCCTTGAGTAATACAGATACTTTTCTCTTTTTACTACTGCAACGGCGACGCCTAGGGGGCAAGGTGGGGGGGGGAGCTGTATTTATGTACAAATTTTATTTATTTATTGTAGTCAAAAGCTTATGGAACTGGACATTGGACTTTGCACCTTTGTTATTACAATTGCCGTAGAGTTAAGAGCACTACAAGTGTGAATTCATACTTTTAACACGCTCCATTGATGTATATGAACTTGCCATCTAGGCCTTGGCCTTTGTGCCACTGCAAATTTTATTTGGTGTATAAACCATAAAAGTAAAAGAGTATGCTCGTTGAAGTTAAGTCTTTTGTCCAACATAACATTAAGTGTCGCAATTTTTTTTTCTTTATGGTCATCGTTCCAGATCACGTTTACTTGATAAACTAAGATGATTTATGAATCATCTCTTTATATTCTCAATTGAGATAAAACGCGTACCTTATACATATCACCAGCAATAGATAAGTACACGTATATAACGTTATAGGAATCTGATTTCAACTTAATTGTCAATATATCAATAGTGAGTTATGATAGTGATAATTATCAGACATCAGTAATGATTCGTTTAAAAGAATTGATTGTTACACAATTTATATTAATTCAGGTAATTTTTTCTTTATTATTATTGAATATCATAACATACCATCACGCCTGTACTCCCCGAAGAGTTAGGCAGAGGTGTACTAATGTACACCCACCTTTCGTGGGTATGTTTTAAGGTCCCATTTAATAGGGGGCGAGCCTATTGCCATTAACCGGGCACAAATCCAGACTCCGAGCTGCTACTGGGAATTTCATGGAAAAACCCAATAACACTGCTCGACCTGGGGATCCAACCTAGGACCTCTATGCCATTGATTCTTTTTAAGCCTTACAATATTTTTATAGGGAGGAATGGCAAAAGACGGCATTATTAAATTACTGTTAAATATGTTACACGTTCACAAACATATGAATTGTCTATTGAAAAAAAAAATCCAAGTGAAAGAAAAATTCGGCCTAAGGCAGGGTTTGAACCTGCGCCCCTCTGGTTAAGTATACCAGACGCTTTATCAACTAAGCTAGCGAGATGACGACCTGTGATGTCGAATTTCCCTTCAACATTTTTATTTTATTTCCACGTAACACGCTCATAAAGTCACTTATCGACGAAATATGAAAAACTCAGAGCAATTCCAACAGATCTTTTTATTGCTTTGAATGGAAACTTATCTCTTTAGCTCACCTAATATTCTAAATACGTAATAATTGTTGAAGAATTTCAAATAAACTTCACTTGCATTAAGCCACATTGCAAATTAAGTTTCTTTGTTCCTCCTTGTCAATTTGCTGATCTGCCACGATCGGTTGATTTTGCTTACCGTAGAAACATGTGATAGACAATAATATATTTTTAACGTTTATTTTTTATTTTTAGGTGATTTCAGCTTGGAATGTACCATACCAGAATGTGCCTAATTTGGCAAAGAACCAACTGGCAGCTGTTCGTAGAGCTATAAGACAGGCTAATAACCAGTTAGAAAACGGTTATCTTCAAGCAAACAACAATAATGTCGTGCCAATTAACAATGGCATGAGTTTTGGCAATAACTTGCCAAATAATTTGGCATCGAGCAATGGATTGCCAAATAATCAGGCATTCAACAATGGGCTGCCAAACAATTTGGCATTTAATAATGAATTACCAAACAACGTGGCATTTAACAATGGTTTGGCTAACAACGTAGCATTCAACAATGGTTTGCCTTACGACCCTACATTAAGCAATGGTTTGCCTAACAATTTGGCATATAATGATGGATTGACCACTAATTGGGCCGTTAATAACGGATTAACAAATGGCCCCACAGTAAATGATGGATTACAGAACAATTTCGCAATAAATAACGGGTTGTCAAATAGCTTTGCAAGCAACAATGGTTTGCCCAACAACTTGGCATTTAACAATGGTTTGCCTAACAACGTGGCATATAACAATGGTTTGCCTTACGACTCTACATTAAGCAATGGTTTGCCCAACAATTTGGCATATAATGATGGATTGACCAATGATAGGGCCGCTATTAACGGATTTACAAATAACCCTACAATGAACGACGGATTACTGAACAATTTCGCACTGAATAACGGGTTATCTAATAACTTTGCAAGCAACAATGGTTTGGCTAACAACGTGGCATATAACAATGGCTTGCCCAACAATTTGGCATATAATGATGGATTGACCACTAATTGGGCCGTTAATAATGGATTAACAAATAACCCCCCAATAAACGACGGATTATCGAACAATTTCGCAATAAATAACGGTTTATCAAATAACTTTGCAAGCAACAATGGTTTGGCTAACAACGTGGCATATAACAATGGTTTGCCTTACGATCCTACATTAAGCAATGGATTGCCCAACAATTTGGCATATAATGATGGATTGACCAATAACAGGGCCGTTAATAACGGATTAACAAATAACCCTACAATAAACGATGGATTACCGAACAATTTCGCAATAAATAACTGGTTATCAAATAACTTTGCTAGTAACAATGGTTTGCCAAACAACGGATTTGTGAATAACATGCAGTATAATAATGGATTCCCAAATAATTTAGAATCTAATAACGAATTGCCAAACAAAGCATTAATTAATTTGCCAGCTTCAAATATCAATAATGCGGCAATGGACAAGATGTTACCCGGTATTAATAGTCAAATATTACCTTTTAATAATATGCCAAATGGATTGCCTAACATCAACAATGTGCCTGCATTAAATGGATTGCAGAATTTAAACAAAGGAGCAGCGGTGCCAAATTTTTTTAATGGAAATATTTTTCCTGTAGTTAATACACTACCTAATATTAATAATACTCCAGCAAGCAATTCGTTGCCATCAAGTAACGGATTGTCACAAAGCAATCTACCTACTAACAATCTGCTGCCATCAAATTATTTCACTAACAATAATCAACTACCAAATATCAACAATTTTAAAATAACTGCCTTTGGTATTGGAAATAATGGTTTAGAAAAGATTTTTGCAAAAAACTTTTTACCAGCTAGCAAGATTCCAAATCTTCCGGTCAGCAATAGGTTTTCTAATTTAAATAATTATCCGATTGGAAACAGATTGCTGAATAATAAAAATATACCCAGATTTGATAGAACAGACATAAATAAATTGCGAACTACCAATCAATTGCCACTATATAATAATAATATGCCTTTTCATAATAGTTTGACAGCGAAAAATGAATTTCCAAGTATTTATAATCCGATTGGTATTAGTAATATCAACGCCGTAGGGCCACTAAACACTTTAAACAATGGTTTGCCAATTGCTGGCAATGGTTTTCAGAATAACAATATTATGCCTATCAACGGCCAACAAACTTTTAATGCTTTTGCACTTGCAAACAATTATCCTGTAAACAATTTGCCCGTAAATAATGGCTTGCCACTTTTTAATCCAATGGCAAATAATGGTGGATACATAAATAATGGATGGTTTTCTTCAAGTGGCGTGCCAGGAAGTACACAAGACGGTGTTAAGTCTGGATTTTTAAGGACCAACTTACAACTTGGCAATCTTCAAATGCCAGTTGCGTACTCGCCACATGAATATGGCGATGGATATCCAATACTCACAAAAGCGCAGGACAATTGCCAGTCTAGCTTAGCATTAAACAATTTTAATTTAGCTCATGAGTTAGCTAACAATTTGCAAATAGAAGGTTTTGGCAGTTTGCCATGTATAAATGGCTTGCCAGTTGCTGGCATTACTGAAACAGTAACTTTATTGAACGATCCTTGCAAATAGTTTTTTTTATATAATAAAGAATGAGTACGTTAAATTGAGGTATGAACCTCATAGCTGGCTGACTGTCTACCTCATTGCGAGAGGCTAAGATGAAGAGGGGTCAAAGAAATAAACCGACTCTTACATTGCATTGAATAAAAAAATAATGTAGGTATTTTCTATTGTAAATAATAAATTTATTAATTTTGAATTATGTAAATCACAATTATTATTTTGTCTATAACTCTGTATAATATTTAAGTTATTATGTTATTAATTTATTACTGTTATTTTTTAATAACAATTTAAGTTAAATAAAATAGATATTAAATTGTTCCGTGTTTAGTTGTTTTTATGTTGTATACTTGTCTTTGTTTCTAATCGATCAGCTCTAAGTACTTACCGATTTTAATAATTCTTTGACCATTCGATACTTAAATGATTCTCAATATTTTTTTTTAATTTATTATCCTGCAAGATAACCTGGATCGTAAATAAATGACCAAAAGTGACACTTAGTTTCAAATAACATAACATACCATCGCACCTGTATAATTATGTAGGTACACCCACAGTTCGCCGGTATGTTTACGTCCCATATAATAGGGTGCGAGCATTCACCATAACACATATCCAAACTCTGAGCTGCTGCAGTCAATTTTATAGAAAAATAACACTTTGCTAGAACTGGGTATCGAATCCAAGACCTCTAGCGTAGCAGTCGCGATTAGGACCACTATACTAATGAGGCGTTCACTTAGTTTATATCACTGTAAACTCACAAATAATATAATAATATCATCATACTTGTATTCCTCGAAGGGTAAGGCAGAAACTTAGTGATGGCTGTACATCAGTTCATCATCAGCAGATCATTCTACACTCCCAGGTAATGATAAACCTCTGGATACGAATCCGAACTCTAAGCTGCTACTGAGAATTTCATAGAAAAACCCCATAATATTTTTAGTAGTGCCTCAGAGGCATGTCGGCATGCCAGCATAAACGTCGTCACGACCGGGGAAGTACTACCCTCCTGCAGAATATCGACGTCAAGTAAAAAGAAAGAAAGAAAGAAAACTAAATTCGTAAAAAGACACCCGAGCACACAAAAAAAAGACAAAATATAATATAAAAAATTCTGTGGAACCCAGGTGTATATTACAAATCGGGCCTGTCGGTCCAAAGTAGCAGTATGTGTTGCATTCCGTACTGTAAGTGTGAAGCGCCGGAGGCCCAATTCTTCCTCAGTCCTTCCTTCTCCTTTTCTCCTTTCACTCCCACCCCTGATACCCCTGGTGTTGCAAGCGTCAATAGGCTAGGGTTACCGCTTACCATAAGGCGGGCCGTATACTTCTCACCTTAGTGGTTTAAAAAAGTAGACCGCAGGTACGTCTGATCATGATTTTGTAATAACCAGAATTTTATTTCATAACATACCATCACGCCTGTATTCCACGAAGGGTTAGGCAGAGGTGTACTTATGTAAACCACATTTCACCAGTATGATTTTAGGTCCCATGTCCCATGGAGACGAGCCTATTGCCATTAACCGGGCACAAATCGAGACTCCGAGCTGCTACTGGGAACTTCATAAAAAAAAACAATAACACTGCTCGACCTGGGGAGCTTAGGTCCCATATAATTGGGGGCGAGCATTCACCATAACACATATCCAAACTCTGAGCTGCTGCAGCCAATTTTTTAGAAAAACACAATAACACTTTGCTCGACCTGGGGATCGAACCCAGGACCTTTAGCGTAGCAGTCGCACTTGGGACCACTAGACGAATGTTTTTTTTTCTTGAATGAACTAATTTAAATGTTTGGTCTTATCTATCGATATTTCCAATAAATTCTACAGAAATACAAAGGACGTGTGTTTTAAAATTTCGAAATTGGTTTTGATTATTAAACACGGAACAATAATATTATTAGTGTTCCGTGTCACGTAGTAGCTTATTTAACAAGTTATACTTGAACACCTGTGTTTGCTTCCGATGTTTTATGATTTAAATTTACAGTACGGAATAGCTGAGTGAGATGACCATTGGATTGCCAAGTCATATGCGTATAATTAAATTTAATAATAGTCAATTATCGCTTGCTTAAAAATTTGAAGGAAAACATTGTGAGGAAATCTGCTTGCCTTAGAGATCTTTTCGACTGTATGTGAAGTCTTTCTGAACTGCAGTAGGCTTTTGTGATTACCGTTGCCAGGCCCCCAAAAATAGAAAAGTCAGACAGCTGACATCTGGAGATTTTGGCCAAAAAGCCAAGCACAGTGTTTTTTGAAACAAGAAAAAACTTTATTTTATTTGTTAGTAGTAGTAGTGTCTCGCTGGCATGTCTACATGCCAGCATGAATGGGTCAGCACGACCGGGGAAGTACTACCCTCCTATAGACGTTAAGTAGCAGAATGCATAGGTACTGTTGCGTTTCGTAAGGTGAGTGTGGAGCGCCAGAGGCCCAATTTTCCTTCAGTCCTCTTCCTTTTCTCCTTCCCCTCCCTTTTCCCTACATAGGCTCGGCAACGCATCTGCAACGCCTTTGGTTTTGCAGATTTCCATGGGCGGCGATGACTACTTACCATCAGGTAGCTCGCCTGCTCGTTTGCGATTTCAGGTTCAGATTAGGTAGCTCGCCTGCTCGTTTGCGATTTCAGGTTCAGATCAGGTAGCTCGCCTGCTCGTTTGCGATTTCAGGTTCAGATCAGGTAGCTCGCCTGCTCTTTTGCGATTTCAGGTTCAGATCAGGTAGCTCGCCTGCTCGTTTGCGATTTCAGGTTCAGATCAGGTAGCTCGCCTGCTCGTTTGCGATTTCAGGTTCAGATCAGGTAGCTCGCCTGCTCGTTTGCCTTTTTTATGGCAATGGTATTGCTGACGTCTATAGGCTGCGGTTACTGCTTACCTTTAGATCCAAATTCTTGATTATCATAATATACTCTGTTGTGACTACAACAACATTCCAAAAACATATAAACGGGCTGATAATAATAAATATTGTATTCTCTACACAAGATATAAAAACAATACCAACACACACACACACAGACGCCTGTATTTTTCAATTATATTAATAGTTATTACAAATAATTAATTAATTGACTCAAGATAATGTAGGACACTTGTTTATAAAACTGGGTCACGAAGCAATTTCGAGTTTTGAGCAATAGAGTTCAATCAAATCAAAATGTGTCTTCCAATAATTTTATTTGTACTGAAAGTGCTTGTATTACAGGTGAGTACTACATTAATAAAATAAATAATAATCGAATTTCAATTGTTTTTCCGGAATTGGCAGGCTTATAACACATTCTAAGTTCATGGTAGTAGCAACTGCGATGTCTGCTAAGCAATTCACCTCAAAGTAATAAAACTTTTGATTAAAAATTGTTATCATTGCTAGATATTGCCTAAATAGACATTTTTGCCATTTGGCACAACAAATATTTTTGTTCTCAGTTATGTAGGCAAATGAAATGTTGCGATTAGTAGTAATCTCACATTTACTACATTCTAAGTTCATGGTATTACGGCTACGAAACCAGAATGTAGCTAGCGTTATAGATCTACGAGTTTCGAAGAACAAACAAAAAAATATGCATGCATGTCGTCAGCTAAAACTGATCTAATCAAAGCTGCTGGCGTATGTTCTTCAAAAGCCATTGAAATGCCTATATCATATTATTTGATAGACTGCATTACTATATATGTTTGGACTTTAAACAGAACATAGGTACTTCTCTGAGTTTGTTTCGGCGTTTTGATTGTCTTGACTTTAAAAGAAACCAGTTAGAAGAGAACCATGATTCTCTGAATCAGAAGTGAACCATGATTCTCTGAGTTAGTAGAATACCGAAAAGCAGCGTTTCTTCTCGGCCATCAGTTTGGAAATTCCGATACTATTTAATAAGTACAAATATAAAACATTAACTTATGACAGACAAGTTCTATTACAGAAATAAATATCGTTTAAAGAAGAATAGATATTATTCTGCCTCGACTGGATTTATAATACTAACATTTAATTTTATAAAATCACAGGGTGTTACTGCCTATCCCAGCAAAGACTACATAATTGCATATATACCTATTGAAGATCTCGCGTTCCTGACATCATCTGTAAGTACTAACAGTCTTAGGTCTCATAGGGATAAGAATAATAATGTCTAAAATATAAGTTTTAATGTTGTCATGACTGCTCTGTCCATTTCTGGCACAACGAGTAGTATAGGATCAGTATGGAATATTAATTTTTAATTGTGACGTCACTAACTGCTAAACGACGCTACTCCGTGTAACATAAAATTTAAATGCTTTCAACTTGCTTAGTTTCGTATTGATCAGTTCTATTTATGGTAAACATTTTTATGAGTTATTATTTTTGGTGAAGGAAAAATACGACCGCGGGCAGGATTCGAACCTGCGTCTTCTGGTTAAGTACACCAGACGCTATGAACGCTAAGCCACCGCGACCCCTACCCGCCATGTCGAAATTTGCCTTCACCTTTTTAATTTACGTCTTTGAGGCGACGTAAGTGACAGATTTTTATGAGGTAGCTAATAAAAAGTCGACTTCCTTATTGAGACGTAATAACTTTGACTTCGATCACTCCATCGACGAAAGGAACCGCCTATAACATTTTTTATGTTCAACAGACGATTGAACCGATACCTCTGCCACCATCAATGTCATATTATGGCAATGTCGTTATGTATGCAGACCCCCGAGACCTAGGAGGTTTGCGCCTTGAAGATATCTATTCGTCTTACGTATCTACTTCTGGATCTGTATCCTTCGGAGGGCCCGTTAACGCTGCAGGAGCTGTCAGCGTGGTAGGAGGATATGGGAACCAAGGACCTGGAAGTGAGTGTGCATTAAAATTGTTAATAACATGAACTTCTGCAGCAACAGCATCATTAAATTGACCTAACATTTCTCGAAGGTTAAGCAGCAGTGTTCTAATGTACACTCAGTGACACAGTTCGCCGTTGGGTTGAGTCCTCATGTAAAAGAAGGTAAGCTTGTTGCCGTTAACCGGGTACAAATCCATACTCTGAGCTGCTACTGCGAATTTCATAGAAAAACCGAAGGACACTGCTCGACCTGGGATTTTATCCCAGGACCTCTAGCGTAGCAGTCGCTCTTAGGACTACAAGAGATATGAGCCGAGTCTATTAAATTTGAACCACCAACAATTCACTGAATATTTTTATTCATATTATCTTGGAATTATAATTATAACATTTTTAAAGTACTATTACCGTTTTGTTAAAACCTTTTAAGAAAAACAACCCTGCTTTTCCTTGCAGCTTACGTATGTTACTCATCCCCTGCTTCATCTGTTGTTGTGACTACGTTGCCAGAACCCTATGCTACATCTCCAATTGCCACAACACCTTTCATAACTGGCACAACATTGCCAGGAGCCACGTTGGCATCCACAGAAATTGTGCCAGCCGTAGTTTCAATGCCATCATCAATAGTTCCGGTTTCCACGGCAACGGCGACTGCTACGTCATCGGCTGTTGAAACGACTTCTAATGAGTTTGCAGGAGTTACATTGACGAGTGAAGTGGATGTGGAAACTACTTCTACAACTTCAGTCTCTAATTCAGTGTGGGATGCCAATGTGCCGATAGCTAGTCCTGCTAAGTTTAGCGGCTATGTGCCAGCATCTGGCAATGTTAGGATTTATGCCAATTTCTGTTGATTAGTAAGAACTTGATGCGGTGGTAGCCTAATGGCTAGGGTGTCAGACTTGCGGTCATGTGGTTGCCGGTTCGAAACTCACCCATTGCACTGCTGACGTGAACCCACTGGTAATACAAGTATTTCGCATAGTACGAGGGGTTAACAAGTATACTAGTAATGTACGACCCACATTGTTAGTAATCTTTATAAAAAATAAAAATAACTACTTTTTACGAATTTTATCGCGTTTATTGACTGTTAGGACCATTTACAGGATTAAGGTGATGGGAATTTTAGTGTTGAAATTACTTACAGGTTACCTTACATTTGTATTTATATATATATTTTTTTATATATTGTGATGTGCAAGTTATGGAATATTCAATGTTTTAATTATCACTCTTTTATCAAATACAGTATTATTCAAGCATGCCTAATCATTCGATCAATCGTTATCTATAAAACAATATCGAAATCAAATAGAATCAGTAGAAATGTATTAGGAAATATAGATTTGTAACTACTTTATTTTAAATTATTATCTATAAAGGCATCGTAAAATAATATCTTAAGTTTTTTAAACTCAGAATTTGTCAAATAAACTTTTCAGAGACAGAGTGATACTTAGTTAATTTTTAGTATAAAATTGATCTTTTTATCTATCAGGATTACTAGATAAAACAGTTTTAACGAAGATGAATACATGGTGCTGTTTTATTGTGACAATTCTTGTACAGGTATAGTTTTTATTATTTATATTGATATTAAATTAAGAACTTAAAAGTTTTACAATGTTTAGCGTTAGACCCAAGTAGGTATGCATCTTTTTTATAGAAATGATATTATAACAAGTTCATACCTTAGTACCTTATCTATAATACTGTCTTAACAAAATATACTATTGAAAAATTTTTTTTTTGTAATTCCACAATTTTCAGTAAACTCAATTTCAAGAGTCAAGCTTGCCTTTGTAGCATCATTGTTTACTTTAAATTAATTTAATTTTGTTATCTTATTTATTTTGTTTTCTGTGCTCAATTAATTATAAGAATAATCATTTTAAATTAAAATAAAAGCAGTTTATATTTCTATAAGCTTGTAAAATATGGTAGACTAAAGCATTTCGACTTTGCCAAACTTATATTGGAACTTTTAAAGTATTGATCCTGAAACATATTTAGATGAATATTTTAAGACAAAAATTGTATTACGATACTTGAAATACTTAATCTAATCTAATAATAGCGCAAACGGACATAAATAATATATTAATTATTTGTTCTCTTACAGTTCACATCAGCACAAGTTAAACAATATGGCGTGCCAGCCAGTTCAGTTGGCTATGCTAATATTGCCAGGGGATTGCCAAATGGTTTGGCAATAGCTCGAAACTTTTTAAAAGGACTGCCAATGTCAGAACAGTTAGTAAGAACCGTGCCAATGGCTGCAAATAATATTGCAAATACAAATTTATTCAACGCTCAAGGCATTGCAACAAATTACAAACCTTATTTGGTGAATGTCAATAAAGTTGTAACAAAATTGCCAAATAACATTAACAATATAGTAGAAAGTAAAGTGGTTAATCCTGTTATAACCAAAAACGAGATACGTAATACAGCAATGGCCGAGACAAATAATAATGTAAATACAAATTTTATGGCAAACGTTGGCACATCTGCCATCCTAGCAAACAATATTGTAAAACCAGAACTAAAGTCTTTTACAGAAAATAGCAATACTGGCAATAAAGTATCTTATTCTATTGGTTACGGTCCGAATATGGCAGCATCTAATTTTGGAAATAACGGTATTCCAGTTTCTGTTTCAAATGGATCACCAACTAACCAACCACTTGGCATAAAAGTTATGGCAGATAAATTGGAAGTAGCTGGAACTGTATCTGTTAGTGGCAGAATGCCAATATATGGCACAGTGACTCTTAACGGTAATATGCCAACAGATGGTAAGGCATCTGTAAATTATGGTTGTGGTTCGCCAGCAGAGTAGTAATTTTATTAAGTTATTTATTTTAGTTAATAAAGTTATTTATTAAAATGTTTTTTTTTATTCATATTACACATACCATTAAGCCTGTATTCTCAAAAGCAGCAGGCAGAGGAATACTTATATTACACACAGTTCGCTAATATATTTAAGTTCCATGGGGGTGAGCCTAAGACCATTAACCAGTCAACAAACTCCGAGTAACTACTGAGAATTTCATGGAGAAACACAATAACACTTTACTCGATCTGGTAATCGAACCTAGGACCTCTAGCATAGCATTCGTGCTTCGAACTGAGATAGTTAATTCACATTATTCATAAATAAAATGAAAAATTCCAACAAGCCGGATTGCCTGGTGGCAAGTGGCAACCGTCTTTAGACGCCAGCAACGCTACAAAAATGAATTAAATGCTTCTAATCTGGAGATGCCAGCTCTTGGCCAATTGGCCATTTAATTTTTATTGTACTAAGATGACATACAAGCATACGGACCAACTATCAGTACGTAACATATACAGCATATGGATGCTGTAACGCCAGTGGTATCGTGCGTTTTTATTTTGAGACTTCAGTTGTTAGGATTAAGTTCTATTTTGGTTTTTCGCAAATTGTACGTCTTTAACACATTTTAATTTAAATAGGCTCGCCCCTTATTACATGGAACCTAAACATAGTGGAGAAACGTGGGTAACATTTTTAAACCTCTGCCTAACCCTTCGGGGAATACAAGCGTGATGGTATATTGTAATACATTAAAAGGTTCATCATCATCATCAGCTTTATCTTGCTTTCCACAAGTCGTCACTCCATCTCCATCTAGTCTGGTTTCAGCAGTAATAATTGCGAATTAACTATAGTATATTCAGAGCTGAGTTCTAAAACTTTTGCCTATCATAGCAGGCAAAAGTAAAAATTATCTATCCTCCAATTTACAATATGCTGCTGCCATTACCCTAATTTGTGATATAGGCATGGCAAAAAACTTTAAGCGGCAGTAGCCTAATGGCTAGGGAGTCGGACTTGCGATCATGTTGTTGCCAGTTCGATACTCACCCATTGCAGGACCCACTCGTAATACAAGCATTTAACTTAGTACGAGGGGTTAACTGCCTCGTTGGTCTAGTGGTCCCAATCGCGACTGCTACGCTAGAGGTCTTTGGTTCGATCCCCAGGTCGAGCAAAGTGTTATTGAGTTTTTCTATGAAATTCTCAGTAGCAGCTTGGAGTCTGGATTTGTGCCCGGTGAATGGCAATAGGCTCGCCTCCTATTACATGGGACCCAAACATACCGGCGAACTGTGGGTGTACATTAAGTACACCTCTGCCTAACCCTTCGGGGAATACAAGCGTGATGGTATGTATGTAAGTATGTACGAGGGGTTAACAAGATTACTAGTAATATGCGACCTACATTGCTAGTAAGCTTAAAAAAAAACTTAGCACTACATGTGCTACGATAATAATTTTCTAAGCAAAACTTTTGGTACTCAGTTGTGAATACATTATAGCCGATGTCACAATTCATAACGCTATGAACTTAGGATGTATTTATTATAGCCTTTCTCCTTCCCCTCTCTTTTCCTTAACTAACTCGTTAACGGATCTGCAACTGCTTTGGTTTTGCAGATGTCCATGGGCGGCGATGACTACTTACCATCAGGTAGCTCGCCTGCTCGTTTGCCGAGTTATCCCATAAAAGATAACACAATGAAAATATTATAGATTTATGTTTGTAAGTAAGTAAGTAGTCTTTTCGTGACTGCTACGCTTGAGGCTCTGGTTTCGATTCCCAAGTCGAGCATAGTATTATTGGGTATTTCTATTAAATTCTCAGTAGCAGTTTGGAGTGTGGATTCGTATCTATTAATGGCAATACGCTCGCTCCGCTTTTACTCCGAGTTGTTACTGATAATTTCATAGGAAATCCGATAATGTGTTCACGTCGAATCGTGACGCTAGATTTGGGAATCAAACCAGTCCAGCACCAAGTCCAGCTTCACCTCACAATAGCCACGCATACAACCACTACATCAATGAATGAAAGATAATAAATAAAAATGTCAAATAGTATAAATTAAATTCATTTAATACATTACTAACTAAATCAATGCGTATTTATCAATACAATTATATACATTTAACTATGTATAACGAATACAAACAGTGATGATAATGACGTTATTATACAATGAGGTATTATACTTCTCGTCATGCATACCACAGTGCCTTGTGACGAAAATCTTCAACGCTTTCGCATCCTACCAGTTATGACCTACGGAGCCAAAACGTGAACACTCATGGTGAGACTGGTCCACAACTTTAAACTCGCACAGTTAGCTATGGAAAGAGGCATGCTTGGAGCCTCTTTGAGGGATATAATCTGCTACGAAGTTATCCGCCAGAGAACTTAAGCTACATACTAGACAATGGTCAAAGGATTAGCAAGCTCAAGTTAGTTCTGTCATATCAATCAAAGAAATGATAAACCCTGGAGCAAACGAGTTCTGGAGTAGAGACCGCGTCTAGGTAAGCGTAGTGTAGAACGACCATTATTCAGATGGAGTGAAGACTTACGTCCAGCGATAGTGACTGGATGAGGAAAGTCGAAGTTCGGGCTCTGCGACGTTCGCTAAGAGAGAACTATGTCCAACAGTGGACGAATCTGGGCTGATGATAATGATACATTGAGTGCATTGTATAATAGTTGAAAAAGCTATAAGTATAAATCTAACAGTGTGGTGACCCTGGACACATAAACTTTTCCTCAATGCTTACTACAACTACATTTACAAGACGATGTTTGTACACGTGCAAATGTGTGAGTAAACAGGTAGGGTTGCCTTTGCGTCAATACTTGTATGTGTGCTTACGAAGTTATTTTCTTTTGTATGTCTCCCCCTTGTTCAATAGACAATGTATACTGCTATAAAATGCGAAGAACGGTGGGATATCATAATGTTACAGAAGGACGTACTATGAGTTATTATAGGCTATTTCTTACGTAATAATGAATTGTTACTTTAACTACAACCAAAAATTCTGGCTTATTTAGGTCAAAGAATTAGTATTGCCATTCATCTTGGCGATGTTGCCAGTCTTCTGGACACGTTATCCGATGAATGCGTAATAGCATCTTCAAACAGCGTATGTTTGAAAGGATGGGAATATAAACTGACGTACTGTAATAATTTTTTTGAAAGATAGATAGTTAAAATTCAAATAATATTGAGCAAAGTACAAAACATTATAATTTTAGGATATTGAGAAACTATTAAAACAAGAGCATTTTCAAAAACTTTTCTTTAAAAAATCAACAAATTCTCAAATCCTCACATACACAATGGAATTATTTACTTTACAAGAACTATAAATAACTATCTGTACTTTTTCTACTTAACTTATACCTTTTTCAAATATTATAATGCACCGCAATCAAATCAATAAGGCTGGTTGCACCCGCAATTGTTCGCTACACTGACTAATCCACCAGCAGGCACCGTGCCTTCAAACGTCACATAACCAATGACAGGCACATTGCCTGAGATAGCCGTATTGCCACCTACAGGCAATTCACCAGCCACTGCCACATCTCCGTAGCCTGCGTTGGCTGAGAATGGCATCCCCGCCAATCCATTAATTCCTAAGTTATTGTTGGCTCCCAGATTTGTACCTAAATTGAAAGGATAATTCGCCAAGTTTGCGCCGTTGTAGTTACCAGCACCAAAATTTCCAGTTGCTAAGTTGTTTGCAGCAAAGTTTCCAATGCCCAAGTTATTTGCTGCGAAATTTCCAGCTGCGAAGTTATTTGCACCGAAGTTTCCGATGCCTAAATTATTTGCGGCCAAGTTTCCAGCAGCCAAGTTGTTTGCAGCAAAGTTATTGACTCCAAAGTTGGTACCTAGGTTATTAGGAGCCAGGCCATTTACCGCTAGTCCATTGCCAATGAGGCCATTGGCGGCGAGTCCGTTACCAATGAGGCCATTGGCGGCTAGTCCGTTACCAATAAGGCCATTTGCGGCGAGCCCATTGCCCAGGCCTAGTCCATTTGAAGGTAGTCCGTTTAGTCCAAATCCATTGCCAAACCCGATCGCTTGACCGAATGAATTCTGTGGAAGAAGTAACAGTTTATTTAATGGAACTTTAAGGTCTTTTTTAACATACTATCAATCACGCCTGTATTCCGCGAAGGGTTAGGCAGAGATGAACTTACATATCTACACCCACACTTCGCCGGTATATTTAGGTCCCATGTAATAGGGGGCGAGACTATTGCCACTAACCGGGATAATCTAGACTCCCAGCTGCTAGTTTAATTCTTTAAAAACCCAATAACACTTTGCTCAACCTGGGTATCGAACCCAGAACCTCTAGCGTAGCAGTCGCGCTTAGACTAATGAGGCGTTTTTTAGAATTGTTTATATAAATTAAAATATAATAATATGACCATTGGACTGTTAAGTCTAAGGTCTCGAGTTCAAACCAAGGCAGGCACCAATTAAGTAATAAATTATAATGCCTCAAATATAATGGAGGAAAACGTCGTGACGAAACTTGCATGCCTGAGGGATTGTCTGGATTTCTGTTTGTCTTCATATCAAAATGTTATGTACCTACACCTATAGTTAGTATATACATAAGAAACAATACCAATTCCATAGAATTCAAGTACCAATATGTATGTTTTTGCTGATACTGTACTTTATGAATAAATAAAAAATAAACAAATAATGTTTGATGGCGTGTGAAATCTACCAACCCGCAAAACATTAGCGTGGCGGACTATAGCCTAATCCCTCCCGTTCGACATGAGACCCGTACCCAGCAGTGGGACAATGTAATGAGTTGATGATGATAATTATGATGATATAAAATTAACATCTTTAACAATGAATGACAATAATAATTTAGATCTAAAAGAGTTCTTTTTAATTTTATTTAAATTTATTTTATTTAAGTTTGGGGTTGAAACGTTGGGGCCATGGGGTCCAAGCGCACTATCCCTTTTTAAGGGTATTGCCAAACGACTGAACGAGGCTTCACGTGACCCAAAGGCTGGCCTATACTTTGCTCAAAGAATCAGCATTGCCATACAACGTGGCAATGCAGCCAGCCTTTTGGGTACCCTCCCGGCTGATAGCGATGCGGAGGAGTTCTTTGATGCCCTTTTTTAATTTTTCTTTTATTTATAAATATAGTTTAGCTGTTAGTCTAGTTTAATTTATCCATCAATAAATTATAATTTAAATTGAAAAAAAAAAAAAAAAAAATTTATATATTTTAAATTGCGTGTATGTTATACTTGTTTGTTAAAATATTATCATCTGTGAAAACTTGTAATTGGCCTTAGTCTACCTGTAATTTTTTATATCACTAGCTGTTAGTTTTCTGAACTTTGAAAATAAAATAAAATAAACTGAATTCAATACATACCTGAACCAAACAGATGACAACAGATAAAATAATTAAAAACAACATGACGATTACGTTACAATAATTAAATATGTAATGATTTACAAAGAATGGCTTAAAGCCTTATATACTTGATTATTTCTTAATTAATTATGTCATGTTTAGAAAGAAATCAATTGATGTAACATTGCAAGGCATTGATTTTAAAATAAGCGAAGCATCACGAAGTTTGATAAAGAATACGTGTATTCTTTTATGCATGTTAGCCGTTATGATTTGATATCGGCCTTTGTGTCTCGGGTAGTGAGTGTAATCCCCGCACGGGACAAATATGTTTAAGATCTAGAGATATATTACTTTCTTAAAGGAGCCTAACTTTCAACAAACCTTTTTTTTATGGGATAACTCGGCAAACGAGTCGGCGAGCTACCTGATGGTAAGTAGTCATCGCCGCCCATGGAAATCTGCAGGTGTTGCAGATGCGTTGCCGAGCCTATTTAGGGAAACGTAGTGAAAGAAGAAAAGGAGGAGGAAGGGGATTGCGGGAGGGATCGGGCCTCCGGTCCTCTCGCTCACCGAAATACCAATAGGTGCAATAACGATTGTTTGTAAAACAATTTCTTAAAGAAATAAACTATTTGTATTGTCACTTGAATTGTTTACACCTCCAAGGGATCATAGTTCTCTTTATCTATATTATACATCCATACAATGTATGGAAGTATGTATGTCATACATACATTCACAACTTTTTCCTACAAGAGTAGGCAGAAACTATAAACCGCCACTTGCTACGACTCTTGCATACTTCTTTCGCGTCCTACATCTTGTCATTTTATCATTACTAACAAGTTACATTTGTTCACAAAGATATGAATTTTCTATTGAAAGAAAATTTCCTAGTGAAAGAAACATTCGGCCTCAGGCAGGGTTTGAATCTGCGTCCCTATGGTTAAGTACACCAGACGCTACCAACTAAGCTACCAAGACCACTGCTTGTGATGTCGAAGTCCTTTTCCACATTTTACGTTTTTTAGTTGACGTCAGCAAAATCTATTGAAGGCATTACTATGTCTTCAATAGACTTCCTTACTTTTCAAATCTAATTAAAGTTGGGGTGTTTCGGCATAGGGTAACTCACGCCTTTTTCCCACAGGGGTACGCAGAAACTATGGACTGCCACTTGCTACGACTCTTACATATCTCTTTCGCTTCTTCCACATTCATACATCTTTTCATACACACGCGCCGGTTGCGAGTTCTACGCACCTGACCTTTTTGAAGAACCTCGCCGATATGGTCGGTGTACGTCCTTCTAGGGCGACCTCTCCCGACGCTGCCACTAACATTCGCCTTATAAATTCCATTCGTTAATCTTTCATTCATTCTCTCAACATGCCTAAACCATCTAGCATATTCCTTTCAGTTCGTGTCACTTTATCATCTTTCAGTCCGCAACGTTGTCTAATCACACTATTTCTCAGTCTGTCATTCCTAGTTACACCGCATATACCTACTACGCAAGGAACGCATTTCTACATTTGTATAGTATCGAACACAAACACTTTGATACGCACGAGATATTTATATATTATTTTTTACGAACCTACTCTGTTTCCTGCTACAGATATAAAAATAGAGTCATAGAAGATACGTGCAGTGCTAATATATCATCTACAAATTGCAAATAAAATATAATTGCGTAACCATTGCAGGCATTTGCAATTATCTTTCGTCATTTTTGGTGCAATGCAAAGCGAATTTATCGCCATTTTTTTATCAGGCATTGATTTTTAGTACTTATCTGTCAATCATGCGAATATTAGATATTGAAAGAAATCTTTCTCATTAGTGTAGTGGTTGTTAGGGAAAATGCTATGCTACAGATCATGGGTTGGATTCCCAGATAAAGCAATGTTATTAGGACTATCTATAAAAACAATACCTAAAGGATTACTCGGCAAACGAGCAGGCGAGCCAACTGATGGTAAGTAGTCATTGCCGCCCATGGACATCTGCAATACCTAAGGTGTTGCCGCGCCTATTGAAGGGCAAGGGAGGGGAAGGAAGGGGCTGAGGGAGGAATTGAGCCTTTCGCGTTCCACACGTACCCTACAATATACGCAACAGTATGCATACTGCTACTTGAGGTCGATATTCTGTGGGAGGGTAGTACTTCCCCGGTCGTGCCGACCTATTCATGCTGGCTTGTAGACATGCCAGCGAGACTAGTTTTACTATTAGGTTTTTCTATGAAATTCCCAGTACCAGTTCGGGGTTTGGATTTTTGCCCGGTTAATGGTAACAGGCTCGCCCCCTATGATATGGGATAAACATACCATCAAATTATGAGTATAGGCACATTAAGTACATCTCCGTTCCGATTCATGCTTTTCAATTGATTTTCAACATTCTTGATTGTTGTGTTTGCAATATATATTTTTTTGTAACATGCAATTTCTTTAGGAAAGGAAAATCCTAATGGATCGTCCGCCACCTGGGGAGGCCATCATCATCATCATAAGCCTATACTAGGCCAGTGCTGGACTTAGGCCTCCCATAGCGTCCGCCATTTCACATTTAGTCACGCCCATGGGATCCAAACACTATAATTACTTTACAATACTATATGGATAAACAATATAAAAATTCTAAGCCGCCCTAATTTCTTAAATTAGATAAAATTTATTATTTTTTAGATAACTTTTATAGGTTCAAGTTTTGTCTATTTATTTTTTATTAAAAAAAACCATTGCCTACTTATCGTCATCATGATCATCATAAACCCATTACATTGTCCCACTGCTGGGCACGGGTCTCCTCTCAGTACTCTCAGAGGGGTTAGGCTATAGTCCACCACGCTAGCCTACTCCGGGTTGGCAGACTTCACACGCCGTCAAGAAAATCTCTCAGGCATGCAGGTGTCCTCACGATGTTTTCCTTCAGCGTTTAAGCACGTGATTATTAATTATTTAATACGCACATAACTTCGAAAAGTCAGGGGTGCGTGCCTTAGATTCGAACTCGAGACCTTTGACTTGGCAGTCCAATGGTCACTAAGCTATCACTGCACTTCCCATCACGTTCTTTAAATATGTTTTTAATTGTATTGTTATGTTGCCATTATTGTTGTCCAATTCCCATTTGAGAAGTTGGTCCAGACATTGGTTTCCAGTGTAATTTGTGCCCGTCAATTATATTTATTGAGTTTCTTTCGACACAAAGCTTGTTCCCTTGAACAGGAGTTGTCTTTTTAATAAGAAAATAACATACACATGACGCCTGTATTCCGCCTGTACACCCACATTCCACCTGTATGTTTAGTTTCCATGTAATAGGGGGCGAGCCTATTGCCATTAACCGGGCATATATCCAAACTCCGAGCTGCTACTGAGAAGTTTTTTTTTGCTCGATTTGGGGATCGAACCCAGGACCTCTAGCGTAGCAGCCCGCTTAGGTCCACTAGACTAATTAGGCAGTCTAATAAGTTAATAAGAAAATAGAGGAAATAATACCAAACGTGAATTATAAATTTCCATATATTAAAACACAAATGAAAAATCAACATTTAACAACTGTATTAATTAACAAAAACCTAATAGACTGCGCCGCATCCACATCCAGCGTTGGCGAGACCATTGTAACCTAAAGCAGGAGCACCGAGACCAAGTCCTGGCGCACCGATACCGGCCAGTCCAGGCCCGTAACCGAACCTGCCGGGAGCTATACCAGCAGGACCCATAGGACCGTACGCGGGAGCCACAGCAGGAGCGACAGTCTCGCTCACGATGCCGACAGCACCAGTCCCGCAGCCGTAGTTGATGCCTCCAGCGCCAGCAGTCGGTAGAACACCTTCCAAACCCACGGCACTCAAGAACGGCAGCTCCCCGTTCACAGCGAGAGCACCTTCGATCGCGTTGTCAGAAATTACGGTGATGCCAGTGGGAGCGATGGAAGACATGCTGTTGACTACGAAGCCACCGCCGCTGGAGGGGACGAAGGAGTTAGCAAGTCCATAGTTAGCTTGATACGGGGCTCCTACGAAGCCAGGTCCTGCTGCAAGGCCCAGTCCTCCTGCATAGTTACGGCCGTAACCTAACCCGTTACCAGCTAAGGCGAGCTCTTCAGCTGCTAAGGCAGTGCCTGCAATGCTGTTCACGGCACCAGGACACTGGCCTGAGATGGTCTGCAAAATAAGATGAAGATTAGGCTAAAATTCATTATCGGATAAAGGTCGAGCGCGCCCATTCGTGCCGAAGCATGGCTCTTCCGCGATCAAATCAATCAGGTCAACGGCAGCTCATGCTTGCAAATCAATCAATCAATCCAAATGGATTGACGATCGATTGATCAATCGATAGATATTCTATAGCCATGAGTCTCTAAACTAAAACAATTAAAAACATACCTTAACGAGAAGAACCGAAGCGAACCAGAAGGTAATTTTGGCTGCCATCTTGAATTTGTTGTTTTAAAGTGGTTGTGTGAGCGTTTAATGATATTGTTGATGATACCCTTAAACCTTTTATAGTAAATTAGTTTGTTTCATTTAATATACTGTGTCTCAATTTGTGTGTAATTATTACATTATTTTTAAATAACAGTGAACTGAATTCGGAGAAGTTTCATTACGATATTATTTTAGGTGATAAAGGTTATTGATAATGTTTTATGTAACTGTAATGTTGTTCTGTTCTGGAATCTTATGGCTTCACTTAACACCTACTTCTTAGAGAGGTTAGATAGAAGCCTTACACTATGTATAGTAAGGTATAGGATTTAATATTTTGCAAATAACTACTAAATAAAATAATTAATTAACCCCCGACAGTTGCATTATATCTCGACAGATTTTCATCAAACATAGCTATGAACACTGCCGACTAATCAAAATCAGTTCATCCGTTCGGGAGCTACGTTGCCACAGACAGACACACACACAGTCACGTCAAACTTATAACATCCCGTCGTTTTTGCGTCGGGGGTGACGCGCAAAATGAAGGCACAATAACAGCGTCTTAGAATCGCCTATTTTTGTTTACGGAGGGAAACCTTCGAAAGGCGACCGGTCTTTGAGATTAGACCGGACCTTGGTGGCCAATATTGGCACATGGAGGGGGGCACTGTCTCCTCTTAATAGACAACCCGAGAACCCTGTGCAACGCCTCTTAGGGCACATCCTTGGGGAGACTAAATGGATCTCCCCTGAACCCCATTTTGCACTGCACGTGATCACTGTGCTACCGCACGTAGGATGGCACGTAGGAGGATCGTTCGATGCGACCCCAAAGACCCGCCTGACTTATATGACGTAGGCAGGGCTTCAGCTTCTTGCCTACATGCCTTCTTCGCCGAGCAAGGTCGGTCTTCTCATGATCCCGCTAGGTCTTGCAATCACCACCATTTATGGGATAACTTGGCAAACGAGCAGGCGAACTACGTGGTGGTAAGTAGTGGTCGCCGCACATGGACATCTGCAATAGCAAAGGAGTTGCAGATACGTTGCCGAGCCTATTTAAGGAAAAGGAAGGGTAAGTAGAAAAGGAGAGGGAAGGGGACAGAGGGAGTAATTGGGCCTCCGGCGCTCCACACTCACCGTACGAAACGCAACAGTATGCGTACTGCTACTTGACATCGATATACTGTGGGAGTCAGTGGGAGGGTAGAACTTCCCCGGCCGACCCATTGATGCTGGTATGTAGACATGCCAGCGACGCACTGCTACTACAAATACTTCAATACCTACTCCATTTCTTCATTAACAAGAATACTAGTAATGTGCGACCCACATTGCTAGTAAACTAAAAAATAAGACATGCATCAGCTAGTAACAATTTTATTATAATAGTCATTGTCATCATACCTGCCTAACCCTTCGGGGAATACATACGTGATGATGTATTCCCCGAAGGGTTAGGCAGTTCGCTGGTATGTTTAGGTGTCATGTAATAGGGGGCGAGCCTATTGCCATTAACGGGGCACAAATCCACACTCCGAGCTGCCACTAAGAATTTCATATAAAAACCCAATAACACTTTGGTCGACCTGGGCATCGAACCGACGATCTCTAGTGTAGCAGTCGCGCTTAGGACCACTAGACAAGGCAGTATTTTTAGGAATAATAGTGTCTTGCTGGCGTGTTTGCCTGCTAGTAAGCTAGCGGCTTTGTTGAGTTTTCTTCGCATTGTTTAAATAACCCTTATCGAGAGGAGGCCTGTACCCCGGCACTGAGAAAATTATGGGCTGATTATGCATAATGTATCTTATGTAATCTTTTTGTATCCGGGCACAAATCCAGACTCCGAGCAGCTACTGAGAATTTCATAGAAAAACCCAATAACACTTTGCTCGACCTGGGGATCGAACCCAAGACCTCTAGCGTAGCAGTCGCGCTTAGGACCACTAGGCTAATGAGGCAGGCGAAATGTGGGTGTACATTAGCACACCTCTGCCTAACCCTTCGGGGAATACAGGCGTGATGGTATGTTGTAATTATTCGTCGGTAAGATAAAAGGAATCATAACTTCACGCCGCTTAAGAATAATTACGCCTGAATGTAGTGGCGGTAGCCCAATGTTGCCGGTTCAAAACCCACTCATTGTACTACCGACGTGAACCCACTCGTAACACAAGCATTTAGCTTAGCACGAGGGGCTAACAGAATACTAGAAATGTGCGACCCACATTGCTAGTAAGCTTTTTTTTTAACAAAAAATGCAACCATCGCTAAACACTGAACACCACTGTTTCTATATGAAATGATTTGAATATACTTAGTAATTTTTTCCATGTTCCTAAATGTAGTAGAATTAGTTCCTGCTGGCATGTCTACATGGCAGCATGAATGGGTCGCACGTCCGGGGAAGAACTACATCTCACAAAATATCGACGTCAAGTAGCAGTATGTATACTGCTGCGATTCGTACGGTGAGTGTGGAGCGCCGAAGGCCCAATTCTTCCCTCAGCCCCCTTCATTTTCCTTTCTCCTTCCCTTCCCTTCTCCTTAAATAGGCTCGGCTACGCATCTGCAACCCCTTTGGCATTTTAGATGTCCATAGGTGGCGATGACTACTTACTTACCATCAGGTTGCATCGCCTGCTCGTTTGCCGAATTTTCCCATAAAAATAACGTATTGATTTGAATTCAGTTAATTCTCTATTAGAAAGGTGAATGATCATAGGAGATTTGCTTAATGATTTTACAGTATTTTTTTTATAGTCAGGTTCATTTTTTATTACTTTTGTCTTATATTTGATACTTTTTGGTGGCTGTTGTCTACTATTAATTAGATGAAGAACATTTTATTTCAATTGAAAAATAGATGACACTTTGTTAAACTTCACCTCACTTCTTTGTTGGCAAAGTTCCATCTTAACTATTTATTTGATCTGAGGTTAGTAGTGAGAAAGTAGCAGTGCCTGCTATATTGTATAATTAAAATGTTAAAGTAAAGTAATTTTTATTATTTCTTGGTTCGGTATTGCTTTGTTTTTCCAAAACTCCTTTATTTGTAACTTCATTTAACCTTCTTACTGTAAAGATGGGTCAATCGATACATCATTTGTTTTGACAATGAGATTTTGATTGATTCGTCTTTATCAGGATCAATCGTTTTCGAGCTACGATCTATTATCCGTATTGATTCTTATTCTAGACTGTTTTACGCATCAACCTTCCTTCTTTCGTGGTCGGATACAAATGAGGTAGTCATTATATATGTTTAAAGTGGGTAGGTAAATCAAAATCCATCATTACAAATTAATAACTTTAATTTATATACATAAGCAACAAAATTCAACAAATGTTATATAAATTATTTAATAAACAGCTCCACAGCCACCAAGGCCGAGTCCAGCGCGGCCATTAAAGCCAAGACCGCCCAATCCAGCACCATATCCTAAACCTCCTGCTAGGCCATTACCGTAACCAAGTCCTGCTGGGTAACCAGGAGCAACTGCAGGAGCGATACCTTCACTAACAATGCCAACGGCTCCGTTGCCGCAACCGTAGTTGATCGCTCCTGCACCAGCAGTTGGTAAGGCTCCTTCCAAAGCAATGGCTCCGAGGAAAGGCAGTTGACCGTTGACAGCTATAGCTCCTTCGATGGCATTTTCGGAGAACACTGTGATGCCAGTGGGAGCGATCGGTGAAGCACTGGTGACAGCAAATCCTCCGCCGCTAGTTGGTGTGATAGAGTTTGCAGCGATGCCGTAGCCTAGAGCGGGATTGGCATATCCCGCACCGAGTCCTGCTCCGAGTCCTGCCCCAAGTCCTGCTCCGTATGCCAGACCGTTACCAGCGAGGGCAAGACCGTTGCCAGCAAATGCCAGTTCTTCCGCAGCTAATGCAGTGTTACCGACATTGTTGATTGCCCCGATACATTGGCTGGATATTGCCTGGGAATTAAAATTGGTATTTAATTGAATCTTACCATATACTCGTATACCTTTACTGGAAATATAGTAAGAGCTTGGTTGAGATGCATTGCACTAATTTTCCTACCCAAGCTGATAAATCGATTTTTAAGGTTAAGCTGAGCTCATTGCTGTCAGAAAAAGATGGATGACAATTTCACAGGATTCACAGAATAAGTACAGTAACATCATCAAGCCTGTACCATCGAAGAGTAAGATGGAGAGATACTAAATTACACCCACAGTTCACCTTTATGCTAAAGTCTTAGAATATCCCAATAACATTTGGAATTCTCTCGACCTCTTCTTCAGCAGTTACCACAAAATATGCTATACATACATACATGATCAGCCTATAATGTTTCAACTACTAGGACACAGGCCTGCTCTAGGTGAGAAGCAGTGGGCCTGTAATCCACCACGCGGGCCAGTGCGGGTTGGGAGATGTCACATGACTTGCATGACATGCCGGTTTCCTCACGATGTTTTCCTCCACCGTTTTGGGAGCCGTGGTGATGAAATAATTTACACAAAATAAAGCGCCTGTCTGGGTTCGAACCTTCGACCTAGAACTAGTAAGACGCGGCTGTTGCCAGTGGACCACCACCGCTTCTCCTCGCAAAATATGCTATATATTTTACTGTAATGGCAAAAGTAGTATTAAAAAAATTACATACCTGAATAAAGCAAGCTGCAGCGCAAAGGACCAGCAGACACTTGGCGGCCATTTTGTTTTTGTGTGTTTGTCTGTAAGACTTAAAACTTGCGAATGATATTCATATTCAATATTATAAGCATATTTATACTAACTGTTTGCATTACTTTTATGTAATAATATTACTTAACTGCAATAATTTATTTTGTAATTTAAAGAAATGCTGATAAAGGAGTTTTATAGATATTGTCATAGTACCTACCTACGTCATATTAATATCGAGTTATGTACATTACATGATTTCATGAATAAAATTATAAGTAATTAAAAAAATACTGCCTCATTAGTCTAGTGGTCCTAAGCGCGATTGCTACGCTAGAGGTCCTGGGTTCCACCAGGTCGAGCAAAGTGTTATTGGGTTATTTCTGTGAAATTCTCAGTAGCAGCTCGGAGTCTTGATTTCTGCCCGGTTAATGGCAATAGGCTCGCCCTCTATTACATGGGACCTAAACATACATTAGTACACCTCTGCTTGACCCTTCACGGAATACATGCGTCATGGTTTGTTATGTTACTTATGTTAATTATAATTTATTAGAATATCACATCAATTAATAAAAACAAAGAATTAATTATCACGCGCTTAAACGGTGAAGGAAAACATCGTGAGGAAACCTGCATGCCTGAGAGAATTTCTTGACGGCGCGCGGCGTGTGAAGTCTGCCAACCCGCAGTAGGCTAGCGTGGTGGGCTATAACCTAATCCCTCTCGTTCTGAGAGGAGACCAATGCCCAGCAGTGGGATAATGTAATGGGTTGATGATAATGATGATGATGACGAGAATGTCACATGAATAGACAATAGTATCGAGAAAATTTTAAAATTAAATAATTATAAACTATACAATCGATAGCGATTGCTCGTCATGAAAGTTACAAGTCCTAAGCCGTGAGTATAGAGCAATGCAAGGCAAGTGGAATGTGAATGAAATAGTTTATTTGTCATAAAGAAGTATACAGATACAGGTGACACTTAAAGTAAGTATATAACTTGTACACAAAAATGTTGAATGGAAGTTTTTTGTAGTAGTAGAGTTGTATGTCTACATGCCAGCATGAATTCCCGGTCGCTCGCCCGGGGATGACCATACTCCCACAGAATATCGACGTCAAGTAGCAGCACTGTTGCATCTCGTACGCAGAGTGTGAGTCAGAGGCCTAATCTAATATATAAAAATAAGTCGGGTTTTCCTTCCTGACGCTATAACTCCAGAACGCATGAACCGATTTCCACGGTTTTGCATTCCTTGGAAAGGTCTCGGGCTCCGTGAGGTTTATAGCAAAAAAATGACCGAAAAAAAAACACGGGCGAAGCCGTGGGCGGAAAGCTAGTTATAAATGATATTTATTTCTGTAAATATATCCTTAAAAGACACTTTTACAGGGCAATGTTTTACGTTTTTTTAAGCTTGATGGCGCCGGCTTTTCCTATCTGACGACCTCTGAGAAGAAAAGCCGAAAAAATATTAGAGAATCATGGTCTCTTTTAAAGTATTAAACAATTCCTCCCTCAGTTCCATGCCTTCTCATTTTCTCCTTCCCGTCCCTTTCCCTTTACAGGGTCAGCACCACTCGAGCGATACTCCTGGTGTTGTAAGCGTCCATAGTCTATGGTAAGTGGTTGTGTGTGACTGACATGCCACGGTTAAACTTAAAATGGTTTGTGTGGTATGATTATTATCATTTAATTATGTTAAATTTCTTTGTTTTATTCAATAAATGAAAAAAAAAACCGCTTACCATCAGGCGGGCCGTATGCTTATTTGCCACCTAAGTGGTATAAAAAAGTGGAGTTTTTGATCGATTTGGCAAACGAGCAGGCGAACTACCTGATGGTAAGAAGTCATCGCCGCCCATGGACCTCTGCAAAATCAAAGGTGTTGAAGATGCGTCGCAGAGCCTATTTAGGGAAAGGGAGGGGAAGGAAAAAAGTACAAGGCAGGGTTTTGAGGGAGGAATTGGGCCTCCGGCCCTCTCGCTCATCGAAAGAATCGCAGTAGCAAAACGCTACTACTCGGACGTCGGTCGTCTGCGAGAGCGGGGTAATTTCCCGGTCTAGCGGACCCATTCAGGCTGCGAACAGCGTGGCCCTACCAAAATCCGATCCATGAGAAGTTTCTGTATTACATTTCAGTATCTTTAAGATAAAAAAATCTTTGTTAAATGAATAATATCCAACCTCGGCTGCGGGAATTGCCTTTGGTAGATATTTTGCTGACGTCTTGAAAAAAAGCCAAAAGTGAGTAATGTAGAACTGCCTCATTAGTTTTTTTTTTCGGGATAAAAACCAGGAGTATAATTTTATGTATTACACATTATCTTTTACGTTTAGTGGTCCTAAGCGCGACTGCTACGCTAGAGGTCCTGGGTTCGATCCCCAGGTCTCGCCCCCTATTACATGGGACCTAAACATACCTGCGAAATCTGGGTATACATTAGTACACCTCTACCTAACCCTTCGGCGTGATTGTATATGATGGTATGAGTAATGTAGAAACCGTACCTCTTGCTGCCATCTATAATAAACATTTAGAACTTCAAGTTTAACGAGATTCAATGCACTAATCAAGAGATGTCGCAACAATCGCAATATTTTATCTGCATGTCAAAAGATTTACCGTTAATCAGCATTTTCTGGGAAGTTCGTTGATTAATGTTGTGATTTTACACATTTCTGCTGTGTTAGCATTTCAAAACTAATCAGCCTAAGTATAAAAAGGACTTGCAATCATATTTTATCTACCATTCATTTTTCATTCATCATTAGTAATCATTTTAGATTTATATTAAGAATAACAACATGTCTTCCTTTGTTTTTTTCTGTATCCAGATCTGCTTAATACAGGTAAATTGTTTTTCATAATCTTAACCCATTTCTTGTTCCTTTGCTAGGAATGGGTCTCCTTTTAGAATCAGAGCGGTTCACCTAGCACTGGCTGGCCTAGTATGGGTTGGCGGACTTCACATGCCATCGAGAAAATTTCTTAGGCGTGCACGTTACCTCAAGATGTTTTCCTTTACGGTAAAGCGAGTGATAATTAGTTAGATTTATTCTAATTAGAATGTAATATATAAATTGCTTGACTTACTCAATATTGTATTATAAGACTTCATCGTTAATTTTTTTTTATTGTACTGAGATAGCAAACAAGATTGATTTGGGTCAAGATTGCCACAGAGTGGGTAGTTCAGGAACTAATAAACATGCGGGCTGTCTGATGCCAGCAATGCCCCTGCTATCTCTTACGCGTTGTCATTTTGAGACCTCAGTTATTAATTTTCATTTTAAAATTCACTTACTATTTTAATATTAGCACATTTTCATCATCATCGTCAACCCATTACATTGTCCCACTGATGGGCACGGGTCTCCTCTTAGTACGAGAGGGATTAGGCTATACAAAGTCCACCACGCTAGCCTACTGCGGGTTGGTAGACTTCACACGCCGTCAAGAAATTCTCTCAGGCATGCAGGTTTCCTCACGATGTTTTCCTTCACCGTTTAAGCGCGTGATAATTAATTATTAATACTCACATGACTTCGAAAAGACAGAGGTGCGTGCCCTGGATTCGAACTCGAGACCTTTGACTTGGCAGTCCAATGGTCACATCACAAGGCTATCACTGCACATTTTATGGCATGAAAATAGAAAGGATACTTGCTCATAATAACTTTTTTTATTACTTCCAGTTTGCCGTCAGTCAGCGTATCAATGGACCTGCTATTGCCAATAACGGACTCCAGTACGGTCCAAATGGTGGACTTGGCGGGCCAATGCCACAAGCTCTTGGCAGAATATCACCAGAAATTGGCGGTATGCTTGGCGGACCCGGAATAGGCCCAATGGGAGTTGCTCAACCATACAACGCCGGAATGCAGAACCAAGCTATTCGTGGCATGACAAATCCTGTTTACGGCGGCGCTGGGATGCCAAATACGCCTTATGGCGGCTATGGCATGCCAAGCCCGAGTTATGGCGGAATTGGCAGCGGTGATGTGGCAGTCGCAGGGGAGTTGCCAGTAGCTGGCATGACTTCCGTTACAGGTCAGGTGCCATTAACTGGCAAGGTCTCGTTTAATGGCAACGTGCCTTGTGGCGGTATTGTCAAAATATCTGGCACATGTACTTCGTGTGGCGGCAACGGTCCGTATGGTCAAATGCCAGGTGTTGGTACTAAGTCCTATGGATTTTAGATTGAAGTATTTATTTTTATTTAATATTGTACTCGGTAATAAAGTATTTATTGCTTTTTATTGGCATCTTTTATTTTATTTTAAATCTTAATGATTAATTATATTTCTGTAAATAAACTTTTAAAACTGCCTCATTAGTCATAAGAGGGACTGCTACACTTGAGGTCTTGGGTTGGATTCCCAGGTCGAGCAGTGATTTAGGTTATTGAAGTTGGATATGTGCGCGGTGAATGGCAATAGGCTCGCCGCCTAGTGCATGGTACCTAAATATATCGATGAACCTACATTAAGTACCTCTGCCTAACCCTTCTGGAGAACATAAGCGTGAGTTTAAATACACTTTACAACTCAAATAATCATGGTATTTTTTATTGTCCATTATTATCAGATAGAGAGTTTTACAATGTAGGGCAATATTTGACAAGGCCTTTTGAAGAAAGAGCCATAGCAGCTTTGAGTTGACCTGTCCTAACTGACAGCATGCATACATCAATCATCGTGTAGCTCAACCATTATATATAGCGAGCTCAACGACCCGTCGCACGACGATGTAACCAGATTATAAAGTTTTTTTTTTAGATTACATGCAATGTGGGTCACACATTACTAGTATTCTTGTTAACCCCTCGTGCTAAGCAAAATTCTTGTGTTGGGTGGGTTTCGAACCGGCAACCACATGATCGCAAGTCCGGCGCCCCAGACATTAGGCTACCGCTGCTTTTATATTCGCTTAGTTTATGTGAAATACTCGAAAATATACAAAATTATTCACAGATTTCTGTACTTTATTGACTTAAAAACAAGTAAGGGTAGGTAATAAGTAGGTAATAAACATTGCAAAGCAAATTTAACACTGCATGTGTCAGCAGTTAAAAGCGGCGGTAGCCTAATGGCTAGGGCGTCGGACTTGCGATCATATGGTTGCCGGTTCGAAACTCACCCATTGCACTACCGACGTGAACCCACTCGTGATACAAGCATTTTAGCTTAGTACGAGGGGTTAACAAGATTACTAGTAATGTGTGACCCACATTGCTAGTAAGCTTTTATTTTTTTTTAAAGTTTCCATTATTTACGTATCGAACGTTATGAGTTTGAGTTTGAGTCCAGTATGAGCTTGTGAGTATTAGGTAAACTTACGCGATTGAGCTCTTTGTATGTGTGCGTTGAAGCGAACGAACTACGGATTGCCCTAGGTCAGGGTCAGTAGTTTATGCGTAGGTATTGTAAAAAGTTTTTTGCTTATGATTCACTCATTTAAAAAAAAAAGTTTCCATTATTTACTTATCAAACATAACATATTATCATGTATGTATTCCCCGAAAGGATTCGAGGTGTACTGTTGTACACAAACTGTTTGGAATGCCTACGTTATTGGAATCGACCTGAGGGACTGGTAAATAAATAATAACTAAGCTCAGCATCGACCAGCAAGGTTAAGCTGTGCTTGCTGCGGTTGGTCTATGGATGGGTGACCTTTCTTAACACTTCTAGACCCCAGAGTCGTAGAAACACTTATGATGATCATGCGCGGGCCAGAAGCCCAATAAGCACAACAACCTGGTTGTCGAATAAATGAATATGTCGAATAAAATAAATGTGAAAGTTTGTGAGGATGGATGGATGGATGGATGTTTGTTACTCTTTCACGCAAAAACTACTGAACATAGCTGAATATAGCTTATACATCAGAATAACACATAGGCTACAATCCTAATTAATTAATAATTTTGGCCATATTGTTACGATAATTATCAAGTAAATCGGAAAAAATCCTGCCCTCTGAGAGCTATCTTGGCGTGCGCTGCCTAAACCGTTGGAGTTAAATGAAGATAATGTATCGTGGGATTGTTCGTTTTAAACAGTTATAAATAAAAGTCCGCGACAGTATATATCTACCTTTTATATGGAAGCCAATATATCCCAAATTATACGTAGCTTGCTCACGTGTTTCGTATTCGGAAAATCTACTCGTTTTCGCTGAACGAAACAAATAATGTAACATAGTTTACAGGAGCTTATTGTAGTTAAAAAAATTATCTGCTGAGCCGTTTGTGATGAAAGGAGATGTCCACTTTTTGTATGGACGTTGGTTTTTTATTCAGAGATAAATTTAATCAGCATCAAACTGCACTCATATGAAAGCGACAAAAATACGAAACTTGGACCCACTGAAATAATATTTTTAGACCCCTCCATTTAATAGAAAAATAATAAACAAATTAATGTTAGTACATAATATTTAGTTTGGACATGGCAACCCAAAAAAACCTTACCATAGAATCATCTGTCAGAAATGACATTGTCAAATTGTTCACACTGCACTCCGGACGCGTTCCACTTGGCGATCACAACGATCACGACCACGAGCGCAGTTTTTCCCTTTCCTTGTTTGTGAGCGTGAACGGTTACTGTCGTAAACCCAAGTGGAACGGAGTCTTAAATCAAATAGCAACTGACAATGACAGTGACATGTCAAGTTTACATTTTACATTTGATGTTTGGAAAGGTTTGTTCGTTTTATGTTTAAATTCACACTTATTTTAAAACGATTTTTCACAAAATTGGAGGTCTGTAAAAATTTTTTTTTTAATTAGAACAGTTAGTTTTTGGGATATCTATCCACATATATTTAAATTATCCTGGTTAGAATTATTGATTATTAAAAAACCATGTCTGGACATGTCCTTTGATATGGATAGTCTGTAGCCTGGGGAAGGACATTGGCTACTTTTTTATCAACAAACAATGCGGGTGAAGCCGCGGGCGGAAGCTATATAATATTATAAAGCTGAAGAGTTTGTTTGTTTGTTTGCTTGAACGCGCTAATCTCAGGAACTACTGGTCCGATTTGAAAAAATCTTTCAGTGTTAGGTAGCCCATTTATGGAGGAAGGCTATAGGCTATAATATATCATCATGCTAAGACTAATAGGAGCTGAGCATAAATGAAAAATGTTGCAAAAACGGGAAAAAAATATTTTTTTCACGCGGGCGAAGCCGTGGGCGGAAAGCTAGTATTAGGATAATTTTATTCTAACGGTATCGGTAATACTTTTTTTTAAATTTTATATATATTTACGTTAACCATTCACATAAAGATCTCACTTAAAGAGTAATTTTAGTATTCTATTCATACTGACATCAAGTAAACCGATACCCATAACATAACATACAATCACGCCTATATTCCCCGAAGGGCTAACCCCTGGGCAGAGGTGCACTACACTCTGCCGGTATGTTTCGGTCCCATCTGATAGTAATAGAGAGCAAGCCTATTGCCATTAACCGGGCACAAATCCAGACTCCGAGCTGCTACTGGAAATTTCGTAGAAAAACTTTTATAACACTTTTCTCGACCTGGGGATCAAACCCTTAGCGTAGCAGTCGCAGTGTAGAAACATACAGACAAATATTTATATGTATAGATATACTACAGCATGAGAATAGTGGTAATGGACAAAATAAGAAAATGAAGTTGATTAGACAAAGTTTGAAAGTGACGCCAGTGACAGAAAAGTTTAGGGAATCGTTGTAACAATAGTTCAGCAATAACTTATTTAAATTAGTATTTAAGTGGATAATCTTATGATTCTTGTTTTATTTAAGAAAGAGCTAGTATTGTATTAGGTACAATGGAGTTGTCATGTCCAAATGGATATAAACTCCAAAAAAAAGGTTATGAAAAGAGAGAATTGTTTCTCTAAATAAGGGCACGGGATAAGGAGGGATGAAACGCATGTGATTAAAAGAGTTATGAATATGAATGTGGATGGATAGAGGGAGACCAAAGAAAAGATGGATGGATCGTGTTAAGTCAGATATGATGGAAAAGGGATTGAATGATGAGATGACTACTAACAGCCAACAGGGATGAATGGAAGAAACGGACAGGCTGCGCCAACCCCAAATAAATTGATAAAAGGGCAGGAAGATAATGATGATGATACTACTGCAAAAACATTTGCGGACAACTTCAAAAACGTAACTACAGTCACGTAGGTATGCCATTTTGCTTCATTTCTTTTACTGTTCAAAGACAAAACATTATATAAAGAAAGCAAGTAAGAAAGAAAGAAAAAAATACTTTGATTTGTCCAACATCGAGATCGAGACACACAAAACAAAAAACCATAATACTTAAAACAAAATATCATGTTCCATATAAACGCATTACCTCATTGATTATTAAAACGGGGTTATTAAATACATTCCTAATAAATTATTATGTAAAGTCACGTAATTTACTTAACATTGATTAAAAAGCAATCATGTAACGTATTAGTATAAAATATCAGAGCATTGTCGTACAAAATCATTCTATAGTTTGTTCTTAAAATACAAGCATACACAAAAATGGCCGCCAAAGCTTTCTTCGTCTTCTGTGCTTCAGCTTTATTGGTTCAGGTAAATATTTATAGTATATCATCAACCTATGGAGTCTGGCTCAGATTAAAATGAGTTAGGCTATAGTCCACCACGCTGGCTTATATAGGTTGATGGATTTCACATGCCGTTTTTTTTTTTAATTTCTGTAAATAGATCTTTTAAGACACTTTTACAAGTCGTTCTTTTACATATTTTTTTTTAACTAGATGGCGTCGACGTTTCCTATCTGACTACCTCTGAGAAGAAACGTCGAAACAAACTCAGAGAATCATGGTCTCTTTTAAAGTCCAGACAATAGTTATATTATATGCGAGTTCAATGTAGGGCAAAATCTGAACAGGCCTTTTGAAGAAAGAACCATACCAGCTTTGAGTTGACCTGTCCTAACTGACGGAACGCATACATCAGTCATCGTGTAGCTCAACCATTTTTTAGGGAGCCCAACGACCCGACGCACAACGATACCAGATCAGCAAGACATTTGCGTAGGTCATGGGAAATACTCAAAACTTTCAGAAATCTTTAATATAATTAATTGTAATACGAGTTAAAACTAAGAGAAAATTTCTCAGCCGTGCAGGTTTTCTCAATGTTTTCCTTCATCTTTTAAGCTCATGTTAATTAACTAATTAATATATGATTCCGAATTGTCAGCGGTACGTTTAGATTTGAACTTAAACCTTGGCAGTACATTGGTCATATCACTAGAACAATAAAGAAATTAAAGTCGGTCGCGTAACGTGTTATTGAGTTTTTCTAATACATTCTTGCTTTGATTTGATTTGTGCCTGGTCATGGCCATATTGGGCTCATTCCGTACTACATGGGACCTTTTGTGGATATAAAGCGATCTGCCTAACCCTTAAGAAAATACACGCGTGCTGGTATATAAAGTTTTTTGTATTTCTTACCCAAAGACGTAACCAAAATTTATTTGTATTTTTTTTTGCAGACTATCTCAGGCCAGTGCCCTGGTGCCGTGAACAGCATTGCAGGCACTGCCTTAGCAGCTGAAGAGCTCGCCTTGGCCGGCAACGGGTTAGGTTACGGCCGTAACTATGCAGGAGGACTGGGCCTTGCCGCAGGACCTGGCTTCGTAGGAGCCCCGTATCAAGCTAACTATGGACTTGCTAACTCCTTCGTCCCCTCCAGCGGCGGTGGCTTCGTAGTCAACAGCATGTCCCCCATCGCTCCCACTGGGATCACCGTAATTTCTGACAACGCGATCGAAGGTGCTCTCGCTGTGAACGGGGAGCTGCCGTTCTTGAGTGCCGTGGGTTTGGAAGGTGTTCTACCGACTGCTGGCGCTGGAGGCATCAACTACGGCTGCGGAACTGGTGCTGTTGGCATCGTGAGCGAGACCGTCGCTCCTGCTGTGGCTCCCGCGTACGGTCCTATGGGTCCCGCTGGTATAGCTCCCGGCAGGTTCGGTTACGGGCCTGGACTGGCCGGTCTCGGTGCGCCAGGACTCGGTCTCGGTGCTCCAGCTTTAGGTTACAATGGCCTCGCCAGCGCTAGCAGTGGATACGGCGCAATATATTAGTTTTTTAATTTTTCCCAGTTGTTGTTGATTTTCATTTATGTTTTAATATATCGAAATTCTTAAATTTTGTGTTCGTAATTTTTTTAACCCTTAATATAAAGTACAAGGCACTAGAACTCTTAACTGCCTGATTGCTCTTGTGGTTGCAAGCATTACTGCTAAGCATAGGATCCTGGGTTCGATTTCAAGGTCAAGCAATGTGTTACTACGGTTTCTATAAAATCCTATTTACCATTACGGATTAGGCAGCGGTGTATTTAATTTCGTTACGACCTACGGAGCCGAAAGTTTCATACACTTTGTTCGAAATAAGTAAGCCGATCGGAAGTTGTCTGCAAGTGATTTATAAGTGGTAAATTTTAATAGAAAGAGTCGGTGTAAAGATAATTAGAGTCGTATATGTTTCACATTTCTAATTATTTTGTTTACAAATTTCGATATTTATATATTAAAACGCTTAATTAAACGATTTTATCACCGCGGTAGTTCGGAACGGCTAACTTCCGATCGGCTTACTTATTTCGAACAAACTGTACTCGCGATTAGACTGGTCCACAAGATCGAGAGTCGAACAGCAAGTTATTGTTTAAGTTAAAGTGTTTTTTATTTGAAATAAGGTTTTACGAGTGCCTGAAGATGGAAGGTGCCGTCGAGGTCAGCTCAGAAAGAGGTGGCGGGATGATTAGGATGCGTACTGCGAGGGCTGGTTCGAGGTGGCGCAAGAAAAGAGTATCTGGAAGGAATTGGGGAAGGCCTTTGCCCAGCAGTGGCAGCAACGGCTAGGAAAAAATTAAAATATCTTTTACGAGCTTTTCTGAAATGTTATTGAGTCTAGATGCACGGTTCCAAAACTTTGATCCTTTGGAAAAGAATCCGGCAAGAAACTCTTTTAAAAGGTGTTACATTTTTCACTGGTACACTATTGTGAAAACAGGATATGAGGACATTGTAAGTTAGTACCTATACTGGTTTCTAACACTTACGCGAATATCTTTTTGTATTTTTTAGGCATTTTACATGCAAAGATTATTAAGTTATTTTTAGTGACGTCGCCTCAAAGACGTAAATTGAAAAATGTGAAGGCAAATTTCGACATGGCGGGTGGGAGTCGCGGTGGCTTAGCGGTCATAGCGTCTGGTGTACTTAACCAGAAGACGCAAGTTCGAATCCTGCCTGCGGTCGTATTTTTCCTTCACTAAAAATAACTTACGCGAATATTAGACATTAAAAAAAAAACTACTTTTTACGGATTTGATGCTGTAAAGGATCCAAAACGTCGGGAATTAGAAATATCAATAAACGCGATGAAATCCGTAAAAAGTAGCTTTATTTCA
Organism: Subacronicta megacephala; assembly: GCA_958496365.1. NCBI lineage: Eukaryota > Metazoa > Arthropoda > Insecta > Lepidoptera > Noctuidae > Subacronicta > Subacronicta megacephala. The sequence goes on along the minus strand of OY292540.1, from coordinate 6,150,015 downwards.
ATAGGCATGATGACTGATTTTCAAAAACTGATCTAAAATATTCTTATGTATATACTATTTCCGAAAAATCTTTTTTTTCTGCAATTAAAAAAGGTTTTTGATACAAAAATGCGATTTTTATTCAATGTTTTTAAATTAGCGCGAAAACGGTCCCTGGTGTCATGGCGTCTGCTTATGACGTCACTTCTATGTTTTGACATCGTATACAATAGGAGATTTAGGCCGGGTGGTACTGCAAAGCCCACATAAAAATGTTTTTTTTAAGTAGTAAATAGTAAAATTAAAATCTGAGAACATAAATTTATATTGTTGAGTATATATTATAGGGAACACATACAAGGGAAACACGATTTGATAAAGTTGGCTCGATAGAATAAATTCACAAAGATACCTCTTTTTTTGTAATTTTATCTTCCATTTTCGGTTTTATTCTTAAAATAATAAAACCGAAAATGATTTGACATCATGTTTTATTTACTAAAATAAAGTTCATAGATAGCTCGAGAGATTTTACCCGATAGATTTTCTTTTTTATATTAAATTTTTAATCAATTATTCAAGTAACTTACGAGGCGAGACACTGACTGAGCCTGAGCCTCGCCGAATGGATCGTAAATTATCTACTTGAATAATCGGTTCTTCACTCCTACGATGGACCCACATGAGAAATGCAATGGCATGTTTGCAGCCTCCTTGTGAGGCAACGCAGTCATGGCATTCTACCGATATAACTTCTTCCTTTACTTCGTCAACTATTAACGTCACTGCATATAACTTCGCGTGGACCTTGTGTTCTGGGCAGATTTTTGATTTAACTATAAGTACATAGATTTCCATCGCGCGTCGTCCCCATAAGATGGCCTGGAGGATCTAAAACAAAGAAATCGATAGGAAAGCATATTTTATAAAATCAAAACATTATTAAAACTAAACATACGAAGCTGTGCTTTTTAAAAGTGATTTTATTTTTTTAATTATAGTAGGTATAATACAAATAATAATAAATAATACTTACATTGTAGTTTTAACATTTTTAAATTCTGCTGAACAGAACTCTTTGTTTCATACCAGGAACTGTCCTAGCATTAACAAATCAATTCTGGGCAAATTAGAGCTGTTTGCCTTGGTAAACCCTTGTTCCATTACTTAATAAGTTCTTACACAAGTTGTAGGACAAAAGCTAAGTAATATAAATTAGCAAATACATAATAAGCAATTTTAAGCGGGGAGATCGTCGAAATTCGTACGAAATTTACGTGACAGCGACAGTTCAACATAGATGTGACGTAATTGAATCTGATTGGTGTTCAACTGAACATGGCGGACTAGTGTATTTTGTAGTTTTATTTTATCAAATAAATTAATAATCCCGTCTTATAAATAAAAATAAATATTCTTTTCTATACATATTAATTATATTTCAGTATATGAACATATTATTTTAGTAATTCTTGCTTACTGTCATCATGCCTATTGTCAAGCGTCGGTAGCCTAATGGCTAGGGCGTCGGACTTGCGATCATATGGTTGCCGGTTCGAACCCCACCCATTGCACTACCGGCGTGAACCCACTCGTAACACAAGCATTTAGCTTAGCACGAGGGGTTAACAAGAATACTAGTAATGTGTGACCCACATTGCTAGTAAGCTTTAAAAAGCTTTAAGAAGACAGAATATTATACCATCATACCTTCACACCTGTATCTATCTACTAATGTACACCCACATTTCACCTGTATGTTTAGGTCCCATGTAATAGGGGGTGAGCCTACTGCCATTAACCGGGCACAAATCCAGACTCCGAGCTGCTACTGAGAATTTCATACAAAGTTCTGTTGTGGTAGGGCCACGCTGTTCGCAGCATAAATGGGCCGGCTTGACCGGGGAAGTACCACACTCTCGCAGAAGACCGACGTCCGAGTAGTAGCGTTTCGTTACTGCGCTTCGTTCGGTGAGCGAGAGGGCCGGAGGCCCAATTCTTCCCCCAATCCCCTTCCTTCTCCTTTTCTCCTTCCCCTCCCTTTCCCTAAATAGGCTCGGCAACGCATCTGCAACTCCTTTGGTTTTGCAGATGTCCATGGGCGGCGATGACTACTTACCATCAGGTAGCTCGCCCGCTCGTTTGCCGAGTTATGCCATAAAAAAAAAGAAAAAAAAAAGCCATATAAAACAAATAATACTTTGCTCGATCTGGGAATCGAACCCAGTACCTGTAAAGTAGCAGTCGCATTTAGAACCAGTAGACTGAGATGTGGCAGGTTTTTAAATTTAAATATTATTATTCTAGTAGCTTTTATCCGTCTTCAGGCCTTCAGGGTTGCATCTATTCTGTTCTAAAATTAATCAAAATCGATTCAGCAATGTAGTTGTGAAAGCGTAACAAACAAACTTATTTTTGCATTTTATATTAATTATCATCAATGGGTCGATCCCATTACATTGTCCCACAGCTGGACACGGGTCTCCTCTCAGTACGAGAGGGATTAGGCTATAGTCCACCACGCTAGCCTACTGTGGGTTGGCAGACTTCACACGCCATCAAGTAAATCTCTCAGGCATGCAGGTATGCTCACAATGTTGCTGTAGGTGTATCTCTGGCTAACCTCCCAGAGGTTAGGTCCCAAAGGCGTGATGGTATTTTAAACTTAATTAATAATAGCTTTCCACTCGCGGCTTTGCTAGCGTGTACTTATTCATTTCTTTTAATTTATTGGATAATATATGCCTATGTCACTCAGGAATAATGTAATGTACACCCACATTTCGCCGGTATGTTTAGGTCCCATGTAATAGGGGGAGAGCCTATTGCCGGGCACACATCCAAACGAATTAGTTTTTCTTCAATATCTATAAAGTACAGACTGTGGCCTGTTACAATTAAAGATAATATTAAATTGTTACATAAATTACATTTAATTGAATTGAATAATTTCACTGGTATGTGATTTCATTTTAATATGAAGATTGTTATCGAAGCATTTTTGTAATAATTATAAGAATTTCAATGAAATTTAAAGTATCGTAGGCTCGTTTTTGATAAGGTGTCCGGTATAAAACCACCTGCTGTTGCCCTGGACATCATTCTCGTGTTAGCTTTTGGACCAGAAACTATTACAAAATACAATGTCTGTCAAGGCTATCCTCATCCTCTGTGCTCAGGCTCTCCTGGTCCAGGTAAGGCATATTTCTTACTTAATATAATATAACATCACGCTTGTATTTGAAATATTATACTTAATATTGGAGTTATACATTTTACATTATATTATTGGCGAACGTACCGCAACCAAATTGCGGATGTTCTTAAAAAAGGCAAGGTTCCGAGCACCCTAAACCGACGGTCATGCATGAAGAGATTAATGAATGTAGATGAAGCGAAAAAAGTATGCCAGGATCGGAGCAAGTGGAAATCTATAGTCTCTGCCTACCCCCATGGGAGACAGGCGTGACAATATGTATGTATGTATGTATTAAATTATTTAACCTTTATCATACATCTTTAACGTATGTCATACTGTTTTTATATTTTTTATCACATTGTAGTACATATCACAACCGTTTGAATTTTATGTCAAATTAACCTAATGATTGAAAGTCTCCCCTCTATTACATGGAACCTAAATATACCGGCAAACTGTGAGGGTATATTAGTACACTTCTACCTATCCCTATGAAAATACAGGCGAGACGGTATTTTAATTGGCATTGATGATTTTTTTAACGATGTTTTATTTTACTATCTTTTTGTATTTTTAGGCATTTTCCATGCAAAGATTATTAAGTTATTTAGTAGTTAAAAATACGACCGCGGGCAGGATTGACGTCGCCTCAAAGACGTAAATTATAAATGTGAAGGCAAATTTCGACATGGCGGGTGGGAGTCGCGGTGGCTTAGCGGTCATAGCGTCTGGTGTACTTAACCAGAAGACGCAGGTTCGAATCCTGCCCGCGGTCGTATTCTTCCTTCACTAAAATAACTTGATGTATTATTTTCTTTCAGACCGCCCTTAGTCAATGCATGGGTCGTGCCGCAATCGGTCAATACGGTCAATCTCCTTTAACGGGATCAGTATTAGCTTACGATGGATTAGCAGGCAGAGGTCTACCTGGTGAGAGAACCTTCGCTCCTGCAATGGAGTTCACTGCTACTAGCGGCGGTTCATTACCTGTCACTAGTACTTCTGCGATCGCTCCCACTGGTATTTCTGTTATATCTGAAAACAAGTTCGAAGGAGCTCTGTCTGTGGTCGGTGAGCTACCATTCGTGGGTACCACTGGTATGGAGGGTTCGATGCCGTCTGCTGGTGCTGGTGCTATCAATCATGCTTGTGGGGATGGAGTTACCGCTATGGTAAGCGAAGCTGCTGTTGCCCCTGCTGCAATAGCTCCTGCCGCTGCTATTGCCCCTGCAGCAGGTTTCGCAGGTGCAGGATTAGGCCGAGGTGCAGGTTTTGCTCCTGCAGGTTTAGCTGCTGGGTTTGGTCCAGCCAACAGATTAGGTCTTGGCGGGTGCGGACGAGGAATTATGTACTAATAAATTATTTGTTATTTAATTTTGTTATGTTGTTTGAATAAATTAATATGTTAAAAAAATATTTGTGGTTTTCTTTGCGTTGCTTTGTGATAATTTCAGTGATGTGAAAGAGTGGGGCCTTCTAATACAGGCATTGTTTGCTTAAAAGGAGGCTCCAAAAGCGTTTATGAAATGTAACCTTATATTTTCCCAATAAATATTTTGTATTTGTATTTTTTTTTTGTATCATTATCATCATTAGCCCATACTCGTCCACGTAGGCCTCTTCTGAATGCTACAGTCCGATATTCGCCTATGGAATACTATGCTTAGGTTTTTTTTTTTATGGGATAACTCGGCAAACGAGCAGGCGAGCTACCTGATGGTAAGTAGTCATCGCCGCCCATGGACATCTGCAAAACCGAAGGAGTTGCAGATGCGTTGCCGAGCCTATTTAGGGAAAGGGAGGGGAAGGAGAAAAGGAGAAGAAAGGGGATTGGGGGAGGAATTGGGCCTCCGGCCCTCTCGCTCACCGAACGAAGCGCAGTAACGAAACGCTACTACTCGGACGTCGGTCTTCTGCGAGAGTGTGGTACTTCCCCGGTCAAGCCAGCCCATTCATGCTGCGAACAGCGTGGCCCTACCACGATAAAGTAAAGAAATATGGGGATTTATTTTAATCTTTATATTTTTAAAGTGGAGGGACTCATGGCTAAGATATTTATTTATTTAAACACATACAGCTATCATCACAGGCTTAACCTAATAGAATAGCGTAGTTGTAGTTATAAGTATATATTATTATTCCAAAGAAGAAGTTACAATACAAAATGCAGCACGTGTGAATTCACTCAAAGTACAATTGAAACAGTCAATCCGTTGTGACACCATATTGAGTGTACGCAGCGCTCGCGTCAGCGGCGCGCGGTGCAGCAGGTTGGTGCGAGCGGGCGGCTCCCACAGCAGCGGCGGCCGCCTCCGCCGTCCCACGTACCCCTCTGGTACACACAACCCCAACGTGTTTAAAACGCCCAGGTTGTGTATTTTACCACGCAATACTTTAAATGCATAAGTGGCGATAGCCACTTCCCTTCTTACTTCCAGCTTATAATATCCTACCATGCCCAGCACAAATCGTGTAGGATACAGAAGTGGATACCCTGGATACACACCATACTGCTTTAGGTACAGGAATCTCATGAACTTGTTCTGGATTCGTTCTAGCATTAGCTTGTACTTGGTTTCATGTGGTGACCAAACGACAGCATTACATTCCAAGTGACTTTTTACCAGCGCTTCGTACAGCGACCTCAGAGACGCGACCTCATATAACTACGCTAATCAAGATATCTGCAAGGTTAAGGTGCAGTCTACAGATATTGGATGAGGAAAACCGAAGATAAAATTGTTCTTAACGATGAACGGTGAAGCATAAATCTGATGTGGCAAGATAGATAGGAATCTATAATTCCTGCCTACCCCAATGAGAATAGGCATGATATTTCGTATGTAGACGCAACAGAATATTGTCTAGCTCATTCCGCAACCTGCAACTAATATTTGGAACAGTATAAGGATATCATATTCAATAAATAACTGCCTCATTAGTCTAGTGGTCTTAAATGCCACTACTACGCTGCACGTCTTGGGTTCGATTCCCAGGTCAAGCTATGTGTTATTGGGTTTTTCTATGAAATTCTCATTCAGTAGCTCGGAGTTTGGATTTGTGCCCGGTGAATGGCTTGACTTGATGACTTGCCCCCTATTACATGGGACCTAAACATACCGGAAAACTATGGGTGCACATTAAATACACCTGCCTAACCCTACAGGCAATACAGGCGTGAAAATGTTATGTTAATAATAATTACAGGAATTCTAGGAGAGACATTTATTGCTCAACAAAAATGTATCAATCTTAATAGCTATAAGCCTATTTGCATCCACAAGCACATTGCCCGTTGATAGAGACGGCACCAGCAGCAGGCACAGCACCGCTGAAGCTTACAATGCCTATTATCGGCACCTGACCAGCTAATGCAGTATTTCCAGAGACTGGCAGTTCCCCAGAGACAGCGACGTTGCCTTCACCAATAGCTCCATATGCTGCAGCTCCATAAGCCGCAGAGCCAATGGCAGCAGTAGGTGCGTAAGAGAAAGAAGTGGCAGGAGACAGGATACCACCACAACCAGGAGATGCAATTGGAAGCGAAGGTATGAGACCTATTCCCGATCCGCACTGTCCAAACACGTTCTGTAAATTAAATTGATAAAAAGGTAAGGCAATATCGTTTGGCATTGAACTAACTTTAAAGTAAGTCATGTCGGTTGAGAGACATAGTTATATGTTTCGTTCATAGATAGTGCCAATGACAACTTAAAACGGAAGAAAGAGAAATTCGACATCACAGGCATTCATCATCATCATCCTATATATTGTTCCACTGGGCACGGGTCTCCCCGCAGAATGAGAGGGTTTAGGCTGTAGTCCGCCACCCGGGTCTACTGCGGGTTGGCAGATTTCACAAGCCATCGAGAAAATTTCTCAAGTATGCAGGTTTCCTCACCATGTTTTCCTTCAAGGTTTAAGCGCGCGATAATTAAGTATTAATTAGCACATGCTTTAAAAAGTCAGAGGTGCGTGCTTTGGATTCGAACTCGAGGCCTTTGACATGGCAGTCCTACGGTCTTATCACAAGGCTGCACTGCACTTAAGCTAAGCTACATGTCATATCGAATTTGTCAGGTAACATCAGCAACATCTATTTAACAGCAAAACAAAAGATAAAACTCAAATGCACTTACCTGGACCAAGCAAGCTTGGATGCAGAGCAACAGAACTGCGAAGGTAGACATGTTTGGTATTTGTTTGTGTTCAACGAAAAGCTGAAGACCGAATGATGACCTAGAATTGAATACAAGCTTTTATATGCAATGCTCTAGTCCTAGATTCAGTTATCGTCCTACGTGACTTAGCTTGTCGTTGCAAAAAATTGCAATATTTATCGCAAATTGCACACAAAGTGTTACAAAGACATTGAAACAGTTCTGATAACACAGTTACTTATAAAGGGACCAGCACAAGTGCTGAACATCATTCTTGTATTATCATTCACATCAGCATTTTATTCAAACTAAAATGTCTGTCAAGGTTATCCTGGTCCTCTGCGCTCAGGCACTCCTCATTCAGGTAAACATTGAATACATTTCTATCTCATCTATCATAATCATCATCAGCCCATATTCATCCAATGCTGGACGTAGGCCTAAATGTAGCAAAAAGGTTCTCGAGTGGAAACCACGCGTCGCTAAATGCATTGTGAGACGACCTACAACAAGATGGATAGACAACCTGGTAAAGGTCGCTGGGAGTCGTTGGATGCAGGGGGTATATAGCCGGTCGTTATGAGAGTCTATGGGGGAGACCTTATGTCAGAGGTGGTCTTCATTCGGCCTGATATGATTATTTTTATAAACAATGGTTGTAATATGATACATCATGTTTTGTATATCGCTACATTCACTATCGAAACTGGAATAGCTCTTTCGAATAGATAAAGATTTTTTCAGTGAAAATTTTTCAGTTTAACAAAATCAGTATAACTGCAGAACACGTAACGCGACGAAGGAAACAAAACTTTAAATAGCTCTCCTGTAAATTACGTGATTTGCAGAATCAATAGTGATTTTAAGGGCAGGAGATTTAAGATAGCTCATTAAATATAATTGCATTAAATTAATTCTTTCAGTCTGCATTCAGTCAGTGTGGTTGCGGTGGCAACTACGGAGTTGGCTTGGGGCCCCAAATTTTGCCTGCCCCTACCGTCCCTATAGGAGGCGCTGGCCTCGGTTGTGGGTCTGGCCTTGGATACGGAGCTGGCCTCGGTTACGGAGCTGGACTTGGCATCGGCGCAGGTTCAGGCTACAGCGGTATTGCTATCGAAGCTATTCCTACCAGTGGAGGTTCTCTTCCTGTCACCAGCTCTTCTTCCATAGCACCTAGCAGTTTATCCATATCGTCTGAGAATGTATATGAGGGTGCTCTGTCCGTGGCTGGTGAGCTGCCGTTCTTGAGTGCTGTGGCTTTGGAGGGAGTGTTCCCCAGTGCAGGTGCTGGTGTCGTCAGCTACAGCTGCGGTAACGGTGTGACTGCTATTGAAAGTATTACTCCTTCTGCTGGTGGTTTTGGTCCTGGTGCTGGAGCTTACGGATCTGGCATATCAGTATTTGGCGTGTCTCCTGGCGTGTCTTCTGGCGTAGCTCCTGGCGTGGGTGCTATCGCTCCAGGTCTTGGCTACGGTGGTATTCAAAGCCTTGGATGCGGTTGCGGTGTTTATTGAGGTGTAAATATATTCTCTTTGATATTATTGTACTATTTATGAATAATAAATGAATTGTAAGCAGTTCTAAATTTATATTTTTACTAATACCCTTTTTGACCCCATGCTAACTAAGTAGAGAAGTAGATTCAGTTGTTTAAAATAATTCAAATACAGGAAATAAATACGTATTTCTGACTTTCAAAGTTAGACTACACTACTGATTCTCACTCATCTCAACTGATTATTTATAAATAAACAAGAAGTGCTATTGCAAGATAAATATAAGAAACCTACGATTAATTGGATTTTGGAAGGATAATAATATAATGTAATACTTTCTGATGTGACGTAGATTCAATTTTCATCTTGAAGAAAAGGGCCATCCGCGCAATATACAATATGGGCCCTCGCGATTCCCTTAGAGAAATCTTCAAGGACGTCAATATCCTTTACTGCGTCGCCATTTTTTTTTTTGCAATTGTGCACTTATGTCACTCTACTTCCGGGTGGTCTAGCGCGATTGCGGCGCTGGCGATTAAAATGACGATATCTCGAAACTTTTGTATAGGACCTTTATACAAACTATATATCGTTGGAATCGCCATGAAATAAGCTATCTTAATCAATTAGATTTTATAGAGTTTAGCCTTGTAATATACTGTTAAATCTAAGTTAAAGTCAGGGTAAGGTAATTTTACCTGGGTTATTGTACATAGGAATTTTTATTAAATAAATAAACCATTATTTACCAGAAAAAAGTATTTGATTTACATTAAGATACACTACTTTACGTAATACAAGTAAAAAAACAGAACCGCTAATACAGTTTTTTCATCCAACATGCTTTACAAAATCGTGTTATAAAAACGCGACCCGCGCGGCGCACAAAAAAAAGGGTATCTTAATTGCTCCATTCTGACGTCACTGCAAGCTGAGTGGCTTGGGTTACTAACGTAAACTATAGTTTGGTTCACATACTTATTATAAACAAAGATTTAGCTGATGGAACTGTTTACGTTATGAGAAACGATTAAGATAACAGAGCCCTTGAACTTAGGCGAAAAAAAGGGCCTCTCAAACTTTTGAGCGCGGAACGAAATCTAGTGAATTTATGTTGCCTATGAATTGTTATTTTATAATTAGATGATATTTACATTAGATATGCATTATATAAAGGCATGCTACCTTATAAAAATATATCAGAAATCAAGAATCAAAACCAGCAATTTCACTACAAAAAATACCTGTCAAATGTATGGCAAATCCGAGTCTGTCGGTCGACCTTTTAAAGGCCGTTCGTGGGTTACGTATTTTTCATTTCAATATTATTTAAATTCCTAACTTTATTAAACAATTTAAATGCTTAATATGTATTTAGTAATATATTTTATTACTGTTAATAGCGACAGTTTGTTATAATTCATGTTCTATTATTTATAACAAGAGGAAATGTACGAAAATGGCGCCAAAATGTCCATAGGTGTGTGATGAAATTAGTATTTCTGATACGAATCATTATCCAATACCAATTGTATGAATTAAAAGTTGTTCTTTAATAATTCATTTATGATGACCAAAAAGGATCTTTGATTCGTTTCAGAAAAAAATCTATTCCGAAACAAAAATAATTGCGTCATTGTTTACGTTTGAGCCGTGACAACGACACTCTGTTTCAAACTTGAATGAACAAAGACTAGTGAAGTGCAGATACGCAACTTGTGACTTTATGCTATCCTTGTTTTATTCCGTATGCTGTGAGCAAGCAAAAAGGGGGATGGATATAAGTTTATAAATGCTAAAAATAAAAAATTAAAGCAGGTAGTTTGCGGCCTTTAGAAGGCCGGTCGACACATGCAGACTTTATGACGTCGACCTCAAGGAGGTCGATTGACACACTTAAACTAACGCTGCCGTCACTTTATGTTCTCGAAAACATTATATATAACCGCAAAAACCTGCATTTATGTTCAGCATAAATAGTGACTTTCACAACTACAATAATAGAAATCAACATATAATAGTGGTACCTAAGTTAAGATTAACAAAAACAAATAAATCATTTCTAGGAAATTGTGTGCGTTTTTAATAAACTCCCAAAATCAGTCACCGATCTCACCGGTAAGAAATTTAAAAATTATGTAAAATTGGTCCTTGCGAAGAAAGCATATTATAAAATCAAGGACTACATTGACGATAAAAATGTGTGGTGTCAAAATACGGATGCACTTGCGGTCTCCCTGGCAGCCTGAGGTTATATTCACTCACAATATTTTTTGTATTGATCACCACTTTATATAAACAGGAACTGTAAATGTGAGTACATTGAAGTCATTTATGTCTAAGTAGTTTATAGTTATCATAGTTAATATTTTTGATGATGTGTATTCTTACACATAGGTTATCTGTTTTAGGTTGACATTGCGTTCTCAATTGCTGAGAACCTTTTTGTAATTTTAGTCCCGACTTCAGGCTAATTATGACATAAACCTCCAATGTCTTCACATCCTGTTATCACCATAATGTACTGTATACCAATATGTGAATGATGTACTATATTTATTTTAAAAGAGTGTCCATGGAGTTTCTTGCCGGATTCTTCTCCATAGGATATTTTTTTTTAAACCGAGCAACTAGAGTCAATAACGTTTCATATACGCTTGTAAAAGCTTATTTGAAATAAAAAACATTTGATTTGATTTGATTTGAAACCAAACAATGCTATATTACGATTCATGAAACAGCAATTTTGTCTCAGTTTAAGTCCTACAACTAGTACGTTATTGACTCTAGTAGCACTGTTCCACAAAGTTGATCCTAAGGAAGAGAATCCGGCATAAACTCTATGGACACTCTTTTAATAAAAGGTGTGACTGTGTTCACCGGTACATTATGACGATAACAGGATGTAAGGACATTGGAGTTTAATGTCATAATTAGCCTGAAGTCGGGATTAACATTATATGGTTACCAGCATCTGAGAACTCAATATCATCCGATAATATCCAAAAAGGCGAAAACCTAAATATACCTAAGGCAAAATATTGTTAATAATTATAGTGATGTTCCATTTACGCAGTTACTTTTTTTTTCGTAAAAAAATAGGGGCCCAAATAGGCCCCTGTGAAAATCTACTTAGAAAAACTACATAAAAATATCACATTATTCGTTTGAAAGTAAAACAAATTGGAAAAAAAAACTATTTTGAAGCATAATGTGAGCTCTACAAAGCAATTTAATTTTTGTTTCAATTCTACTAGTGTTATGTGTAACAGAAGATATTACACTTTTGAAGTCAGTCAAAAGCGTCAATTAATTATAGAGCTGGGTATAATATTTTTTTCCCAAAAATATCTAAATATCAGCATCTCCTTTAACTAATCCTGAACATCAATAATCATTAAAATTACAATTTTATTTATTATTGATTAAATTTTTGTTGATGAGAGTGGCATGGGACCGTGGTGGATGGCACAAACTTAGAGGCCTATACCCAGCAGTGGGTGAAATCAGGCTGTGGATGATGATGATGATGAAATTTTTGTTACAACAAAAAACATACCAAGAGTAATTAAATGTGCTATAACTATAATACAATTGTACGTTGTATTGTGGTTTAATAAAGTACCTAAACATTTACTTTAAACGCCGGCGACCTGATTCCTCTCTAAGCCCCCTTCCTTCTCCATTTCTCGTTCCCCTCCCTTTTCCACAGGTTTGGCAGCGGCAACCCCTGGTGTTGCAAGCGTCCATGGGCAACGGTAACCGCTTACCATCAGATGGGCCGTATCCTTAATAAAAAATAACTTCAGTAGAATACCTTTCTCTATACGTCAGCCTTTTTCCAATCTACTGAGGTATTGGAAAGTGTATTTACTGCGTGCCTCGTGATAACTAAGTTCTGGACATAGAACAATTGGCTTGTTTAATACTTTTCGCTTGTTTTTTTTTTCGTAGTTGGGTTTCTGTTTTTAAACTTGAAATTGGTTACCCCTCAAACTGGAATATAATGATATTAGCAATCTATGTCTTTTAGACAAAATAGTTTGATCCTCTCGCCCTATTATAGTAAGTTAAAAGGTACTATTTAGGTATTTTAATGTTTTTTTTTATTGCTAACCAATTTAATTTGAAATCTGTTATGTACCAGGGCTATCCCTTAAAATCTAAAATTTCAAGGCCTGATGAATGATTTTTAAAGTCCCTAATAATAATGAATGGCTTCTAGATGGAATCGCGAATCTTTTTAAGAAGATTCTAAAGTAATGGGATAAAAAAGCAATAAAAAAAAGTTTAGTGAATAATGATTTTTATTACATTTTGAATTTTACCAATTAGTAGATTGAACTACAACCGCATGCGCATTGTCCGGCAATAGACACGGCACCAGCAGCAGGCACAGCACCACCAAAGCTCACAATGCCTATAATCGGGACCTGACCAGCAACGGCAGTATTGCCAGCGACTGCCAGCTCACCAGAGACAGCCACATTCCCTTCACCTATAGCCCCATAACCGGCAGCAGCACCAATCACTCCGGCTGTAGGAGAGTAGGCTACGGGAGGTGCATAGGATATTGGAGTGGGAGCGTAGGCTGCAGGACCCAGGCCAATACCGCAACCAGAAGGAGCGATGGCAGCAATGGGAGCCGGTGGTATGAGACCCGCAATAGATCCACATTGACCAAACACATTCTGTGAAAATAATTTAGGCAAACTTACAAAAAGGAACGCAAGAAGCACACATAAAGACATTACGATACATAGACATTCAAAACACGTTTAAAGACAACAATCAATATATTTATGAGACGTTAAGTAGCAGTATGTTGCATTTTGATTGGTGAGGGTACAGCGACGGAAGCCCACTAACTCCCTCCCTCAGTCCCCTTCCTTCTCCTTTTCTCTATTTCATCCGTTTTCCTAGCATTAGGCAGCTTTGTGTGTTGTCAATGGAGTTTCTTGCCGGATTCTATTTCATAAGATTAACTTCATGGAACCGTGTAACTAGACACAAATTACTTTTCATAAACGCTTGTAAAAGCATAAAAACATATTTTGAATTTGAGCTTTGTGGTGTTTTATTCGCATTGTTTCGACAATGCTAAGAGTTGATGCCAGTCAATGGGCGGCAATTACCACTAACCATCCAGTGGGTCACTTACTCGTCTTCCACAATTAATAGTAAAAATGTATGAAAGGAAGACACGTTAAAAGTTAACTTACTTGGACCAAGCAAGCTTGGATGCAGAGCAATATAACAGCGAAGGTAGACATGTTTGATGCTTGTTTGTGATCAACGAGAAGCTGAAGACTGAATGATGAACTGGATTTGTTTCGAAGCTTTTATACAATACTGCCTTAGTCCTAGATTCAGTTATCGTCAAACGTGACTTAGATGTCGTTGCAAAAAATGGCAATATTTATCGCAAATTGCACAAAAAATATTTCATAGACAATGACAGCAGTTCTGATAACACAGTTTAGTATAAAACCATCAACAAAGGTGAAGAATATCATTCTAGTGTTAGCATTCACATCAGCATTTTATTCAAACTAAAATGTCTGTCAAGGTTATACTCGTCCTCTGCGTTCAGACGCTCTTAATTCAGGTAAACAACTTCCAAAAATATTTAAATAATGTGTCGTTGATTAAATGTAATCTTTGTATTTTTATTGTAATAAAGTGACAAATAATAATAATAAGGGACGGTAGTAGGGGTGTCGGGCGTTTAGCAGCAAGATGGGTCGACGACATAATTCACGTCGTTGGGCGTACTTGCGTGAGAATGACACGGGACCGTGGTGGATGGCACAAACTTAGGAAGGTCATACCAAGCAGTGGGTGAAGTCAGGCTGTGGATGATGATGATGATGACAAATAAACATGGCGGCCGACTGGTGTTTAGCGTCATTATCATAGTAGTATCATTATCATAGTTACTCAAGTCTCTTAGTAATTTCATTGCCTCCATTTAGAACTCAAAAATTTAAGCACATTTTTGCTTACCGGTAAAATATTTGCAATTGGCACTGCGGTGTGAGCGAAGTCAACAGAAAAACTTAGTTTCCACCTCATATTAATAACATATTTAATTTTGTATCATTTCAGTATGCATTCAGCCAGTGTGGTTGCGGTGGCAACTACGGAGCTGGCTTGGGAGCCCAAATTTTGCCTGCCCCTACCGTCCCTATAGGAGGTGCTGGCCTCGGTTGTGGGTCTGGCCTGGGATACGGTGCTGGACTCGGCTATGGCGCTGGACTTGGCATCGGCGCAGGTTCAGGCTACAGCGGTATTGCTATCGAAGCTATTCCTACCAGTGGAGGTTCCCTTCCCGTCACCAGCTCTTCTTCCATAGCCCCTAGCAGCCTATCCATATCGTCTGAGAATGTATATGAGGGTGCTCTGTCCGTGGCTGGTGAGCTGCCGTTCTTGAGTGCTGTGGCTTTGGAGGGAGTGTTCCCCAGTGCAGGTGCTGGTGTCGTTAGCTACAGCTGCGGTAACGGTGTGACTGCTATTGAAAGTATTACTCCTTCTGCTGGTGGTTATGCTCCTGGTATTGGAGCTTACGGATCTGGCCTATCAGGTATTAGCGTAGCTCCTGGCGTGGGTGCTATCGCTCCAGGTCTCGGCTTCGGTGGTATTCCTAGCTATGGATGTGGTTGTGGTATTTACTAAATCTTCATTTATTATTAAATTTGAAAAAAAACTTGGAATAAAATGACTTAAACATACGCAGCTTTTTAATCAAAAACTTCTAGCTACTAGAAATGCACTCAATCAAATATTACATCTTCAATCAAATATTAAATCTATACTAACACAGTATACTAGCGGGTACCCATGGATTCCTTCGCATATGAGAAGGAGTTTTTGATACGAAAGGAAGCCTATATCCTACTTCTGGATACAATCTATTTCATGTCAGAATTTATTAAATCTGATCAGTTAAAAGATAAAGAGACAGTGAAAACGACTTTTTTATCATATGAGTATGGAGTTTATATACATAAACATACCATCACGCCTGTATTCCCTAAAGGGTTAGGCAGAGGTGTACTAAAGTACACCCACATTTCGCCGGTATGTTTAGGTCCCATGTAATAGGGGGCGAGCCTATTGCCAGTAACCGGGCACAAATCCAGACTCCGAGCTACAACTAGGAATTTCGTAGAAAAACCTCATAACACTTTGCTCGACCTGGGGATCGAACCCAGGACCTCTAGCGTAGCAGTCGCGCTTAAGACCACTAGACTAATGAGGCAGTCTAGAGTCTGAAGTTTTTGCACGATAAATCATCATCATTATCTACCCATCAACGTCCCAATGCTGGGCATGGGTCTCCATTCAAAATGAGAGGGGTTAGGCTATAGTCCACCACGCTAGCCTACTGCGGGTTGATAGACTTCACACATGATCGAGAAAGTCTTTCAGGCATGCAAGTTTCCTCACGATGTTTTCTTTAACCATTAAAGCGAGTGATTATATAATTAACTATTAACACGTACATGATTTAGAAAATTTAGAAGTACGTGCCTTGGATTCTTGGATTCCACATCATTAGGCTAAACAGGTAATTAAACTAAACAGTTATTTCTAATATTTCTTTGCCTCCTTCGATCCAGAAGTACGGTATGATAGGGATTAATTCCCTCAAGATCTGTGATTATTCTGTTTTATTCATCTAAAAGTACTTAATAAAAACAAAATAACTTACTAGAAAAAAATAATTTCTTTAATAATACAATCTTCATTCCTTATAATAAGAAATTCAGTGTAATCCCTTTTTTAAACGTCACAATTAATTACGTTTAGTACATGTAATTGTAGGAGGCAACACAGCCGCAATCACATTGTCCACCAATAGAAACAGCACCAGCAGCCGGAACAGCACCACCGAAGTTCACAGCACCCATGATGGGCACCTGACCGGTGACGGCGGTAGTACCAGCGACTGGCAGCTCACCAGCGACCGCCACGTTGCCTTCACCAACACCGCCGTACGTAGCAAGTCCAGCACCATAGCCGGCACCGTATGCGAGTCCGTCATATGCCAAGCCAGGTCCGGCCAATCCCAATGGGGCACCCAGAGCAGAACCAGCTAGTCCATAAGGAGCAGCAAAACCGGGGATGATTGCAGAGGCCGGTCCATAAGCACCAAGACATTGACCAAAAACATTCTGTAAGATAAATTACATAACATACCATCACGCCTGTATTCCCCGAAGGGTGAGGCAGAGGTGTACTTAAAGTACACCCACAGTTCGCCGGAGAACAGAAAAGAAATTATAAAAAAACACTAAGCCTATGCTGGTCTCAGGGCTGCTACTGACTGGACACACATCGTTCATATTTATGGATCCATGGTATCATCGTACGATGGGTCGTTGAGCTCCCTAGATAATGGTTGAGCTACACGATGACTGATGCATGAATTCCGTCAGTTCGGACAGGTCAACTCAAAGCTGAATGGCCCTTTCTTCAAAAATCCAGTTTAAATATTGCCCTATATTGTAAGACTCGCGTATTTGATAATACGGCTGTCTGGACTTTAAAAGAGACTATGATTCTCTGAGATAGTTTCGGCGTTTCTTCTCAGAGGTCAAAAGTTGACTAGGCAAAGTGTCTTTAATACTCGTTTTTATATATAATGAAGAGTGAGCTCATTGAGATTAACCACATTCCTAGATGCTATTGAGAATTTCATCCGAAACCCTAATAAAATTTTGTTCGGCCCTGTAATTAAACATACCATCACGCCTGTATTCCCCGAAGGGTTAGGCAGAGGTGTACTAATGTACACCCACATTTCGCCGGTATGTTTAGGTCCCATGTAGTAGGGGGCGAGCCTATTGCCATTAACCGGGCACAAATCCAGACTCCGAGCTGCTACTGGGAATTTCATAGAAAAACCCAGTAACACTTTGCTCGACCTGGGAATCGAACCCAAGACCTCTAGCGTAGCAGTCGCGCTTGGGACCACTAGACTAATGAGGCAGACAGAGGTTTAATTACAGAGGCCCTGTAATTAAACTTAGAAACCCGGGACCTTACGCTTAGCAATTGCGATAATGACCACCAGATTGATTCTCATGTACACTTATAGTTCTGATACAGGGAGCGAGCCTATTATCGGGATCTTGACAAAAATATGGACTCTACACCCAGTGCCGTAAATCCGCCCTATTTAGGGCACTGGGTGTGGAGTGCCAGCGGTGCCAAGGCACAGGGCGTAGGCCTTGGCGGGGCGCAGGAATGACTACCAGGTCCAAGTAAGGCTGCAGTTATAGAAGCTCGCACCGGGCGCATAAAAGGGTACTTACTGTACACAACTGCAGAACCTACTGAGAACTCAATAACGGAGTGTGAGGTCTTAGGTTTGATTCCCAGATCTACCAAAAGACCTGGCAATCAAACCTAAGACCTCACACTTAGCCAGCCGGTCTTGAAATTACTAGGCGACGGCAGTGAGAGGAAAAGTTTTCTTTTGATAATAATCTAAATACTAATTTACGATTTTTAAAATTCAATTCGCGGAAGGGCGCCCACCGCCGCCGGCCAGATGGAGTGATGACTTGCGGAAGGCAGCTGGCAGTGAGTGGATCAGGAAAGCCGAAGATCGGGCTCTGTGGCGTTCACTAGGAAAGTGGACGTGGTTCAGTGGACGAGTATGGGCTGATGATGATGATGATGATGAAATCCAAATCCTTACCTGGACCAAGCAAGCTTGGATGCAGAGGAATACAACAGCGAAGGTATTCATGTTTGTTTGTGTTTAAAGAGAAGTTGAAGACTGTATGATTTATCACCGGCCCTGTAAATATTTTATATGTTACACATGTCCTTATCAGCTATTGAAATTTTGTTTCATCATGTAAAGTTATTTGATGTCTCAATAATTGATTTTGTTAATCCATATCAGTTTGTCGTAAGTTTAAGCGAATTACAGTTACCTACATTGCAATTATTCCAAGAATGGTTTAATTTAGTATGATATAAAGTCTTTGGAGTCTGGTTCAGAAGTCATTCTAATACAATTCTTTAGTACAGTTACTATAGAACCAAAAATGGCAGCCAAATTTGTGTTCATCCTTTGTGTTCAAGCTTTATTTGTTCAGGTAAGTGAAACATTTTTTACATACCATACCATTACGCCTGTTTTCCGTAAAGGCTTTTGCAGAGGTGTACTTAAATGTACACAAACAGTTCCCCAGGATCTTTTAGGTCCCATATATAGGGGGCGAGCCATTTTTCATATAACCTTAAACTTACTTAAGTAATAGACTATTTGAATAATATTGTTTAAGGTCTTATAAAAAAAGCCATAGAGTCAAAGCTAAAAAAACCGAACAAAAAACAAAATTAAAATCAGAGCAAAGTGTTGGTTGGTGTTGGGTTTTTCTATGAAATTCCCAGCTCAGAGTCTGGAGTTGTGCCCGGTTAATGGCAATAGGCTCGCCCCCAATTGCATGGGACCTAAACATACCGGCGAAAATTGTGGGTGTTCATTAGTAGACCTCTGCCTAACCCTTCGGTGAATACAGGCGTGATGGTATGTTATGTTATTTAGTTTGAATAATTTTTTGCAACTTAAACATGACAACGCATTAATGTCAGCATTTGTTTTTAACAAATCATCGCTTTTTAACTTGAACTTGACATTGAAATGACGGAATCGGAATGACACCTGTCTTAGCATATTGATGATGAAGTAATTATATCAGTTGAAATATTTACTTAGACTTAATTTATTATATCTTTTATACATACATACATACACTCACGCCTTTTTCCCATAGGTGTAGGCAGAAACTACAGAACGCCATCTGCTACGATTCTTGCATACTTCTTTTGCTTCGTCCACATTCATACATCTTGTCATACACATGCGCCGGTTGCGGGTACTACGCACCTGACCTTTCTGAAGGATCTCACCAATAAGGTCGTTGTATGCCTTTCTAAGGCGTCCCCTCCCGGCGACTCCACTGACATCTAATATCTTTATTATAATAATATCCGTTTTACCTTACTCCGCGTTCCCACTGATGACAAAACATGTTGCAAACATCTACCTATCTCACTCACTCTTTGAGTGTTCGACAGAGTAAGATAGATATAGATATGCAATAAGTTTAAATTTGTCGTCAGAGGGAACGCGGGATTAGAATAATTTATAATATATTATTTGACAATTAAAAACATACGCGAAGGGTTCGGCAGATTTGTACCTACTCAGATGTGTACTTATCGTAGGTATACTCACACTTCGACGCTATTTTTAGGTCCCATGTCATAGGGGGCTAGCCAATTGCTATTAGCAGTAATTAGTTAAATTAATACTTTTTACTAAATGAAATGCTAAAGTTCAGGTTAATATAATCCGTACTTATAAATATAAGCGATTTAAATAGCTAAAAAGACAATACATATTTTGTTACAGTGCGTATTTAGTCAATGTACCAGTCGTGCAGCAGTTGATGCATCAGGAATTAATGCTCCGTTCGGCTTATCTGGCGTCGCTGCCCCTGGCCTGTCGTACGACGGACTCGCCGCTCCCGGCTACGCATACGACAGACTCGCCGCTCCTGGTTACGCATACGACAGACTCGCCGCTCCTGGTATTGGGTATCCTGGTGCAGGTAGAAGCCTAGCTTACGATGGAATTTACGCTCCAGCAGTGGAGTTCACTGCTACACGCGGCGGTGCATTGCCTGTGACCAGTTCTTCTAGTATAGCTCCCACTGGTATCTCTGTCTTCTCTGAGAATATGTACGAAGGTGCTCTGTCTGTGGCTGGTGAGCTGCCTTTCGTTGGTACCACTGCCATGGAAGGCGTGCTGCCTACTGCTGGTTCTGGTGCCATTAATCACGCTTGCGGCGATGGAATTAACGCTATGGTGAGTGAAACTCAACTCTTTGATTCATTTTGATTGAAGTGTTTTGTAGTATGTATTCCATAATTTAGTAAAGTGTTTTGGTAAATACTGGATAAGACTGGTACGAAATAGGCATGAATTGCGTAATAGGAGGAAGTGGTATGCCTTTTTTCGTAGGCAAGAGAAAGTAGATATCGGACTGGTACCGACTAAATCACACTTGCTTTGCATTGTTATAGGCAGGGCCAGGTTTCGCGACATTTGCCACAAGTTCAACTTACGCTGGACCCCTTTGGTCTGCTGTGTCGATTGATAAGAGCAGCGAATCCCTGGTTCAATGAAATGTTTTGGAGTCAATTCCTAGGTGGGAGAAAGTGTTATTGGGGTTTTTACGGAATTAGTTTTTCTGTTAAATTTATTTCTATGGGAAAAGCTTTGTTTTTTTTATTGTGACTTGTATAGTCTGATTATAGTTTTATCTAATGGATAGCATAGACAGCGTCTGAAATATAGAACTGACGGAACATACTGTTGTCAAAATAACATCAAAAATAATTATAATTTACTTTCTTTTCCAGTCCGCTCTCAGTGGGACTTCAACCCTAGCTTCAGTTGCAACCACGGCGGGTCCAGCCTTTGGTGGTCCAGCTTTGGGTTACGATGAACTTTACTCCCCTGCCATATCCACTCCGGCCTATAGCTCTCCCGTATGCGGATCTCCTGCATTTGGATATGACGGACTTAGATCTACTGGTTTTGCTGCTCCTGCAATAACTGGTGCTGCCTTAGCTGCTCCAATCATGGCTTACGATGCTCTCCCGTACGGTGCTCCATTGGAAATCACTCCAACCAGTGGCGGTGCTCTGCCAGTCTCCAGCGCCTCAGCTATCCCTCCCACTGGTATTTCTGTAGCATCTGATAATGGTTTTGAGGGTATTCTGGCTGTGGGTGGTGAGCTGCCGTTCGTGGGTACTGTGACTATGGAGGGTGTGGTGCCATCTGCTGGTGCTGGTGCCGTCAACCACGCCTGCGGTAATGGCAGAAATGCTATGATCAGTGAGAATGCCGCTTATGGTCCTGCTGCAGCTGCATCAGGTTTTGCAGCTGGGTTAGGCGCTGCTGGCCTCGGTTACCCTAATCGACTGGCTGGCATGGGATACGGATGCGGTTTTTAACTGTTTAAGAGTTTTTTTTGTAAGAGGTACTTAATAAAAGATTTTGTAATTATTAACTATTTTTATTTCTCTTATTTATAAACTTCACAAGGTAGCTAGTTAAGTAAGTACCCTATTTAGTACAGTATTAAAATTGGTCCCCCTGAATAGAATTAATATGCACGGTACCTACCAAAAAGTGGCCGCCGAGTAACTAATAGAAAAACGTGGATAGGCCACGAAGGTTCTAGATCCGTCATAGAAGCACGTCGAAACGCAAAAGAATGTACCCGACTGCACCGCGCGCAAATAATAACCGTTCAAGGCCAAGGTCACGGGTCAACGCCCGGAAACAATAGGCGGTTAGGTACCTACGCGATATTTATTGACTTATCGCGACCATTCGACTCTGGAATCTTCATTGCGCGTATAAATACCGGTCGTGAGGGCTAGGCGTAGTAGTCTTGTGTTGGAAGCGAACAAGTGAAGATCGAAGTGAGTTAACAAGTGACTAATTGTGCGATATTGTTGAGTGTAGTGTACAACTATAGTGACGTTGTGGTGATTTATTGTTGTGTTTTAGTGTATTTAATTAAAGTCTTTGTTTGTTTATTGGTAAATTGGTGTTAAGTAATTTATCCCGAACCCCAGCTCGTAACAATATTATAATTTTTTTTGATAATTTAAAAAATATAAAAAGAAATGTGCGTTCCAAAAAACCTGTTTATACAAAGGACCTATTGTTTTATTCGTTAAATTAAATTTCTGGAAAATTAGAATTATAAGATTAGAAGAAATATTGGCGATAAAATCTTTATTTGAAAGAAATTCTGTGTAAGATATTTGAGTATTTCACATGACCTACGCCTTAACTGGCTTGCTGATCTGATATCGTCATGCGACGGATCGTTGAGCTGCCTAAAAAATGGTGGAGCTACACGATGACTGATGTATGCGTGCCGTCAGTAGGGACAGGTCAACTCAAAGCTGCTATGGCTCTTTTTTCAAAAGGTCTGTTCAGATTATGCTCTACATTGTAAAACTCGAATATCTATGACATTACTCTTGTCTGGACTTTTAAGAGCCCATGATTCTCTGAGTTTGTTTCAGCTTTTCTTTTCAGAGAGAACTTCTCTTTGCCGCCCATGGACATCTGCAATACCAAAGGAGATGCAGATGCGTTGTCGAGCCTATTTAAAGACTGGGAGAAGGAAGGGAGAGAAAATGGGCCTCCGGCGCCCCACACCCACCGTACGAAACGCAACAGTATACATACTGCTACTTCACGTCGATATTCTGTGAAAGACTAGTACTTCCCCGGTCGTTCCGACCCATTCATGTTGACATGTAGACATGACAGCAAGGCACTACTACTACTACGGCGATTTGTATGCAGTTAACCCTTGTTGTCCCATATAATGGACACAATATAAAATCTATAGTTTCGGTCTTTTGAGATCGGTTGAACTTATAGTCAATGGCGATAGACTAAAATAAAGAAAACTTCAAAGAACTCTTATTCATCTTTTATTGTCCGTCATCTTAGTTTTCCCTGATATAATAGGATTTCCTCTAATATAGGTAGTCGTAGGGGGCACCATAGCCGCACGCGCACTGTCCAGCGATAGACACAGCACCAGCAGCAGCCACAGGACCGCTGAAGCTCACAGCACCCATGATGGGCACCTGACCGGCGACGGCGGTAGTACCAACGACTGGCAGCTCACCAGCGACCGCCACGTTGCCTTCACCAACACCGCCGTATGGAGCAAGTCCAGCACCATAACCAGCACCGTATGCGAGTCCGTCATATCCTAAACCAGCACCTAATCCGTAAGGGGCAGCCAAGCCTAAACCGGCACCGGCCAGTCCATAGGGGGCAGCCAAACCAGGAGCGCCTAGTCCAAAGGGAGCGGCCAGGCCACCAACTCCAAAGCCATAAGCACCAACATCAGCAACACCTGCACGACTCGTGCACTGGCCGAAGGCAGACTGTAAAACAGTTATATATATCTACGTTAATACTGTTATTTCAATCACAACCTTTCAATTTTCCAATTTTCTTGTTTTTTATTATCACAGATAGACTTACGCTTGACCACAACTTGCCTGATGTTAAGCATCGAAATGGTCTACGATGGAGGACGCTTGCCTAGAACATACCTATTCACTCTCGTCTTCACATCACATTCTTGCTTAGAGGATTTTTTTTTACCAATGCGTTGGTGCTGATATATACAAACACATAAACAGAGTACTTCAACCTCAAACACATCCATTTTACCATGAATACTCATTATTATTATGGTAAATATCTAAATACATGGCATGTGAAAGACACTATGGCACGACGGGGAAGTAGTACCCTCCCACAGAATAATGACGTCGAGAAGCAGTACACATACTGGTTTGTGTCGTTCAAATTCCTCCTTCAGTCCCCGTCCTTCTCCTTCTCTCCTTCTTCTCCCTTTTCCTTTACAGGGTCGGCAATACGCGAGTGATACTCCTGGTATTGCAAGCGTCTAAAGGCTAGGGTAACCGCTTACCATCAGGTGGATTTTACCTGGACCAAGCAAGCTTGGATGCAGAGGAACACAACGGCGAAGGTATTCATGTTTGATGTTCGTTTGTATTCAACGAGAAGCTGAAAACTGAATGATGAACTGAAACAGTGCCGTGTTTTTATACTAGACATGAACTAAAAATAATTTTCAATATCGTAACTTTAGAAAAAGCAATTAATAGTGTCACAATGCGTACGTTTGTTGGTAAATTATAGGCTTATCAGGTTTCACAAGCTTTAAAACGTTTATTACACTCACCTATTAACTAAAGATTCCTAGAATTTGATAACACAATTTAATATAAAACTGTCTACAGACAATTTGAACATCATTCTTTTAGAACTTGAAACAAACAACAATGTCTGTCAAAGCTATCCTCATCCTCTGCGCCCAGGCTCTCTTGGTCAAGGTAATACATATATTTTGGTCTTTATAACTGGTCCGTCAAAGTCTAAAATCATTTATTCAAGATAGGATATACTAGTTAGTACTTTGTGAACGTCATTTTTACTTATAGACAGCCCAAAATACCCGCTCTTCACTGCCTCCTAGTATTTTAGCTGGAAAGAAGAAGCAGTGCAACAATCTCCTCAGCAACACATTACTAAGGCGTTACGAGTTTCATATGTACAGAATTCTATCATTGTTATTTTGTAGGTTCAAATAAAAACGTTTAATTCTACCTTATTTTCAGTCTGCACTTAGCCAGTTTGCTGGTTCCTGTGGCTTGGCTGCCCCCGGTTTGGCATATGATGGACTTGGTTATGGTGCTGGCTTGGCAGGCATAGGTCTCGGATACAATGGAGTCGGTGCTGGTTACGCAGGCCTTGGTTACGATGGACTCTACGCCCCTGCTTTAGAGTTCACTGCCACCAGTGGCGGTGCTCTGCCCGTCTCCAGTGTCTCCGGCATCGCTCCCGTCGGTATCTCTGTAGTGTCTGACAACTATTACGAGGGCGCTGTGAACGTCGCTGGTGAGCTGCCGTTTGTTGGTACCGTGGCTATGGAGGGTGTTGTGCCGTCTGCTGGTGCTGGTGCCGTCAACCACGCCTGCGGTAATGGCGTAAATGCCATGATCAGCGAGACTGCCGGTCTCAGTGCTGGCTATGGCATTGGACTAGGTAACCTCGCCTATCCTGCTTCTGGCTTGGCTGGTGGTATCGCTTCTGCCGGTCTGGGCTATGGCGGTGGATTCGGTAACAACTTCGGTTACGCTATCTAAGTTCGATTTTACGTAACAAACGTTTATATCCAATACCCACTCATTAAATAAAAGGTTATCGATTGGAACACAGATTTTTCTTTATCTTGTCTATTACCTACATAAATAATAATAATTTATTTGCTTGAAATAAATTATTATTATTAAGACTGCCTCATTAGTCTAGTGGTTCTAAGCGCGACTGCTATGCTAGAGGTCCTGGGTTCGATCCCCAGGTTGAGGAAAGTGTTATTAGGTTTTTCGATGAAATTCCCAATTGCAGCAGCAATAGGCTCACCCCCTATTACATGGGACCTAAACATACCGGCAAAATGTGGGTGTACTTTTATACACCTCTGCCTTACCCTTCGGGGAATACAGGCGTGATGGTATGTATGTATTTGCTTGAAATATGTTGTTTCACAAGATCGTATAATAATAACAAATTGTTCTTCATATAGGTACCTAATAATTTTGGAAAGGGTTAATAAACTAACTGCTTCATTAGTCTAGTGGTCTAAAGAGCAACTGCTACGCTACGGTTCAATTCCCAGGTCGAGCAGTGTTATCGGGTTTTTCTATGAGATTCTCAAAAGCTTTCGGTGTGCGGATTTGTGTTTGGTTAATGGCAATAGAGTCTAAACAAAAACATACCGGCAAACTGTGGGTGTACATCAGTACACCTCTGCCTTACAATTTGGGGAATACTGGCATCATAATATGTTTAAAAATTACTCATACATAGGTAGGTATACAAGGATAGTGTTTATTTATTTAAATGTGCAATAGTTTTTAGGGTAAAAGCATAAACATATTGCTATTTAAACATATTAGACCAGTGCCGATACCTTAGAAAATGGTAAAAAGTATAAAAAAATATAGTAGGATCAAAACCCATTACAAAAGGAAGAGAATATAGCAAAAAATAAAGGAAAAATAATTAGTGAGAAATAGTGTGATAAGACAACGTTGCGGACTGAAAGATGATATAGTGACACGTATTAAAAGGAATATGCTAAGATGGTTTGGGCATGTCGAGAGAATGAATGAAAGACGATTAACGAATGGAATTTATAAGGCGAATGTTAGTGGCAGCGTCGGGAGAGGTCGGCCTAGAAGGACGTACACCGATCTTATCGGCGAGGTTCTCCAAAAAGGTCAGGTGCGTAGTACTCGCAACCGGTGCGTGTGTATGAAAAGATGTATGAATGTGGAAGAAGCGAAAGAGATATGCAAGAGTCGTAGCAAGTGGCAGTCCATAGTTTCTGCCTACCCCTGTGGGAAAAAGGCGTGAGTGTATGTATGTATGTATGTAAATAATTAGTTTCTGGTTTTTTATTTTTATCTTTAACAAAAAAAATATTTTTTCACGAAATTTTGTGAAAACTTACCTTCTATGTCCCAAACACACTGTAATTTTTTTGATTAAAAATTTTTTTTTTACCTTATTTTGACTTAATATCGAAAAAGCGGTCTCTTTTTCAATCGAAAATTCTCACGTCAAAATATCAGTTTTTTTTTTAAAGTCAGTGGCCTTTTTGTTCGTTGAAATCTCTTTTTTCTGCTGGTGTAAAAGAAGTGAGGCCGGTTAAAACTACGCCTTGCCGTGTACAAACACAATTACACGCACACACGCACGTGATACGTTAATGACGTTTTGATAGACGTGCGACGACGGACGACTCTGCTCGACTGACAAGATAAGGCGTAGTTTCGGTATACGTGTGTGCGTGTTATTGTGTTTGTACACGGCAAGGCGTAGTTTTAGCCGGCCTCACTTCTTTGTTCGCAAAATTCCATCTTAACTTCTTATTTGATCTGAGATTGTTATCTTAGCATTTTATTATGATTTTATTTATTTACTATAAGGATTTGCTAACTATAACTCGGCTTTTATATGGCGTATCAAGATAAAACATATGACCATAACCCGATTTAGACCTCCAGCAATACAACTACCTACCTATCAAAATTTCTTCTTAATTCGTGTAGTCTTTGGGTGATGCATGTACAAACATACAGCCAAACAGACGAAAATGAAAAATAAATATTGTTTTGGCTTCTGATGCTCCAATAAAGTCCCTCCCATTAGTCCCCTCCCGACATGTTCGTCTTTCTTCAATATCTATAATGCACATACAGTTTGTTCGAAATAAGTAAGCCGATCGGAAGTTAGCCGTTCCGAACTACCGCGGTGATAAAATCGTTTAAATAAGTGTTTTAATACATAAATATCGAAATTACATCGTGATGGTATGTTAATACCATCACGCTTGTATTCCCCGAAGGGTTAGGCAGAGGTGTACTAATGTATACCCACATTTCGCCGGTATGTTTAGGTCCCATGTAATAGGGGGCGAGCCTATTGCCATTAACCGGCTACAAATCCAGACTCCGAGCTGCTACTGGGAATTTCATAGAAAACCCCAATAACACTTTGCTCGACCTGGGGATCGAACCCAGGACCTCAAGCGTAGCAGTCGCGCTTAGGACCACTAGACTAATGAGGCTGTCAATATCGAAATTAGTGAACAAAATAATTAGAAATGTGAAACATTATACGACTCTAATTATCTTTACACCGACTCTTTCTATTAAAATTTACCACTTCTAAACCACTTGCAGACAACTTCCGATCGGCTTACTTATTTCGAACAAACTGTACATCAGCCAATATTATTTATTATGTAATTTGTAGATTGTATGCACGGCTACACATCCAGCTAATCAAAACCAGTATAGGCTGGCCTTGAATGGTGAAAACTCACGCTGTATTGGAAAAAGAATAAAATTTAAAAGCGCTATCCATTAAAATTAGTACAGAGAGTATTGCAAGCATAATAATATGAACCAAGAATGTACTTATATTAATGGATGATTTGATATATTTATTATTATTATTATTTATAAAAACAAATCGGAATTTTAACTTTACTATCACTTAAAATTTACTTTTAAAATTTCTGAATTTTACACGAACTTCAATATCAAATTGATACTAGTAGCGCCATCTATTGAAATTTATTTGAACTAATATTCATTCTTTGCGATAAGACCTCATTGGGGTCTCGTAAAGTTAATACTTTTATATATAAAATTGAATAAGTGATCGTTCACTGTTGGACGTATGCCCCTCCTAGTGAACGCCAAAGAGCCCGATCTTCGGCTTTCCTCATCCAGTCACTGCCAGCTGCCTTCCGCAAGTCGTCACTCCACCTGGCCGGCGGGCGCCCTACACTACGTTTGCCTAGACGCGGTCTCCACTCGAGAACTCGCTTGCTCCAGCGTTTGTTAGTTCTCCGACAGATGTGACCGGCCCATTGCCACTTCAGCTTGCTAATCCATTGAGCTATGTCGGTAACTTTAGTTATCCGAGGGATTCATTGCGGATTCTATTTCTTAGAGCTCTCTCCCAATAAAAATCTCTCTAAATCATAATCTTGAGTTACTCTATTTAAAATATTGTTTGTCACATACAATTTTGTAGAAATAAAATAATTATATTACCTATATACCATATAAACTAATTAGATAATTTTAATAATTCTACAAAACCTTATCTGTACAACATTGAATTAATATGAACTATTATTTAAAACATTACTAGCAAATAAACAAAAATGTGAATTTGTAACCGTAATAATAACCGTTAATTTGCATAAAATATTATAATATTCCCTCACGAAAATATATGTTTAAGTATCAATATACTTTGTTATAATTTACTATAAATAACATTATAATTAAGTATAGAACAGGGATAATGTTATATGCGACATATTTTAACTTTTAAAGTAGACATAATAATATGCATGTAGCGTAAACTATAATCACATATTTGTCAAATATTTGTCTGCCATTTTGAGATTCCGTATTCGTTAGGTACGCAAACATAATATTGATATGATATCGTACCTATTCTCCGTATGTGTTACTCGAATATTTATAATATCTGTTAATCTCAAAATGATCAAAATCATTAATTTTGAACTTGTCTCATTTTCTAATAATCGTATCTAAAGCTATCGCGCTTGTCGCGAATCGCTTAACAAAAATTTTAATGGTAAGTAGTCACCAGCCAAAGCCGGTTTTTACGAGCAAACGAGCAATGAGCGAAATAACACGCGCCAACCCAACCAAATCGCGGTAACGAAACCATAGCGACATCTAATTCGACGCCAACGCCATCTAGTTTCGATAAAAGAAACTCTTGTACAAATGACTGCAAAAAAATTACTTGAACCTAATTCGTTCCAGTGTTTCAATTATTATACTAAATATAGTAATTACTATTATTGTAATATCGCACATCCTCTAAAAAACCGTCATAACATAAAAAAAGTGATTTTGAGAAAATTGAGTTTTAAGTTTTTTATACCTTCTGCATTTTAATTGTGAGAGTTTATAAATGAGGGATGTTGTTTTTAGTTTTCACACTACTGTGAAATATACTTAACAACAATTTCAACTAAAAAAAATAATGTATGATCATACAAATATTTTTCAAATTTTTCTAATAACTGAAAAAAGTCATATGTTATGACGGTTTTTCATGTTCTGATAGGGAGATTTATTCAAAATAATACCAATAAATAATTTGTAATTATTAATATTTATTATCACAATAATCAACACTTGTGTTGTAAATCTAATACAAAATTATTTTCTTAAATCCTTTTGGAGTAAAAACAGTAAAGTAAAACACAAATAAATCGTTGACAAAATTGTCGTAATCCATCTTACGACTGTTTTGTACTAATGAAGTATATGATAAAGTTTGTGTACTTACCTGCAATAAAGTCGTATATCAGCTTAAGACGGTTTTCACCCGCACCGGCACGCATGTGCTCGTCGCAAACACTGTTAGGGCACTGTTGAGGATTGACGCTGTGTCAATGTCGCTCCGTAAAAAACCGTCACAAGTGCCCTCTGACCACGAATTTTTGAGTTAAGAATATGGCGTTTTTGTAGATTATAAAGAAAAAAAACGTGAACATTTTTGTATTATTAGGCAAAAATGTGGATTTTTTGTGTTACGACAGTTTTTTAGAGGAGGTGCGATATGTTAAATGCATGCATCTCTGCCTTTTCGTAATCATATTGTGCGTATTAGAATTAATTATCATAAAATTAAATATGATAAATAAATAAAATCACTCGCTGAAACGGATAAGGAAAACATCGTACAATACCTAGTTTTTTTTTAGTTTTATCGTTTTACATGAGAGTTTTGGGCGTTTAATCAACCAGTATTTAGTATAGTATCGATTACTATCGATAGCTCCTAAGTAAACTGAGTCAAATAACAAATTTCGATAGTTGTAGGTACTTTTTTCTGAAGTGCAGTACTGGTAATAAAACATAACAAGTGCTAAAGATATTTACTAAGATTTTCATTATAAGTAATAAGACTGCCTCATTAGTCTAGTGGTCCTAAGCGCGACTGCTACACTAGAGATCCTGGGTTCGATCCCCTGGAGCGTAGCACTCGCGCTTAGGACACACTATAACACATAATAACTTTGAAGAGAAGAATGGACAAATGAGGCAATTTAAATGGATGCCAGGATGGAATAAAATAAAACAAATTATACGATACGACAACAATTATATAAAATTGATAATGCTTAAAGCTTCACGAAATCAGCTATAAAATGAACTTATTGTTTAAATAGCTTTCCGCCCACGGCTTCGCCCGCGTGTTTTCTCGACTTTTCTTATTATGCATATAAATCTTTCTATTTAACCACTCTATGTAGTAAAAAAAACACCTCAAAATCCGTTGCGAAGTTTTAAGGATCTAAGTTTACATACAGACAGACAGACAGCGGGAAGCGATAAATATTTGCCAATATTATTTATATTTTTGTTACGTAGGTCGTACATAACTAGACCATGAATCTTTTATGTTATAACTAACAAACTTGAATCAATAAGAACAATCCACTTTTAGAATTATGTTCATGCGTAGTGAGTCAACTAAGATACGGAGGTAGCCTAATGGCTAGGGCGTCGGACTTGCGCTCATGTGGTTGCCGGTACGAAACCCACCCATTGCACTATCGACGTAAACCCACTCTTAACACAAGCATTTAGCTTAGTACGAGGAGTCAATACGAATACTAGTAATATGCGACCCACATATTTTTATAAAAACTAGCTTTCCACCCGCGGCTTCGCTCGCATGATATATTGTGTATGTATTTATACATACAAACCCTCCTATTAATCACTATATCCATTGCTGAAAACTGCATTAAAATCCGTTGTGTAGTTTAAGAAATCCAAGCGAACAGACAGCAGAACGACTTTATACTATTTAAATAAGTAATTAGGTATTAAGTTAATAAAAAGTTCTTAAAATTCTTGAAAAGACGAAAACAAAGATTTATTTTCATATCAAGAAACCAAATGTGCAGTATTTTTTTTTTATAAATGCCAAAAGTATCTTTTGTGTCATCCATTGCAGTTCTTATAAAGTCACAATCGATTTTGTCGATTATAAGTATGTAATTTTAGGGGGCACCACAGCCGCACGCGCATTGTCCAGCAATAGACACAGCACCAGCAGCAGCCACAGGACCGCTGAAGCTCACAGCGCCCATGATGGGCACCTGACCGGCGACGGCGGTAGTACCAGCGACTGGCAGCTCACCAGCGACCGCCACGTTGCCTTCACCAACACCGCCGTACGGAGCAAGTCCAGCACCATTATTTGATATCATTATTATACAACATTATTTTTAGTATATGCGAAACCAGAATATACTTAGTTTGTTCAGAATATGTAACTGAATCGATTCCAATATTTTTTACAGCATGTCACAAAAATTTTAAGTACCTATACTAAGTACTTATCTGCAATCATACGCGCACAACACAGGTCACTGCCGGTCATAGTGGCACTAGGCGTGGGCGCGTAGCAGGGTGGGGGGTAAAACAACCCCTTTAGTCGCCCGAAGTCGATGCCACAGAGAACCAGATAACATAACAAGCTTATAACTTTGATGTTTATATAATGATTTAGTTTCATAAAATCATTTAGTATAACAACCTGCTTGTGAATATATTTGATTATGCGGTTTTAAATTATATTGTGAAGCTTAGGAATTGATTGCAGATACTGATAATTTTAATTTTAATATTAGTTTTTCTACTCGACTTTAAATATTGTAAATGCTGTGCATATCTTTTATTGATTTTAACATATGTCCATATCCCACTATTTGCTACTTACCAATGTTTATGTTATTATTGTTGATATGCCTTAATAAATAAATAAATAAATAATGTTTTTCAAGATACAATTTCGAAATTATGCACATAGTTTCTTTGCCTAAAAATACTAGACATGTGTTTCGTATTTTGCATATACTAAAACTGACCTTGTATTTGTTGTACCTAAGCAGATCCAAAAAGAGATCTTCACCGTTGGTTTCTGATAAAATTATATTTTACTATGTTAGTGAAGCCACGGACAAACACGAGTGTAATAATATTAGTAGTAACTCGATCTTCGATTGTTATTGTTTAAGCACGTGCCGCGTATGATACGATATACATATTTATGTAACTTGATTCACGTGACACGTGATATTCACACGACATTATACAAACGTTTTACAAAACGGTAAACATAACATAACATACAATCACGCCTGCATTCAACGAAGGGTAAGGCAGAGGTGTACTTACGTACACCCACTTTTCGCCGGTATGTTTAGGTCCCATATAATAGGAGGTGAGCTTATTGCTACTAAGAATTTCATAGAAAAACCCAATCACTTTGCTTAGCCCGGGAATCGAAAGCAAGACCTATAAGGCACAGCAGTCGCGCCTGGAACAACTAGATTAATAAATTATATTTTTTTAGGGTTCCGTAGCCAAGTGGCAAAAAACGGAACCCTTATAGATTCGTCATGTCCGTCTGTCTGTCTGTCTGTCCGATCGTGTCACAGCCTTTTTTTTCGAAACTACAAGAACTATGCTGTTGAAACTTGGTAAGCAGATGTATTCTATGAACCGCATTAAGATTTTCACACAAAAATAGAAAAAAAAACAATAAATTTTGGGGGTTCCCCATACTTGGAACTGAAACTCAAATTATTTTTTTCATCAAACCCATACGTGTGGGGTATCAATGGATAGGTCTTCAAAAATGATATTGAGGTTACTAATATCATTTTTTTCTAAACTGAATAGTTTGCGCGAGAAACACTTCCAAAGTGGTAAAATGTGTGTCCCCCCCCCCTGTAACTTCTAAAATAAGAGAACGATAAAACTGAAAAAAATATATGATGTACATTACCATGTAAACTTCCACCGAAAATTGGTTTGAACGAGATCTAGTAAATAGTTTTTTTTAATACGTCATAAACTGAATATTTTGCTCGAGAGACACTTTCAAAGTGGTAAAATGTGTGTGTCCCCCCCCCCCTGTAACTTCTAAAATAAGAGGACGATAAAACTAAAAAAAATATATGATGTAGATTACCATGTAAACTCCCACCGAAAATTGGTTTGGACGAGATCTAGTAAATAGTTTTTTTTAATACGTCATAAATCGTAATGATACGGAACCCTCCGTGCGCGAGTCCGACTCGCACTTGGCCGGTTTTTTTTAAGTAAGCTTACTAGCCATTAGGCTACAGCCGCTTCAAGTTGCAGCAACATATTTCTCGTGCCAGAAATCGTGTCTGAGGTAGGCAAATTTTCTTTGTTTGATGCTCTACATAAGATTGCATTCTTGGCCAGTTGGCCTTTAGACCTTTACATAGGGTAACTTTCTGAGATCATCTTGACCTGGAAATCAAATCTAAGACCTCTAGGTACTTCCGTAGCAGCCACGCATACGATCGCTACACTTGTTAGACTTTCATTAAAATATCGAAATGCAATTCAAATTCTCTTTCCGCATTGGGTGGAATAATACAAATGAACTGCTTTGAAAGTGTGAAAATGATTTATTATCGAGTTGATATTTGTCACAATTACTCTAGTAGGCGTAAGGGGCACCACAGCCGCATGCGCATTGTCCAGCAATAGACACAGCACCAGCAGCAGCCACAGGACCGCTGAAGCTCACAGCACCCATGATGGGCACCTGACCGGCGACGGCGGTAGTACCAGCGACTGGCAGCTCACCAGCGACCGCCACGTTGCCTTCACCAACACCGCCGTACGGAGCAAGTCCAGCACCATACCCAGCACCGTATGCGAGCCCGTCATATGCCAAACCAGCTCCAGCCAATCCGAAAGGAGCACCCAATCCGGCACCAGCCAATCCATAGGGAGCACCTAATCCATAGGAACCAGCTAAGCCAGCGCCCAAACCATACCCACCATACGAAGCATCAGCAACAGCTGCACGGCTGGTGCACTGGCTGAAGACGGACTGAAAATAAAAAAATGTTTCAGTAAAAATCTAGAAGGAATGGAAATTGATTGAGAAACTGATACTGCCTGATTAACTGTTGAATTTTAGCGACCTCATAAAAATGTTTTACCATAAATAGAGTTGACCTTGACAAACGAAAACTAATTAAAATTGGATCAAAAGTATGAAGACTACAATACATTTTAAATTATATTCTAGACAGAGAGTGTGTACTATAGCACTGCATCTGCGATGCGCCATACAAATTCATTTTTTGACGAAGAGAGAGAGCCTCCCTTCTCAATATCTATCAAAAACTTAAAACCTTAGAGCAATATTAACGGATATTAATTATTTTTTAGAATAAGAACTATGTTTTAATAGTGTCGCAATCATTCGGGATTCCTTTGTTGGTAAACTTTAGGCTTATCAGGTTTCACAAGGTCCTAACCTTTATTTTCACTTACCTAATTATTGAATATTCCTAGAATTTGATAACACAGTTTAGTATAAAACGACCCGCAGACACTTTGAACATCATTCTTGTGTCAGAACTTGAAACAAACTACAATGTCTGTCAAGGCTATCCTCATCTTCTGCGCTCAGGCTCTCCTGGTCAAGGTAATAAAATATTTTTCGTAATAAGTAATAACTACAGTTATCTTAAAAAGTGTTCAAACATCACAATTTTTCCGACCAAATAACGACTAATAATTTTAACCTTATTTTCAGTCTGCACTTAGCCAGTTTGCTGGTTCCTGTGGCTTGGCTGCCCCCGGTTTGGCGTATGATGGACTTGGTTATGGTGCTGGCTTGGGAGGCACCCTTGGTTACAACGGACTCGGCGCTGGTTACGCAGGCGGTGCCCTTGGTTACAATGGACTCGGTGCTGGTTATGCAGGCGGTGCTTTGGAGTTCACTTCCACCAGTGGTGGCGCTCTGCCCGTCTCCAGTCTCTCCGCCATCGCTCCCGTCGGTATCTCTGTAGCGTCTGACAACTTTTATGAGGGTGCTCTGGCCGTGGGTGGTGAGCTACCGTTCGTGGGTACCGTGGCTATGGAGGGTGTGGTGCCGTCTGCTGGTGCTGGTGCCGTCAACCACGCCTGCGGTAATGGTATAAACGCCATGGTCAGTGACAATGCCGCATATGGCTCGGCTGCTGGTCTTGCTGGTTACGGTGCTGGTCTTGGTTACGGTGCTGGTCTTGGTTACGGTGCTGGTCTTGGGTACGGCGCCGGTTATGCTGGCAGAGGTTTCAGCTGTGGCTTCTAAGAGCTTATTCATCAAGACAACTGTTTGATATTCATCATTTCTTGAACTCAATAAATCTATGTGCTGTTTGTTGTTCTTTTGTTTGTTGAAATACTTATCCTTTGTTGATATGAAAAATTATTCGAAATTAAGAAATCTAACTTGGAAAAGTCAGAGGTGCTTGCCTTGAATTTGAACTCGAGGCCTTTGACTTGGCAGTCCAATGGTCATATCACTAGGCTATCACTGCAGTAAAGTCATGTGCGTATTAATAGTTAATTATCACGCGCTTAAACGGTAAGGAAAACATCGTGAGGATACCTGAATGCCCGAGAGATTTTCTTGACAGTGTGTAAAGTTTGCCAACCCGCAGTACGCTAACGTAGCGGACTATAGCCTAATCCCTCTCTTACTGAGAGGAGACCCGTGTCCAGCAGTGGGACAATGTAATGGGTTGATGATGATGATAAAGAAATTTGAACATTTAAATCATTTTTTTTTTATAACAGCATTGAAGAATGGTACAGAAGACAAGGTTATACACTGTTTTATAACCATAAAACAAAACATAAGATAAGTAGTATGCAGCTTAATTCATTTCGATCATTATGTTTTTTGTGGTGTGGAGAATCCTCAAGGGTCGTCTGCTACTTGGAGAGGCCAGTAGTAGTAGTGCCAGCTGAGCTGTGCATGGCATGTATACATGCTAACATGAATGGGTCGGCACGACCGGGGAAGTTCTACCCTCCCACAGAATATCGACGTCCAGTGTAGCGCCGGAGGGTCAATTCCTCTCTCAGTCCCCTTTCTTTTCCCCTATCCTTCCCCTGCCTTTTCGTTGGCTCGGCAACGCACCTGCAACTCCTTTGGTATTGCAGATGTCCATGGGCGGCAATGACTACTTACCATGAGGTAGCACGCCTGCTCGTTTGTCGAGTAATCCCTTAAGAAAAAAAAGGCGGTGGGTATGTCAGACTGTCGATATGTCAGACTCGTACCGACTTAAAACAGTAGTTCCGGTTTAAATCGCCCAAGCGTCCACCAGTATGTAACAGCTTATGCTTTGACCGACCCGTATTCCATCGAAATAGGGCTGATTTCTGAGTGCAAATGTAAAGCTTGACATGTCTTGAACTTGGAAACAATATTGGAAACAAGTCACTTCGGTTGAAAGATAAAGTAATATGTTTCACCACCGTTGGTAGTGATCTCTGTAGCTTAGTTGGTAAAATCGTCCGGTGTACTTAACCGGTGGAACGCAAGTTCGAACTGTGCCTGAGGTCAACATTTTTTTTCACTCGAAAATTCATATCTTTATGGATACATCACATTATTTAAATGCTAAAATATAATACCTAAATATAGTGTAGGTCTGGTACACAATGAGTGAATCTTTCTATGCTATATAACGCTGTCAAACATTCACACGTTCTGCAATGTTATCAAAATGTTAAGTTTAGCTATGATAATAATTTATCTATTAATAGATAATTGTGTTGATTGTCTATTATGTATTAATAGATTATTGTTTACGTGCCATATACCTACATCAAATTGTATTAACTAACAAGTCCATATTCACTAATTATTCTCAAATATTACCCTACTAGCTCTCCGCCCGCAGCTTCGCCCGCGTGGACAGCACGATTTTGACTGTTTAGTTTTTTCCAATTCTGGCGGGAAAATACAAATTATCTTTACATATCTTTCCGTCCGCTTCCTTGCTCGGGTAGACCACAAAATTTGACCAACTTTATTATTTACCGAAATATAAACGCAGCTTATATCCTTTCCCAAGGTCTAGTCTATTTTTGTACCAAATTTCGTCAAAATCCAAACGGACTTTCATCCCCTATTTCATCCCCGCACAGTTTGAAATTTCAAAAACCCCATATCAAATATTTATTTATTTCTTATCAAGTGCCTAAACATAAAAGTTCAGCGTTTATCTTCAAAAATGACAAACTCCCATACAATTTTTCATCCCTTATTAGAACCCCTTTTTTACAACAAAACGTAGCTTATATCCTTTCCCAAGGTCTAATCTATTTTTGTACCAAATTTCATCAAAATCTGTTCCGAGGTTGGTCTTCAAAGCGTGACTTTGTTTGGACTTCCATATGAACTTTCATCCCCACACAGGTCGAAATTTCAAAAAGGGTGGAATAATACAAATGAACTGCTTTGAAAGAGTGAAAAATATTTATTATCGAGTTGATATTGGTCACAATTACTCTAGTAGGCGTAGGGGGCACCACAGCCGCATGCGCATTGTCCAGCAATAGACACAGCACCAGCAGCAGCCACAGGACCGCTGAAGCTCACAGCACCCATGATGGGCACCTGACCGGCGACGGCGGTAGTACCAGCGACTGGCAGCTCACCAGCGACCGCCACGTTGCCTTCACCAACACCGCCGTACGGAGCAAGTCCAGCACCATAACCGGCACCGTATGCGAGTCCGTCATATCCTAAGCCAGCACCTAACCCGTAAGGGGCACCCAGAGCAGAACCAGCTAGACCGAAGGGAGCACCCAAACCGGCACCGGCCAATCCATAGGGAGCACCTAATCCATAGGAACCAGCTAAGCCAGCGCCCAAACCATACCCACCATACGAAGCATCAGCAACAGCTGCACGGCTGGTGCACTGGCTGAAGACGGTCTGAAAATAAAAACATGTTCAGTAAAAATCTAGAAGGAATGGAAATTGATTGAGAAACTGATGGGACATGTACTGGCTGATTGACTGTAGAATTTTAGCTACCTTATAAAAATGTTTACCATAAATAGAGTTGACAAACAAAAACTAATTAAAATAGGATCAAAAGTATGGAGGTTACATTACATCTTAAATTATATTCTAGACAGAGAGTGTGTACTATAAGCACTTTCTGCGATGCGCCATACAAATTCTATACTTAAATTCATTTTTCGAGGAAGAGAGAGAGCATCACTTCTCAATATCTATCAAAAACTTTAAACCTGAGAGCAATATTAACCGATATTAATTATTCTTTAGAATAAGAACTATGTTTTATTATACTTACTTTTATGTTTTACTACTAAACGTATTTTCTATACTACTCATAATATTATAAAGAGATGTCTGTGAGTTTGTGAAGTTATAGAGGGTAATCGCTCTCGATCTACAGAACCAATTTTGAAAATTTTGTTACCAATAGAAAGCCACGTTTTTTTTTGAGTGTCATATTCTATATCACCTAGCGAAGTGAGCATGGGTCAGCTTGTTTTTAATAAATCAAATACGAGTCATATTCCGTTGGTACTCTTTGTTTCCACGAGTTTCTAAGACATAGGCACGGAATTATAAGTATTAAAAAAAATATTCTATCTAATCTATTCTGTCATTGATGACCAATTTCAAACAGAAGATCAGTAGACCAAAAAAAGTAATTAAACTGAGCTTACCTGGACCAAGCAAGCTTGGATGCAGAGGAACACAACAGCGAAGGTATTCATGTTTGATGTTTAAATGTGTTCAACGAGAAGCTGAAGACTGAATGATGAACTGAAACAGTGATATGTGTTTTTATACTTGACAGAACGTTGATATTAACCATTAAAAGTTTTAATTTCGTAACTTTAGAAGAGGTTATTAACAGTGTCATAATTGTGTGTTTTTTATAAATTGGTTTTGTAGGCTTATCAGGTTTCATAAGGTTTCCAACATTAATTACACTTACCTATTTATCAAAGATTCTTAGAATTTGATAGGCAGCATAGTTAAGTATAAAACCACTGGCAGGGTTGTTGAACATCATTCTTGTGTCAGGACTCGAAACAAACTACAATGTCTGTCAAGGCTATCCTCATCCTCTGCGCCCAGGCTCTCCTGGTCAAGGTAAGAAAAATTTGAGTACTGAATATAGTGTTCATAAAAAGCTTAAGTTTTTTAATATTTATTTTATTTTATTTACAGTCTGCATTCAGCCAGTTTGCTGGTTCCTGTGGCTTGGCTGCCCCCGGTTTGGCATATGATGGACTTGGTTATGGTGCTGGCCTGGCAGGCATAGGTCTCGGTTACAATGGACTCGGCGCTGGCTACGCAGGCAATGCCCTTGGCTACAATGGAATCGGTGCTGGTTATGGAGGCAGTGCCTTGGAGTTCACTGCCACCAGTGGCGGTGCTCTGCCCGTCTCCAGTCTCTCCGCCATCGCTCCCGTCGGTATCTCTGTAGCGTCTGATAACTTTTATGAAGGTACTCTAGCCGTGGGTGGTGAGCTGCCGTTCGTGGGTACTGTGGCTATGGAGGGTGTGGTGCCGTCTGCTGGTGCTGGTGCCGTCAACCACGCCTGCGGTAATGGCATAAACGCCATGGTCAGTGACAATGCCGCCTATGGCTCGGCTGCTGGTCTTGCTGGTTACGGTGCTGGTCTTGGATACGGTGCTGGTCTTGGTTACGGTGCTGGTCTTGGGTACGGCGCCGGTTATGCTGGCAGAGGTTTGGGCTGTGGCTTCTAAGAGCTTATTCGTCAAAGACAACTGTTTGATATTCATCATTTCTTGAACTCAATAAATCTATGTGTATACAATACTGCTTGTTGTTCTTTTGTTTGTTGAAATACTTATCCTTTGTTGATATGAAAAATTCTTTGAAATTAAGTAATCTGACTTGGAAAAGTCAGAGGTGCTTGCCTTGGATTTGAACTCGAGACCTTTGACTTGGCAGTCCAATGGTCATATCACTTGGCTATCACTGCACTGAAGTCATGTGCGTATTAATAGTTAATTATCACGCGCTTAAACGGTGAAGGAAAACATCGTGAGGAAACTTGCATGCCTGAGAGATTTTCTTGACGGCGTGTGAAGTTTGCCAACCCGCAGTAGCCTAGCGTGGCGGACTATAGCCTAATCCCTCTCTTACTGAGAGGAGACCCGTGTCCAGCAGTGGGACAATGTAATGGGTTGATGATGATGACGAAGAAATCTGAACATTAAAATCTTTTTTTTTATAACAGCATTGAAGGATGGTTCAGAAGACAAGGTTAGATAAACTGTTTTATTACCATAAAACATAACATTAGTACTATGCAGCTTGATTGTGGAGAATCCCCAAGGGTCGTCTG
Organism: Subacronicta megacephala; assembly: GCA_958496365.1. Lineage (NCBI taxonomy): Eukaryota > Metazoa > Arthropoda > Insecta > Lepidoptera > Noctuidae > Subacronicta > Subacronicta megacephala. The sequence continues at coordinate 6,108,673 of OY292540.1, read as the reverse complement.
CTACTTGGAGAGGCCAGTAGTAGTAGTGCCAGCTGGGCTGTGCATAGTATGAATACATGCTAACATGAATGGGTCGGCCCGACCGGGGAAGTTCTTCCCTCCCACAGAATATCGACGTCCAGTAGCACTATACTGTTGCGTTTCGTACGGTGAGAGTGGAGCACCGGAGAGTCAATTCCTCTCTTAGTCCCCTACCTTCTCCTTTATCCTTTCCCTGATTTTTCGTTGGCTTAGCAACGCACTTGCATCTCCTTTGATATTGCAGATGTCCATGGGAGGCGATGACTACTTACCATCAGGTAGCTGGTCTACTCGTTTGTCGAGTAAAAAAAAGGCGGCGGGTATGTCAGACTGTCGATATGTCGGACTCGTACCGACTTCGAAGCGTTCACCAGTATGTAACAGCTTATGCTTTGACCGAGCCGTATTCCATCGAAATACGGCTGATTTCTGAGTGCAAATGTATAGTTGATGAAAATGGGACCACCTCGGGAGTAACTATAACCTTTCGAACAAAAAAAGAATTTTCAAAATCGGTTCGCAATCGACGGAGAAATCGGTGAAATGTATGTTAACCGATTTCTCCGTCGATTGCGAACCGATTTTGAAAATTCTTTTTTTGTTCGAAAGGGTATAGTTACTCCAACTTACAACAAAAAAAGAATTTTCAAAATCGTTTCGCAATCGACGGAGAAATCGGTGAAATGTATGTTCACCGATTTCTCCGTCGATTGCGAACCGATTTTGAAAATTCTTTTTTTGTTCGAAAGGGTATAGTTACTCCCGAGGTGGTCCCATTTTCATCAACTATACATTGAAATTTTTCATTGAAATTGAAAAAAAATATATAGCCGAACGTATAACCGCCTCCTTTTTTGAAGTCGTTTAAAAAATGTTTAATATAGGTATGATAATAATAGTTTATCTATTACTAGATAATTGTGTTGATTGACTAATATGTATTAATAGATAATTGTGTCGCGTGCCATATACATGATTGAATTAACTAACAAGTGCATATTCACGTGCTTTACATACTAATATGCCTAATTATTCTCAAAGATTATCTATAATTCCCCGTGTGAGGACACATCCTGCTTCGCATTTAGATAGGCATCTTGTAAGAGGACGGAGATTATCGGACTTGCTCGGTGGTAAAAACTCTTCTACATATTACGAGCATCGCTTAGTGCTAAGAGTTAGTCTATTTGCTTAATGAGTGATCCTAGTGAACAATCTTATTGGCAACTATCGCAGTTAGCTTCTCTGCAAGTGACCCGCTCCGCTAGGTGCAAACTTCTTGCAAACAAGCATTGCTCGTAGCTTAGCTCTCAGCTTGGCACGTATTTGTTTTTTATAGTTATTGGTATTTTCAGATGTGTCTATGACTTTAGATTATAAATAAAAAATATCATATTTCACAGTAAATAACGTAACTTGTTCTCTGAAATATAGAGAGGAAACCTTGTCTTTATATTTATTCATCATTGTGTTTAATTTGTCACTAGCGTTTCATGATATAGAAAATAACAATTGCAAAGAAAACAATGTAAATGCTGTTGTATATGTTTATTTCATTCCCATTTTTTAACGTCACAATTGGTTGGGTCTAGTACAAGTAACCATTGGCACCACAGCCGCAAGCACATTGTCCAGCGATAGACACAGCACCAGCAGCAGCCACAGGACCACCGAAGTTCACAGCACCCATGATGGGCACCTGACCGGCGACGACGGTAGTACCAGCGACTGGCAGCTCACCAGCGACCGCCACGTTGCCTTCACCAACACCGCCGTACGGAGCAAGTCCAGCACCATAACCAGCACCGTATGCGAGTCCGTCATATGCCAAACCAGCTCCAGCTAGACCGAAAGGAGCACCCAAACCGGCACCGGCCAATCCATAGGGAGCACCTAATCCATAAGAACCAGCTAAGCCAGCACCCAAACCATACCCACCATACGAAGCATCAGCAACCGCTGCACGGCTGGTGCACTGGCTGAAGACGGACTGGAAATAGGAAATTTATTTAAATAGAAAACAATAAAAAAATACATCGCTGTCTTAAGTCAAAATCCAAGGCAACCTGATATTTTTTAAATTATATGCTTAATAATAATTTGATTAATTATTATCTGGAAACATCGTAAGAAAACCTGCATGCCGAATGAGAGAGAGACTTACTCGAATGAACTCTTATTCGTACGAAATTTGACACCCTCTCATTTTGTGAGCAGACTCGTTCTGAGAACTTATAATATGTATATGATGTTATTTTTTTTTGTATGGTGATAATTATTTTATGTTCTTGGTATAAAAGCTATAGGGTTTGCCATATCTTAAAATACCAGTGACCTTAGCTTCTATTTCTAACTAAGCTCCTGGTAAAATTGTAGTAACGTTAATTCTTACCTGGACCAAGCAAGCTTGGATGCAGAGGAACACAACAGCGAAGGTATTCATGACTGAAGTTTGTTTCTGTTCAACAAGAAGCTGAAGACTGAATGATGAACTGAAACGGTGCTGTGTTTTTATACTTGACAAATTGTTGATATCAACCATGAGGAGATTATTTATTTTGTAATTTCAGAAAAAGCAATTAATAGTGTCACAATAATTGTGGATTCCTTTGTTGGTAAACTTTAGGCTTATCAGGTTTCACAAGGTCTTAACCTTTATTTTCACTTACCCATTTACTTAATATTCCTTGAATTTGATAACACAGTTTAGTATAAAACGACCTGCAGGCAATTCGAACATCATTCTTGTGTCAGAACTTGAAACAAACTACAATGACTGTCAAGGCTATCCTCATCCTCTGCGCTCAGGCTCTCCTGGTCAAGGTAATAAAATATTTTTTGTACTTAGTTATCTTAAAAAGAACACGACAATTTATAATACAATTTTACCTCATTTTCAGTCTGCACTTAGCCAGTTTGCTGGTTCCTGTGGCTTGGCTGCCCCCGGTTTGGCATATGATGGACTTGGTTATGGTGCTGGCCTGGCAGGCATAGGTCTCGGTTATAACGGACTCGGCGCTGGCTACGCAGGTGGTGCCCTTGGGTACAATGGACTCGGTGCTGGCTACGCAGGCGGTGCCCTTGGGTACAATGGACTCGGTGCTGGTTATGGAGGCAGTGCCTTGGAGTTCACTGCCACCAGTGGTGGCGCTCTGCCCGTCTCCAGTGTCTCTGCCATCGCTCCTGTCGGTATCTCTGTAGCATCTGATAACTATTATGAAGGTGCTCTAGCCGTGGGTGGTGAGCTGCCGTTCGTGGGTACCGTGGCTATGGAGGGTGTGGTGCCGTCTGCTGGTGCTGGTGCCGTCAACCACGCCTGCGGTAATGGCATAAACGCCATGATCAGTGACAATGCCGCCTATGGCTCGGCTGCTGGTCTTGCTGGTTACGGTGCTGGTCTTGGTTACGGTGCTGGTCTTGGCTACGGTGCTGGTCTTGGCTACGGTGCTGGTCTTGGCTACGGTGCTGGTTATGCTGGCAGAGGTTTCGGATGCGGGCTTTAAGTACTTTTTTTGCCAAAATAACTGATTGATCTGATATTCATGGTTTCTTGAACATTAAAAGCTATGTGCATACAATATTTGTTGTTGTTCTTTTGTTTGTCGAAAAACTTATCCTTTACTGAGTTATTTTAGTGAAGGAAAAATACGACCGCGGGCAGGATTCGAACCTGCGTCTTCTGGTTAAGTACACCAGACGCTATGACCGCTAAGCCACCGCGACTCCCACCCATCATGTCGAAATTTGCCTTCACATTTTTGAATTTACGTCTTTGAGGCGACGTCAGTCGTCACTTAACTAACACTAAAATAACTTAATAATCTTTGTCACTTCTATCACTAAAATAACTTAATAATCTTTACATGGAAAATGCCTTAAAAAAATACAAAAAGATTATCCTTTACTGATTTACAAAAATATCTGAAATGAAGATATTTGTAAACTTAAAGTGTAATGTTATTCAGTTCATCATCAACACCTTTTAGGCCTTCAGTTAACACTCTCATGAACCTAATTAGTGTAGGTTATGGGGGCTTCATCGTGCCCCCATAATATAAAGTTATGCTATAGGAGAAACCTATGTTAATAGGGAGTAACGTGGCGTTCTACTGGTGAAAGAAATATTTCAATCGATTTAGTAGGATAGCAGTTGATTGACTTCATACACAAAACAAGCATAACATAATCGGCCTATAATTTGCCCACTGCTGGGACTCAGGCTTTCTCTCGTTTAGAGGGAGTGGGCCATGATCCATCACGCAGGCCCAGTGCGGGTTGGTTATGTCACATGTCTTCTCACGATGTTTTACAGACAAACAAATCAATCATTTATAACTTTATTATCTGTAAGGGTTTCTACATTACACACCTGCAAGGGCTGAAGGTGTGATTGTATTCGCCAAACTAATATGCAAATATAACATGTATTTTCTGGACCTCAAAAGCAATTCACAAGTTAACAATACGTGAAAAAAATGTGTGTACCCCTTTAGCATGTTGCGCGGACAGATAAGTGTATGTTTATTTAAAAAAATGCTTACTAGCAATTTGGGTCGCACATTAATATACTCTATTTGGTTAGGTACTTAACTAAATGTAAACAAATAATAAAAAATGTTCTTGTATAGGGCTATTTTAAATTTCGAAATAAAACGTCACCAAAATAAATAATTTAATAATTCAAAATCAAATTTTCCTTTTATATACTAGCATATCGTACTACTTTTTTAATATTAAATAGTAATAATTCTTAAGCTTGTGAACAATTAATTAAATCAAAATTTATAATTATGTCACAAAGTTTTGCAATGTGCCTACTAAAAAGGAACACAGATATTCAAACAATTTTTCTACGTAGTAGACTTTTGATAACTCTAAAAAATTGAGAAGTAGTACTGCGAGGAAGTGGAGCAAAATAATAAACCGATATTATACTTAGTCGGGTTATCAGACGCCATACGTAACGGTTTGTGTTTACTTTACTTTCGTTCGTTTTTATGTTTCTTTTGCCGCAAATTGTGTTAATTAGTTATTATTCTGTTTGTTATATGAATTGGGATTTATAACAAAATTAATAACAAAACAACTACGAGTAACAATCAATAAAAACAACGTTATTGATTGTTAGTTGTGTTGTTATTAATTTCACTCCCAATTCATATGATACCATTGTAATAAAAGGTTGAACAGCTCTGAACGCCGCCATTTTTATTGTTTCCCTTTAGTTAAGTACCTAACCAAATGGAATATAGTATTCCTGTTAACCCCTCGTACTAAGCTAAATGCTTGTATAACGAGTGAGTTCACGTCGGTAGTGGAACGGGTGGGTTTCGCACCGGCAACGACAACATGATCGCAAGTCCGACGCCCTAGCTAATATTGTGGTCGAATTTCGACCACCGGGCGACCACTAATGAGTATAAATATGAATCACAGTAATGATCTGTTAACTTAGAATAGAATCGCGTGCCATGACGATGTTGCGACCAACCAAAGATCAAATTACTGCTTATCTTGTAAAGAATTAGGCAGAGGTGTATTGACCTGATGAAATGCTGAACTCAACGATTGCCGAAGTTTACATGCCAGTAGGCACTACCGGGTCGGCACGACCGGGGAAGTACAACCCTCCCACAGAATATTGACGTCAAGTAGCAGTATGTATACTGCTGCGCTCCGTACGGTGAGTGTGGAGCGCCGGAGGCCCAATTCCTCCCTCATAGGTATTTACGGTGTATTTATTTATATTCGGTACCATGTAATACACATATTACTTATATTTAAAAAAATAAAATAAAATAAATTGTATCGTAAATCAAATCAAATCAAATCAAATGTATTTATTTGCTAAAATATGGTATGCGTAAAAATACAGGTGTTGGTCTTAATTTTAAAGTGCGACATATTCTGCCTCATGAGGCGTGCAAATATATATAATTATAATAATAAGTAAGTCTGTTGTTACCAAATATTAAATAATCTTTCTATAACCTACTTACATTTATGTTTTATAATATCTTATCTTCTAAATATTCACTAACGCTGTAGTATTTTTTTTGTATCAAAAAGGTGAAGAGTTTGTTTTTAAATTTCGCAAAAGGCAAATCTTTAATTATTTTTGGAAGGTGGTTATATATTTTTATTGACATACAATAAGCATTTTTTCTAAATATTTCTAGTCTTATTGCAGGTAATTTAAGTTTGTGTTTATTTCTTGAATTAATATCAAATGTTTCAAAAAGTTCAGGATGTTGTTTCACTAATATACAAATCTCAAATATATAAAGGCATGGTAATGGCAGAATTTTATATTTAATAAATAATGGTTTGCAACTGTCTAGAAAGTCAGCGCCACACATTGCTCGAACACATTTTTTTTGTGCCCTGAATACTTGAATAACATCAACAGAATTGCCCCATACCACAATACCATATCTGAGTAAAGAGGACACATAGGCATGGTATGCTATCAGTGCAGTGTTTATATCAACAGTCTGTCTGATCTTTTTTAACACATATACAAAGCGATCTAATTTGTTAACTAATTTTTCTACGTGCGGTTTCCAATTACAATATTTGTCTACGGTGATACCTAAAAATACGCAATCGTTTACACAGTTTATGTCATTTCCATTATATTGTATATTTAGTGGTGTTATGTGTTTTTGATAGGTCTGGAATTGAATTATATTTGTTTTTGACATATTTATTTTTAGGTTGTTTTGGTTAAGCCAGTTAATGGTATTATCTAGAGCTGTATTGATGTCTGTTTCTAAGTTATTTTTATTTATATTTTTAATTATAATTGTTGTGTCATCGGCAAATAGGATGGAGTCATGTTTTATTGCGTCTGGGAGGTCATTAATGTATATTAAAAATAAAATAGGAGCTAATATGCTTCCTTGCGGTGTTCCGTATTTGTTTTGCTCATACATTGATCTATGAGTTTTTTGTTCATTATTGTGAGTTTTTGTTATTTCGACACATTGCAGACGATTTTCAAGGTAACTTTTTATCCAATCATGGGCTTTTCCACGTATACCATAGCTAGATAGTTTCGAAAGTAGTGTTTTGTGGCAGACAAAGTCAAATGCTTTCGTCATATCAAGGAATAGTCCTGCCACCATTGACTTATTATTAAGAGTTTCAGTTATATGTTTAATAAGTGTAAAACATGCTAGAGATGTGGAACTTCCTTTTCTAAAGCCGAATTGTTCTTTTTTAAGAATTTGGGAAGATATTAAAAAGCTCTCAATTTTATTGTACATAATCTTTTCGAATATTTTAGATATTATTGGTATTAAAGTTATAGGCCGGTAATTATTCATGTCGTTTTTCAGACCTTTTTTGAAAAGGGGTTTTACAATAGATACCTTAAGTCGTTCGGGAAATTTTCCTTCCGTTAGAGATAGGTTTATTATGTGTGTTAAAGGGGGTGCAATGCTTACTGCGCATTTTTTTAATATTTTAGTATTGATATTATCATAACCAGTTGATTGGGTATTTTTTAATGAAATAATTATATTTAAAGTATCTATTGTGTCTACTGGTGTAAGGAATATTGTTTTAGGATTTTCGGGAAGACAATTTCTATATTGACGGTTATGAGTGTTGCATAATGATGTGTAATATTCATTAAATAAATTACAAATTTCAGTTGGATTATCGTAATGTTTATTTCCGAGTTTGATGGCGTCTATTTCGATTTTATTTGTTGGGTTGTTTTTCTGGTCTTTGATTATTTTCCATGCTGCTTTGCTGGTATTTTTAGCGTTTTTTATGTAATTGTGGCTGTTTATTTGTTGGGCTTTATTTATGCATTGTTTTAGTATTTTTGTATAATTTTCATATATTTTTTTGTTTTGTTTTTTATCATGTTTGTAAAGATGATATTTTAGATATAGAGTTCTTTTTTTTATACAGCATCGTTTTAAGTTTTTTGTTATGCTTCGGTTTTTGATGTATTTGTGAGTGGTTTTTATTCTTTTTATGGGAAAACATAAATTGTAAAATAACGTGATAGTGTCATGGAAGTTATTGAAGGCATCATCGGTTGTCCGGAATTCATATACTTCTGAGAAGGATAAGCTAGATAAGTAGTTTTTAAATTTAGTTATGTATTCTTCATTTAGGTCTCTGACATTTTTAAACCAGTAGTAAGCTGTCTTTTTGGCGTCTTGGTTGATTTCTAGTTTGACAGTCAACGTTTGTGCTGTTTCGTGGTCAGAAAGCGCTAAGTAGTGCAGATTCGGTTTACCATCATGAATGTTGCTCACTACAAGGTCTAGGCATGAAGTTTTCCGGGTAGGTAATTTTATGTAGTTTTTTAGGTTATTGTTTTTAAGAATAGATAGTAATTCATTGGATATTTTATTAGATTTTAATGTATCTATGTTCCAGTCACCACAGATTATTACTTTTTTGTTTGATTTTTTACTCAGTTTATCTGCCAGGATTTTTATTTTATTTAAGAATATCTTTGTATCAGATGCAGGTGTCCTGTATATGCATACCACTATGAGATATGCTATATATGCTATATATGCTCTCCGCGAAGTAAAAAAATCCACTAATATTCAAACCGCACTCGTCACCTATTACGCCTATGCTTACGCTTGGCTCAGCTATGGCATTATCCTATGGGGAAATAGTACAGAGGCGCCATCGCTTTTTACTCTTCAAAAGAAACTTATACGAATACTTGTAAACATAGAAGATACTGATAGCTGTAAGCCGCACTTTATAGAATACAAAATTTTAACGCTACCTAGCTTATACATTTTAGAAATATGTAAGTTTGTTAGAAATCACCAAAATTTCTACACAAAACGGGAAGACAAAAACCAGAGGCTAAGACATAAAAACAGATTAAACCTACCAAGCTCCCGTCTTAAAATGCACTCATCTAGTCCACATGTCATGTCGATAAAAATATATAATAAGCTACCCCCGCGAATAAAAAATGAAGTTAAAGATAGTATATTTATGAAAAAATTAAAACAAATGCTATTAACTAAATGTTACTACCATATAAATGAATACCTAAATGATAAATGTATATGAAACATTAATAAATGGAAATGTAAATTAATACCAATAATAATATAATAATATCATACAATTAGGTACATAATATATATACATACATGACATACATTTAATATTTAAATAAATATATTTACAAACCGATAATAATAACATAAATACAATAATATATAATTCAATATACATTAATACAAAATATATAATACTATATAAATAAAATAATATCATTACAAATAATAATTACATAATAATATATCATATTATAAAAACCCAAGATCTTATAGTAAGTACACCTTAATATAAATAATTAATATATAAAAAAATGAAAAATATGAAAATAATAAAAAGGGTTTAAAACTTCCTCCTCTCTCCTACATCTTGCCGTGCCTGACAAGGCCCACACATGATTCCTAAATTATACGATTGTAACAGCTGTTTTTACTTGTGGAGTGCAATAAATGTATTGAGTATTGAGTATTGAGATCAAAGTTAATTATTTCGACGGCACAGCACTCGAAATGAAGGGGGATTGAGGGTGGTAGATAGTTGATTTCTTTGTATTCTAGGTTATGTCTTAGTAAAATGCATGATCCACCTCTGCGTTGATTAGGTCGAGAGAAGGACGATACTAATTTATAGTTACCTATTCTGAGGTTTGGTTCAGACCCTTGTTTTAGAAATGTCTCTGTTAAGCAAATGATGTCTATTTTTCCTATATTTTTTTGTAATTCGATCATGGCAATCTCGATTAGTTCCTGTTTGTTAAGGGCGCCCGCAATATTTTGGTGAATTAACGTGATGGTTTCAACTTTAATTGGATTCGCGAAAAAAAATATTATTTTGCGATATATTTGTATTTGGAAATCGCTTTGAGTTCTTTTCATGTGTAAAGTACCTAGTAATTTTAGTTTGTATATTTTTTTGGTTTGGTTTTACGTAATTTCTTATTTGCAGTGGTCGAGGGTTTAGGTTATTTTTTATTTTGGTTATAATTTCGCTTTGGTAACGAATGTAATCGATTTCAGTGTTTACTTTAAAACATAAGTTAAGGAGGTAGTTTTTATGGTAATTAGAAGTATATTTTTCATCATTGTTATTGGGTATTTTTAGGTATTTACAGTTTTTATAATTCTTAGTTACTAATTCTAGTTTCTCATTAATCATGTTCTCATTTAGGTAATGATTATACCGAACACTTGATATGAATACAGTGTGTTCACGTAGGTCATATAAAGTATTACATATTTCTAAAATAAGAATATACGGGTACTTGTCGTTAGAGCCTACGACTAATATGATGATGTCGTCGCGGTTCAGATTATTCAGAAAATTTCCCTTGCAGCTACTCAGGATCTGTGAACTCGTTGCGTTTGGTTTGATAAAAGATGTAATCTTATAATTATCGTTCCATTTCTTCATTCTGGTTTTTATCATCGTTTTATTGAGACCATAGGCGTGTTGGTCGCCGAATATGAATATATTGTGCTTGTTGTCATTACAGTGTAGGTTTTTTGTATGTTCTGCCGTAGTTTGTACTGGTGGGGGGTTTTCTTTATTTTTTGTGACGTCTCCTTTTTGTAATATTTCTGTGGGTTGAGTCTCTATCTCCAATTTCGATAATTCGGAATTTTTCATGTGACTACCACTAGCGCCATCTCTATTCATGCCATCATTACTATTATAATATATTGTTCTGAGATCATCGCTGCTTTTTACTTCAAGGATTGAAGGTGTTGTATTTCTTGGTTTGTAGGACTTTTTAATAGAAGGAGATAATTTCGGGGTACCTGGTGTGCTAGTACAAATTTCTTTTAGTTGAACTATTTTATAGTCTTTTTTGAGAGTTTGTTCTTTGAGAATATTATTTTCTATTATGAGGTTTTCTATTTCAGTGTGCGCTGTTTCTAATTGCTCTTTTAAGTTTAGAATTTGTTGTTTATAGCATTCTATTTCGCCACTGTATAAATGGTTTGCTGTTATATCTGGTAGACTTTTTGCTGAATAATCTGACGTGGATGATAGGAAGGACAAATTGAGTGATTCATTATGATTTTTGGATCTCTTACGTTGTGTAATATTTTCATAATCCATGGTTAGGCAAGGGCTTAACAGGTTTTTAGAAAAGCGCCATCTGTTGGCCAGTAACCGATATGTAGTAGTTATTGAGTATTCTGGAGCTGTTTCTGCTAGATTACGATAGATGTCTCTGTTTCTTAGTTGTTCAGATATTATTGACCCAGTACGTCAAATTTTGAATAAGAATTTTTTCATTAACGGTTTTGATTAAACAAACATGTAGTTTTTGGTTGAATATTAATTAAAACGTTATAATGTTGTTGGGGTACCTGTTTACAGGGTGTTACTCCATGTTTATCACTATTCTGCGTGTCTTGTTTTTGCGGCATTTACCATATAAGCGGAAATTTCAAGTGTCAGATTGTTTCTTCACTTTTTGTCACTAAAGTATCACCAATTTTAGAGATAACACTTTCACTAACCATTTATGTGATGATGTTTATTGTAGCATTTGTTGCGCTTATAAATATGTACTTTAACTATTTTTAAACAAAAAATTGACGAGAGCCCGATGTTTACATGATGACAGCGCCATCTGTCTCCTAAGGAGATCTTAAAAGCTTTAGTCTAGTCTCCCCAAGCGTACGTAGAAGTAAGGTAGAGTGAAGTGTAATTGGGTTTTTCTATGGAGTTTAGAATTAGTTCGAAGTAGAAATTTATCCCATATATTATATTAGGGGGCTCATACGTAAGTACCGGCGAACTGTGGGTGTACACCTCTGCCGAACCTCTAGGGGAAAACAGGCGTGATGGTATGTTTAAAAGGGTTCTTTATAAGTGCAATAAAAGCCAAACAATATAGTTATATGGCTGTTTAACTCTAAATCTGGTGCAATTTTTTTATACTTTTTTCGTAAACCTTGCAAAAGGTATTTAGAAATGCAATATGTACATAAAAAAATCGCATCACCCTAGTTTATATCAGAAGGTACCTACTCCTCTGCCTAAACCTTCGGGGTATAAAAGGCGTGATGGTATAATAACCGTGAAAGCTGCAAAGGATAAAATGCTATGGAAACGATGGGTATATATAAATATTTTTTTACGCCCGAGTACAAAGTAAGTGTTAAGTAAAAACATGTTATAAATGCTGTGAGTGTATCATTTATTCCTTTTCTTATGATTCTCAGTCAAAGTCGTTTAGTAACCGTAGGGGCCGCCGCAACCACAAGCACATTGTCCAGCGATAGACACAGCACCAGCAGCAGGAATAGCACCACCGAAGTTCACAGCACCCATGATGGGCACCTGACCGGCGACGGCGGTAGTACCAGCGACTGGCAGCTCACCAGCGACCGCCACGTTGCCTTCACCAACACCGCCGTACGGAGCAAGTCCAGCACCATAACCGGCACCGTATGCGAGTCCGTCATATGCCAAACCAGCTCCAGCTAGACCGAAAGGAGCACCCAAACCGGCACCGGCCAATCCATAGGGAGCACCTAATCCATAGGAACCAGCTAAGCCAGCGCCCAAACCATACCCACCATACGAAGCATCAGCAACCGCTGCACGGCTGGTGCACTGGCTGAAGACGGACTGGAAACAGATTTTTTTTTCAATACTATCATCATTTCATCGCTACCTTTTGATTGATTCATGATTGAATTGATATATAAATTTTATACTTTGATTACCATATAAACATAGGAAACAAGAAATAAAAAAGATTTATTTTTACCAACAACAGTAAGATCATCATAAGAAAAATAGGAAGTCATTAAACTTAAAGTCTTCCTAACTATTGAAGTTCCCAAGACATGTGTGTCATGTTTGGTCTTCATAGGTCTCCAGATCAGAGTAATGTTAAGCAACATAATAATTTATTATAATAATAATTATTTATTTATTTCCATAAATTATTATTATTTTAATTATTATGTTGTATTATAATTATTAATATTGATTGCTTGTTCCATTCAAAAATCTTTTTTTGGCAGCGCTCATCACATCATCATCATCATTTTCTACGAGCTATATGCGCCGCCCCCTGAAGCTTGCTGATCCTTAAAACTATGTAATCGCCATAATGTACCAGCGAATACTTAATGTTTAAAAAATATATATTTTAAAAGAGTGTTTATAGAGTTTCTTGCCGGATTCTTCTCCATAGGATTAACTTTTTGGAACCGTGAAACTAGAGTCAATAACGTTTCATAAACGCTTGTAAAAGCTTATTTGAAATAAAAAGATTTCATTTGATTTGTAACTTTAATACTAAAACTTGACTACACTCACTACTTGGTAAAGGCCTCTCTTAGATACCAACAGGAGAAAGAAAATCAAATTAACAATTATAATTAAGTGCTAAAAAGAATTATTACCTGGACCAAGCAAGCTTGGATGCAGAGGAACACAACAGCGAAGGTATTCATGTTTGATGTTTGATTGTATTCAACGAGAAGCTGAAGACTGAATGATGAACTGAAACAGTGCTGTGTTTTATACTTGACAAGTTATTGATATCAACCATGTGGAGAATCTATTTCGTAACTTAAGAAAAAGCAATTAATATTGCCACAATCATTGTGTTTCTTTGTTGGTAAACTTTAGGCTTATCAGGTTTCACAAGGTTAAACCTTTATTTTCACTTACCCATTTACGGAATATTCCTAGAATTTGATGACACAGTTTAGTATAAAATAACCTGCAGGCACTTTGAAAATCATTCTTTTGTCAGAACTCGAAACAAACTACAATGTCTGTCAAGGCCATCCTCATCCTCTGCGCTCAGGCTCTCCTGGTCAAGGTAATTAAATATTTTTTTAGTCTAAGTAATAACTACAGTTAACTTATTAACTTCTAACAAAAAAGTCAAAGCCACCTTCAAAAAATAATAAAATAATTTAAAACAGTTGCGGAAGTCAGTGACTTCTATTTGAGTGGTTCTTTTGTTTTTGCCACCGACTTCCGAAACTGTTTGACATAAAATTATTTTATTATTATTAAGAGGCGGATTAACTTTTTTGTTAGTAGTTAATATATTGTTTTTATTTTTTGTGGAAAGTTTTGTTTTTATATAACTGTTCAAATGAGACAGCGAGGTTTCGGAGTAAATTTTTAACCAACCGATTTCTATAAAATTTGAATGAAACCACCTCTAAACTATAACCCACCAAACAAAACGAATCACGCACGTCGCGCATATACTTTATGTAAATTTAAGAATTATATATGGTTAACTGGACCAATTTAAAATGGGACGAATTGAAAGCACTAGCTATCAAATAAAAAAGAAACATCAATATCGGTTCACCCAGACAAAAGTTCTGAGGTAACAAACATAAAGAAAAACATCGATTTGAGAACCTCCTCCTTTTTGAAGTCGGTTGAAAAGTGTACAAACATCACTATTTTTTTCCGACAAAACAACGACTAATTCATTTTACCTAATTTTCAGTCCGCACTTAGCCAGTTTGCTGGTTCCTGTGGCTTGGCTGCCCCTGGTTTGGCATATGATGGACTTGGTTATGGTGCTGGCTTGGCAGGCAGTGCCCTTGGTTACAACGGACTCGGCGCTGGTTACGCAGGCGGTGCCCTTGGGTACAATGGACTCGGCGCTGGTTACGCAGGCGGTGCCCTTGGGTACAATGGACTCGGTGCTGGTTATGCAGGCGGTGCTTTGGAGTTCACTGCCACCAGTGGCGGTGCTCTGCCCGTCTCCAGTCTCTCCGCCATCGCTCCTGTCGGTATCTCTGTAGCGTCTGATAACTATTATGAAGGTACTCTAGCCGTGGGTGGTGAGTTGCCGTTCGTGGGTACCGTGGCTATGGAGGGTGTGGTGCCGTCTGCTGGTGCTGGTGCCGTCAACCACGCCTGCGGTAATGGCATAAATGCCATGATCAGTGACAACGCTGCCTATGGCTCGGCCGCTGGTCTTGCTGGTTACGGTGCTGGTCTTGGTTACGGTGCTGGTCTTGGTTACGGTGCTGGTCTTGGGTACGGTGCTGGTCTTGGGTACGGCGCCGGTTATGCAGGCAGAGGTTTCGGCTGTGGCCTCTAAGAGCTTATTCGCCAAAGATAACTGATTGCTATTCATCACTTCTTGAACTCTCAATAAATCTATGTGCATGCAATATTTTTGTTGTTCTTTTGTTTGACAAAATAAATACTTCTCTGAACTTTAAAAAAAAACTAATGTATGTGCCATTATACCTTTTAAGACACCTTTAAAGCATGGAAACATTATTATCAGAATGTTCGGGGGCTGCGGACAAAAACATCTGTTTTTTATAGAAGCGTATGTGTTAGTAGTTTTGACGTCATTTGTTTAACGGAAACGTGGCTCTTGGAAGGAATATCGAACAGTGAGTTATTTAATGACAGATATCTTGTGTGGAGGCGTGACCGAGATTATTTAAATACTAATCAAACCATGGGTGGTGGGGTTTTAATAGCCGTACGTCGTGAACTTGTAGCCGACGTCCATACTGAATGGTGCTCGTCTGCCGAAGATTTATGGGTTACCCTAACCTTTCATCAAAAGAAACCGAGGGTGTCATATAAAATGCATCTATGTATTGATTATATTTGTAACCAGCACTGTGGTAATTCTCTGACGACACAATTAATAAATTTTTCAAATAATTTAACTGATATTGTTCTTAAACATCCCGCTGATAAATTCATAATAATGGGTGATTTTAATCAATCTAATATCAATTGGTTTTCTGTGCCTGGAAGCAGCTATCTATGCCCTAATAACTTGCAAGGTCCAATCCAGATGCGTTTTTGTGACAATCTTATTGCTTGCAACTTGCTACAGTATAACTCTCATCCAAATGTCAACAACAGGATACTTGATCTCGTGCTATCTAATAATGATCTTATGGTTGGCTGTTGTCCTGATCCTTTGGTGCAAGAAGACAAAAAAAGTTCTTAAGGTACACTCAATATCGTACCAATACATATTTGCCAAACTACATAAGTAGGTGTAAGCATTTTTACATGCTTCCTCTATACGAGCGAAGAAAAATAGCGGATCTCTCTTTCCTGTTTGGTGTTATGACTGGATCTATGGATGTCCCTGAGCTTGTGACTAAAATCGGACTTCGTGTAACGCCCACATTTCTCCGCAGATCACATCTTCTGCATACACCTGATGTAAAGACCATTTACAAAATTCGTACCTGATTAGAGCGTGTCGCACATTCAACGCGGAGTCTCAGAAAATCGAGCTAGATCTTTTTGCTACCAGCGTTAACAAACTTAAAAAGACGTAGTGTAATAGTTTTTTCGCCTGAATAGTCTTTCTAACTTCTACATTTCTACCACTTCTCTACATTTTTATTAGTTCACTCTGAGTCCGGTTGTCACCGATTCTTGATGTTATTTGTATCTGATTTGTTTATAAGTGAAAACTTGTAATTGGCCTTCTTCTACATATCGTACTCTTTGTTTATAATTTGTATTAGCTGTAAGTTTTCTGAATAGAATAAAATAAAATAAAATAAAAAACCATTAGACATATGGTAGAGGGTTAATGCCGTTGCTAGGTCTAACTACCAATTTCTTTTTGTAAAAAAAAATGGTCGAAAATCCTCATGGATCGTCTGCCACACACCGGCCAGCCATCAGTACGAGTCCTACATTCCCTTATACAGGGTCAAAAGGATATCGACGCACAAACACTTACCATAAATTCAGAACATAATTCTGGACAACCCTGACTTGCAATTCTTCGCCTCTTATTTAAAAAAAACAACTTTTTCTTTTACATTTTGACGGTATAGGTATTGTACTGTTGATTTTTATAACCGACGAAAAATATCAAAGCAACGGGGTCCAGAATCATGAACCGAATTCATGGTAAGCGTTTGTACGTGGCTGTCCCTCCGACCCTGTATAGGAGTGGTACCGACTGAAAACTTGTCTTTTCTAGACCTATTGTTATGGCTATGGGACGAGCGTTGATCAGTATAAAACAGTTTATGCTTTGAACGACCCGTATTCCATCGAAATAGGGGTGACTTTCGTGTGCAACAGTATTGATTTAAATTTCATGAACTTGATATAAATACTGTAGATCTGGCACACAATGAGTGAATGAATATTTCTGTGTCATATAATGTTGTCCAACATTTACACATTCTGCGATTATTATCAAAATGTTACGTTTATCTATGCTAATAGTTGTATCTATTAATAGATAATAGTGTTGATTCACTATTATTAAATAGAAAATTGTGTCGCGTGCCATTTACGTTAGCTTGTATTAACAATCAATATATCAAAGTCTCTCTTCCGTCGAAATGTTGTTTATATAAAAATAAAGTGTATTTTTAGCTTACGTAAGTTTTTGGGGTATATGTATAATTGTTTAATAAGACAACTGCGTTGTTTGGACGAACATTATGCTGAGATAGTTTGGGCTATAGTGTCAGTGGAGCCCCCGAGAGGGGACGCCCTAGAAAGACATCAACATCATTATCATCATCATCAGCCTGTACTATTTCACTGCTGGACATTGCTCCCCTAGTGTGTACCATTTGGCTCTGTCCTAGAAAGACATACACTGACCTTATAAGTGAGCTCCTTCAAAACGATCAGATGCAAACCTTCTCCCAACCGGCATGTTTATAGCAAGATGTACTTATGAATGTGGACGGAGCAAACGATCTTAACAAGTGGCTTTCTGTATTAACCCACTTGTATGCCAAAAAGTCGTACCTATGCATGTAATTTTTTATATCTCGTTATACGCGTTCGTTACCGAACCCTATTTACATATGCGATGCTCTCTTCCCTGTTTCTATAGGTATAAGTTCATGACGTTAGTTTATACTTAAAAATATAATATTTCACATTATATAACGTAACGTGTTCTCAGAGGCATGGAGAAGAGAGACGAAACCTTGTCTATTTTATTGATCACATGTTTAATAAGTTACTAGCGTTTCATGGTATTGCAACATTACACATACATACAGTTGCAATGAAAACAATGTAAATGCTGCTGTATATGTTTATTTCAATCCCTTTTTTGAACGTCACAATTGATTGTGCCTAGTACAAGTAGCCGTTACCACCACAGCCGCAAGCACATTGTCCAGCGATGGACACAGCACCAGCAGCCGGAATAGCACCACCGAAGTTCACAGCACCCATGATGGGCACCTGACCGGCGACGACGGTAGTACCAGCGACTGGCAGCTCACCAGCGACCGCCACGTTGCCTTCACCAACACCGCCGTACGGAGCAGCACCAGCACCATAACCGGCACCGTATGCGAGTCCGTCATATGCCAAACCAGCTCCAGCTAATCCGTAAGGGGCACCCAAACCAGCTCCAGCTAGACCGAAAGGAGCACCCAAACCGGCACCGGCCAATCCATAGGAACCAGCTAATCCATAGGAACCAGCTAAGCCAGCGCCCAAACCATACCCACCGAACCCACCATACGAAGCATCAGCAACAGCTGCACGACTAGTGCACTGGCTGAAGACGGACTGAAAATATAATTTTTCAATATCATACATTGCTACCCTCCGATTGAATTTATATGTACTCTTTGATTACTATATAAACATAAATAAGGAAAAAAAAAATTTTATTTTAGACGATAGACGACGAGACCAACGATAGTAAGATCATCATGACAAAAATAGGAAATCAATTAATCAGTCTTAAAGTCTTCATAACTATGGAAGTTCCCAACAGATGTGTCTCATTTTTGGACTTCATAGGTCTCCAGATCAGAGTTATGTCAAGCAACATTGATTGCTTGTTCCACTCAAGAACCTTTTTTTGCCTGCGGCGATCAGTTCTACGAGCTACGTGCTCCGCCCATTACCACTTAAACTTACTGATCCTTTGAGCTATGAAACTTTGATGCGGATATTTTACTGATTACCTCATTATCAACATCTATAACTTGATTACTCACACACACATACACTCATTACTTGGTAAAGCCATCAGAAGAAAGAAAATTAAATTCACAATAATAATTACTAAGAAGTATGCTTACCTGGACCAAGCAAGCTTGGATGCAGAGGAACACAACAGCGAAGGTAGTCATGATTGATGTATATGTGTTCAACGTGAAGCTAAAGACTGAATGATCTGAAAACATGCCGTGTTTTTATACTTGACAAGATATTAATATCAACCATATGGAGAATCTATTTCGTAACTTAAGAAGAATCAATTAATAGTGTCACAATCATTATGAATTCCTTTGTTAGTAAACTTTAGGCTTATCAGGTTTCACAAGGTCTTAAACTTTATTTTGACTTACCCATTTACTTAATATTCCTAGAATTTGATAACACAGTTTAGTATAAAACGACCTGCAGGCAATTTGAATATCATTCTTGTGTCAGAACTCGAAACAAACTACAATGTCTGCCAAGGCTATCCTCATCCTCTGCGCTCAGGCTCTCATAGTTAAGGTAATAAAATATTTTTCGTAATAAGTAATAACCACAGTTATCTTAAAAAGTGTTCCAACGACACAATTTTTTCTGAAATAATAACGATTAATCATTTTAACCTTATTTTCAGTCTGCACTTTGCCAGTTTGCTGGTTCCTGTGGCTTGGCTGCCCCCGGTTTGGCATATGATGGACTTGGTTATGGAGCTGGCTTGGCAGGCAGTGCCCTTGGTTACAATGGACTCGGCGCTGGTTACGCAGGCGGTGCACTTGGTTACAATGGACTCGGTGCTGGTTATGCAGGCGGTGCTTTGGAGTTTACTGCCACCAGTGGCGGTGCTCTGCCCGTCTCCAGTCTCTCCGCCATCGCTCCCGTCGGTATCTCTGTAGCGTCTGACAACTTTTATGAAGGTACTTTAGCCGTGGGTGGTGAGCTGCCGTTCGTGGGTACCGTGGCTATGGAGGGTGTTGTGCCGTCTGCTGGTGCTGGTGCCGTCAACCACGCCTGTGGTAATGGCATAAGCGCCATGATCAGTGACAATGCCGCCTATGGCTCGGCTGCTGGTCTTGCTGGTTACGGTGCTGGTCTTGGTTACGGTGCTGGTCTTGGTTACGGTGCTGGTCTTGGCTACGGTGCTGGGTTTGCTGGCAGAGGTTTCGGATGCGGGCTTTAAGTGCTTATTTGCCAAAATAACTGACTTATCTGATATTCATGGTTTCTTGAAAATTAAAAGCTATGTGCATACAATATTTGTTGTTGTTCTTTTGTTTGTCGAAAAACTTATCCTTTACTGATTTAAAAAATATCGGAATTGAAGAAATTTGTAAACTTAAAGTAAAATGTAATTCGGTTCGTCATCAACACCTTTTAGGCCTTCATATAAAGTTATGCTATAGCAGAAACCTATGTTAATAGGGAATAACGTGGCGTTCTACTGGTGAAAGAAATAATTCAATCGATCAGTAGGATCACAGTTTATCGACTTCATACACAAAATAAGCATAACATAATCGGCCTATAATTTGCCCACTGTTGGGACACAGACCTCCTCTCGTTTAGAGGGACTGGGCCATGATCCATTACGCAGGCCCAGGCAGGTTGGTTATGTCTCATGTCTTCTCACGATGTTTTACAGACAAACAAATTAATCATTCATAACTTTATTATCTGTAACGGTTGCTACATTACTCACCTGCAAGGGCTGAAGGTGTGATTGTATATAAAACATGTACTTTCTGGACTTCAAAAGCAATAAAAAAAACAGTCTTGTGGTCCCAAGCACGACTGCTACGCTAGAGGTCCTGGTTTCGATTCTTAGGTCGAGCAAAGTGTTCCAGGCTCGCCCCCTATTACATGGGACCTAAACATGCCGGAGAAATGTGGGTGTACATTGGTACACCTGCCTAATCCTTCGCAGAATACAGGCGTAATGGTATGTGGTATGTTATAGAGAAGGAGTGCAGAAAAATATTGTGGTCTAATTTTGACCACCGGGCGACCACTAATGAGTATAAATTTGGGTCACAGTAATGCATGGTCTTGGTCATGATCATTAATGGAGTCACGTGCCATGAAGATGTTTCCGACTAATGACACACTTATGACACGCGTTAAACAATCAACAAAGATCAAATTACTGCTTATCTTGTAAAACGAGTGTTGACGTAGCATAACATACTATTACGCCTAAATATCTTCGGAGAAATAGACAGAGGTGTATTGGCCTGATGAAATGCTGAACTTAACAAATGCCTTCGAATGCCGAAGTTTACATGCCAGTAGGCACTATCGGGGAAGTACTACCCTCCCACAGAATATCGACGTCAAGTAACAGTATATATACTGCTGCGCTCCGTACGGTGAGTGTGGAGCTCCGGAGGCCCAATTCCTCCCTCATAGGTATTTACGGTGTATTTATTTATATTCGGTACCATGTAACACACATACTACTTATATATTTTTTTTACATACCTAAAATTAAATCGTATCTTTTCGACATCTATGAAAAGAAGATCTTTAAAGCTTTAGTCTAGTCTCCCCAAGCGTGACTGCTACCCTAAAGATCCTGGGTTTGATTTTCAGGTAGAGGGAAGGGTAATTGGGTTTTTCCATCACGTTATCAGAAGTAGTTCTAAGTAAAAATTTGTCCCATATATATTTGGGGGCTTATACGTAGCTATTGGCGAACTGTGGGTGTACACCTCTGCCTAGCCCTTTGGGGAAAACAGGCGTAATGGTATGTATATAAGGGTTCTTTTTAAGTGCAATAAAAGCCAAACAGTATAGTTGTACGGCTGTTTATCTCTAAATCTGGTAAAAAAAAATATGTTTTTTTCGTAAACAACAGATGCAACTTTTAAGAGGTATTCAGAAATGCAATATGTTCATAAAAAAATCAGATCACCCTAGTGTACATACTAAGGTACCTACTCCTCTGCTTAAACCTTCGGGGAATAAAAGGCTTGATGGTATAATAATCATGAGAACTACAAAAGGATAAAATGCCATGCAAACGGTAGGTATATAAATGTTTCTTTACGCCCGAGTACGAAATAAGTTAAATAATAATATGCTATAAATGCTGTTAGTGTATCATTTATTCCTGTTCTTATGAATCTCAATTCTTAGTCAAAGTCGTCTAGTAACCGTAGGGGGCGCCACAACCACAAGCACATTGTCCAGCGATAGACACAGCACCAGCAGCAGGAATAGCACCACCGAAGTTCACAGCACCCATGATGGGTACCTGACCGGCGACGACGGTAGTACCAGCGACTGGCAGCTCACCAGCGACCGCCACGTTGCCCTCACCAACACCGCCGTACGGAGCAAGTCCAGCACCATAACCAGCACCGTATGCGAGTCCGTCATATGCCAAACCAGCACCAGCCAATCCGTAAGGGGCACCCAAACCAGCTCCAGCTAGACCGAAAGGAGCACCCAAACCGGCACCGGCCAATCCATAGGGAGCACCTAATCCATAAGAACCAGCTAAGCCAGCACCCAAACCATACCCACCATACGAAGCATCAGCAACAGCTGCACGGCTGGTGCACTGGCTGAAGACGGACTGGAAATAGGATTTTTTTTTAAATAGAAAACAATAAAGAAATGACATCGCTGTCTAAAGTCAAATCCAAGGCAACTTGATATTTTTAAAATTATATGCTTAATTATAATTTGATTAATTATCAGGAAACATCGTAAGAAAACCTGCATGCCTGATAGACTTACTCAAATGAACTCTTATTCGTACAAAATAAGACTCGTTCTGAGAACTCATAATATATATGATGTTAAATGTTTTTTTTATGGTGATAATTATTTTATGTTCTTGGGATAAAAACTTTAGGGTTTTGCCATATCTTAAAATACCAGTGACCTAAGCTTCTGTTTCTAACTAAGCTCCTAGTAAAATTGCAGTAACGTTAATTCTTACCTGGACCAAGCAAGCTTGGATGCAGAGGAACACAACAGCGAAGGTATTCATGTTTGAAGTTTGTTTCTGTTCAACAACAAGCTGAAGACTGAATGATGAACTGAAACGGTGCCGTGTTTTTATACTTGACAAATTGTTGATATCAACCATGAGGAGATTATTTATTTCATAATTTAAGAAAAAGCAATTAATAGTGTCATAATAATTATGGATTCCTTTGTTGGTAAACTTTAGGCTTATCAGGTTTCACAAGGTCTTAACCTTTATTTTCACTTACCCATTTACTTAATATTCCTAGAATTTGATAACACAGTTTAGTATAAAATAACCCGCAGGCACTTTGAACATCATTCTTGTGTCAGAACTTGAAACAAACTACAATGTCTGCCAAGGCTATCCTCATCCTCTGCGCTCAGGCTCTCCTGGTCAAGGTAATAAAATATTTTTTGTACTTAGTTATCTTAAAAAGAACACGACAATTTATAATACAATTTTACCTCATTTTCAGTCTGCACTTAGCCAGTTTGCTGGTTCCTGTGGCTTGGCTGCCCCCGGTTTGGCATATGATGGACTTGGTTATGGTGCTGGCTTGGCAGGCATAGGTCTCGGTTACAACGGACTCGGCGCTGGCTACGCAGGCGGTGCCCTTGGTTACAATGGACTCGGCGCTGGTTATGGAGGCAGTGCCTTGGAGTTCACTGCCACCAGTGGCGGCGCTCTGCCCGTCTCCAGTGTCTCTGGCATCGCTCCCGTCGGTATCTCTGTAGCATCTGATAACTATTATGAAGGTGCTCTAGCCGTGGGTGGTGAGCTGCCGTTCGTGGGTACCGTGGCTATGGAGGGTGTGGTGCCGTCTGCTGGTGCTGGTGCCGTCAACCACGCCTGCGGTAATGGCATAAACGCCATGGTCAGTGACAACGCTGCCTATGGCTCGGCTGCTGGTCTTGCTGGTTACGGTGCTGGTCTTGGTTACGGTGCTGGTCTTGGTTACGGTGCTGGTCTTGGCTACGGTGCTGGTCTTGGGTACGGTGCTGGTCTTGGGTACGGCGCCGGTTATGCAGGCAGAGGTTTCGGCTGTGGCCTCTAAGAGCTTATTTGCCAAAGATAACTGATTGATATTCATCACTTCTTGAACTCAATAAATCTATGTGCATGCAATATTTTTGTTGTTCTTTTGAAAAATTAAATTCTTTGCTGAACTTTAAAAAAAGCTCATGTAGGTGCCATTATATCTTTTAAGAACCCTTTAATATCTTCGCGCGCGCTACAGTTTGGGGACGAGGCAGGCTTACCTCACATTTCTAATTATAAAACCTTTTGAACTTACCCACTTATTTTAATATATTTTGTTTTATAAAAGGAGACGTCGTACCAATAAATGACACATATACTATTCGGACTTTCATTTGTTAACACCTTCACTAGAATCTATAAAGTCCTAAGCACGACTGCTACGCTAGAGGTCCTCGTTCGATCCCCGTATCAAACAAAATGTCATTGGGTTTTTCTATGAAATTCTCAGTAGCAGCCCGGAGTCTGGATTTGTGCCTGGTTAATGGCAATAGGCTATTACATGGGATCTAAACATACCGGCGAAATGTGGGTGTATATGAAGTACACCTCTGCCTAACCCTTCGGGGAATACAAGCGTGATGGTATGTTTTATGAATATATAGACTATAAGAAATACAAGTGCGGTTTTTAGTTGATTGAGTCTGACAAGCTTTTGTTTTATTTTTTTAAAGCGTACTAGCAATGTGTGTCGCACACTACTAGTAATCTTGTTAACCCCTCGTACTAAGCTAAATGCTTGTATTACGAGTGGGTTCACGTCGGTAGTGTAAGGGTTCGCTTTAGGTTTAAAGAATTTATTTCTCATAAGAACATATTATTAATACAGTTCACTTAAACGCTTTCGAACCGGCAACAACATGATCGCAAGTACGACGCCCTAGCCATTAGGCTATCGCCGCTAACCTAAAGATCAGATGTGTAGGGATTTAAAAACTAAAAAAAAAAGGTTTTTTTATTTTCTTTTCTTTTTTTATTATTTCTCTTCTTTAGAAGTATTTGTCCATGTCATGAAGAAGAGCCGGAGAGAAACTTCATGAATTCCTACATTTTTAATAAGGCTTTATCTTCTGTAATTGGAATCGGTATTGGTACCTACTTAGATCCAGATAACTAAGTTCGATCGGTAGCAGGCGCTAGAAATTAAAACGAAATAGCAATTTCAATCGAACTTAAACTGGAACAGGAATCAGAATCACAAACGGAATCCGAATCACAATTATTGAAATCGAGATCTAAACTTCACTCGAAATCGATGTAAGAGAGGATTTTTTTTTTCAATTATCTAAGTACAGTCGCCAGTAGGTACACCAAGTTATACAAAACCTTCAAATTTCTACAAAAGATTTTAAACCTTAAAATATTAAAGATTCAGTTCAAAATCGACTGAGAAAATTCGCCATTTTGTGGTAACCTGATGGCATTAGGTTAGAGTAAGTTTATTTAAAATAGCAGTGTTTTTATAAATAACATAATTTACGTGAAGTTGTCCAATGTTTTTATGTCATCGATTAAAACAGCGTCACTATATTTTTATCAGCATTTTTGTATTTGCGCTAACCTAACAATATTCAATTTGTATAGTAGGTGAGTCTTGTTTGACTGATGACTAATCGTTCTGCGAAGTGCAGTGATAGCCTAGTGATATGACCATTGGACTGCCAAGTCAAAGGTCTCGAGTTCGAATCCAAGGTACGCACCTCTGACTTTCCTAAGTCATGTGCGTATTAATAATTAATTATCACGCTCTTAAACGGTGAAGCAAAACATAGTGAGGAAACCTGCCGCCTGAGAGATTTTCTTGACGGCGTGTGAAGTCTGCCAACCCGCAGTAGACTAGCGTGGCAGACTATAGCCTAATCCCCCTCCTACTGAGAGGAGACCCGTGCCCAGCACTGGAACATAGTAATGGGTAGATGATGAATTGTTCTGCGGGACTAGTTCTGGGTTGTTTCATCTTCGCTTGCTGCGGTTAGTCTAAAGATGAGTGACCCTTAACAAAACTCTCCATGTCTTTGAGAATACAGCCGTAAATGTATGAGTCCAGTCTATGCTGTAGTCCTGTCTAACCAAATACACCTGAATGTCAGTATTTTACATGAAGTTACTATCATCAGACTCCCGCGACCATGTTTCTGGGCAATACCGATATTCTAAGGATATACTGTGTTGGCACACCATCTTGGCTTCAGAGAAGACATTCTGTTTTCAGCCTACCTCTTCAATGCAACGCGGAAACTTATCATACATAGGTACATAGACATACTTGATTAAAATTACTAACAAAAACTCAAAATTTAAGCTACTTAACTGACCGTACTTGACGCAGTTCTTATTAGGACTAAATTTGAGGAGATTCATTTTCAGAATAAGTTAAAGAAGTAGTTATAAATAATATAGATGAATTGACTTCAACCTGGTTAAAGATTTAAGAATTCAAAGAAAAATTATATAGATTCAAAACTGTTTTTATTATTCTGCCGTGAGTTTCTGGTTGATGATTTAGATAGCGTAGCCAAAACCTCTGCCAGCATAACCGGCACCGTAGCCAAGACCAGCACCGTAGCCAAGACCAGCACCGTAGCCAAGACCAGCACCGTAACCAGCTAGAGGTGCCAGGCCAGCCGAGCCATAGGCGGCATTGTCACTGACCATGGCGTTTATGCCATTACCACAGGCGTGGTTGACGGCACCAGCACCAGCAGACGGCACCACACCCTCCATAGCCACGGTACCCACGAACGGCAGCTCACCACCCACGGCTAGAGTACCTTCATAATAGTTATCAGATGCTACAGAGATACCGACGGGAGCGATGGCGGAGAGACTGGAGACGGGCAGAGCGCCGCCACTGGTGGCAGTGAACTCCAAAGCAGGAGCGTAGAGTCCATCGTAACCAAGGCCTGCGTAACCAGCACCAAGTCCATTGAATCCCACACCTCTGCCTGCCAAACCAGCTCCGGAGTAGGCAAGTCCATCATATGCCAAACCGGAGGCACCCAATCCGCAAGGAGCGGCCAGTCCAGCAGCTAAGCCGTAGGGAGCAGCAACCTGGCTAAGTCCAGACTGAAAATAAGATTAAAATGTATGACCACATTCAATGAACAGCAGGTTCTAATAATATGGTCTGGTTTTCATGAAGCAGTTACTTATAAAATTAAATTAAATTTAGAACCCAAAGCATTGTTCTTGCAGAGAGCAGGAACCCACAGATAAAATTGGCCACTTAATAACACACGACTACTTTTTAAGGTCAGTTTTAGAGAGTAAAATTGAAGAAAAGCGAGCGAGAGAGTCTTTTTTGAAGTTATAAAGAAAAAATGGAATAAACTTTATTCCATTTTTTCTTTCTAACGATTATGTATCAAGATGTCAAACAGAAGGAAAAGGAAACAACAGTGAGGACTGCTTCGCACCGTCAAGACCTAGACAGGACCTATGGAGCGCCTCTGCTTTTAATACGGGATGAAAAAAAAAACATAAATTAAGGAAAAAGAAGTAGATCTTCAGAAATCTTAATGTGAATCATAACATAACATACCATCATGCCTGTATTCCCCGAAGGGTTAGGCAGAGGTGTACTTAAGTTTCACCCACATTTCACCGGTATGTTTAGGTCCCATGTAATAGGGGGCGAGCCTATTGCCATTAACCGGGCACAAATCCAGACTCCGGGCTGCTACTAGGGATTTCATAGAAAAACCCAATGACATTTTGTTTGATATGGGGATCGAACGAGGACCTCTAGCGTAGCAGTCGCGCTTAGGACCACTAGACTAATCAGGCAGTCTCAAGAAGTTCACAATAAGTGAATCATATTATTACTATAATTAAACGAAGCCTTTTTATTTTAACCCAATTTCTTACCTTGACCAGGAGAGCCTGGGCGCAGAGGATGAGGATAGCCTTCACAGACATGGTACTTTACTTCGAGTCCTGGCACAAGAATGATGTTCAAATTGCCTTCAGGTGATTTTATACTAAATTGCGTTATCGAGTTCTAGGAATTTATTAAATGGTTATGTATAACACATATTCAAAAGCTTGTGACACCTGATAAGCCTACAGTTTACCAACAAAACGCACAATCATTGTGACACATTATTAATTGCTTTTTCTCAAATTACGAAATAGAATCTCCTAATGGTTGATATCAATAACTTGTCAAGTATAAAAACACAGCACTGTTTCAGTTCATCATTCAGTCTTCAGCTTCTCGTTGAAAACCAACAAACATCAAACATGAATACCTTCGCTGTTGTGTTTCTCTGCATCCAAGCTTGCTTGGTCCAGGTAAGCATTTATTGTTCCATATTTTTTTTTTAAATGGTGGCACAAACTGATTGAGGCTAGACCCTTCATGTGGTCAAACTGCAGATGATGCCGATGATGATTAAAATTAAAATGGGCATCGTTAAATTTCAACCATCTTTATAATAAAAAAAAAATGATAACAGCGTAATAATATGACCATTGGACTGCCAGGTCTGGATTTCGAATCCAAGGCACATACCTACCTACCTTATATTCGCAATCATGGTACATAGCACTCTCTTAAACGGTGAAGAAAAACATCGTGAGAAAACCTGCATGCCTAAGAAATTTCTCGACGGTGCCGTGTGAAGTCTGCCTACCTACAATAGGCCAGCGTGCTGGTCTATAGCCTAACCCCTCTAAGTTTGAGGGTAGAACCGTGCCCAGCTCTGTGAGTAAATGGGCGAACTGTTGTAAATGGCAATGATCATTACATACCTTTTCAAATCAAGTTAACATTTTTAATTATTTTTAATTTGACTGCCTCGTTAGTCTAGTGGTCCCAATCGCGACTGCTACGCTAGAGGTCTTGGGTTCGATCCCCAGGTCGAGCAGAGTTATTGGGTTTTTCTATGAAAGTCTCAGTAGCAGCTCGGAGTCTGGATTTGTGCCCGGCGAATGGCAATAGGCTCGCCCCCTATAACATGGGACCTAAACATAGCGGCGAACTGTGGGTGTATTTACATTAAGTACACCTCTGCCTAACCCTTCGGGGAATACAGGCGTGATAGTATGTTATGTCATGATTTTTAATTATAAATCTATGAGTTCCAATAATTAATAGGTAACAATATCTAAAATTGAAAAAAAAAACGATTTTCAGACCGTCTTCAGCCAGTGCACCAGCCGTGCAGCTGTTGCTGATGCTTCGTATGGTGGGTATGGTTTGGGCGCTGGCTTAGCTGGTTCTTATGGATTAGGTGGTTCCTATGGATTGGCCGGTGCCGGTTTGGGTGCTCCTTTCGGTCTAGCTGGAGCTGGTTTGGGTGCCCCTTACGGATTGGCTGGAGCTGGTTTGGCATATGACGGACTCGCATACGGTGCTGGTTATGGTGCTGGACTTGCTCCGTACGGCGGTGTTGGTGAAGGCAACGTGGCGGTCGCTGGTGAGCTGCCAGTCGCTGGTACTACCGCCGTCGCCGGTCAGGTGCCCATCATGGGTGCTGTGAACTTCGGTGGTGCTATTCCGGCTGCTGGTGCTGTGTCTATCGCTGGACAATGTGCTTGCGGCTGTGGTGCCAACGGTTACTTGTACTAGGCACAACCAATTGTGACGTTCAAAAAAGGGAATGAAATAAACATATACAGCAGCATTTTCATTGTTTTCATTTCAATTGTTATTTTCTATACCATGAAAGCTAATGACAAATTAAACACGCTGATCAATAATTATATAGACAGATACCTTGTCTATATAATTATTGATCAGCGTGTTTACTTTCTATACCTTAGAGAACACGTTACGGTTTATAAAATAATGTGAAATATTTTTTGAGGAATGGAAAGCAGGTAGGGAGGCCTATGCCCAGCAGAGCAGCAAAAAAATGTTTTTGTCAATAATCTAAAGTCATAAAAATCCCTAGAAATAGAAATACCTATGGAAATATGAGGCTGTAGGCTAGTAGGTACTTAATATAATTTGTATGCCTATGGGTACAATGTAGCGCACCAGTTTAAGAATGTGACATCTAATGTAATTTTTACCTACATTGACAAATAAATAATGCGAAGCGTCGGTAGCCTAATGGCTAGGGCTTCGGACTTGCGATCATATGGTTGCCGGTTCGAACCCCACCCATTGCACTACCGACGTGAACCCACTCGTAACACAAGCATTTAGCTTAGCACGAGGGGTTAACAAGAATACTAGCAATGTGTGACCCACATCGCTAGTAAGCTTTTTTTTTTAAAAAAAAAAAAAAAAAAATTCTATTTCAAATCACATCACGCTACGACCCTTAAAAGTGGGGCAAAACAAGTAAAACGGTGAGACATAGCTGCTTATTGTTAGCATGTAGTACAACCTAAACGATGAAGCTATGAACAATGCTTGTCTACACGAAGGCACTTATCGGAGCGGGTCACTTGCAGAGTGGCCAACTGCGATAATTGCCAATACGATTGTTCACTAGGATCACTCATTAAGAGGAGTGTCCCTCGCGAACGCAACAATGTTGCACAGTTATCGCTGTCTCTATCCCTCGCGATGCGAACGCGTGCCCGAGAGGAGAAACAACAATACATTTGCAACATTTTCACGCGTATTTCTTATGCTCCGAATTTTGGAGATTACTCCTATAATATTGTTAATACGTAAAAAAAAAACTTGTAAAAATATATTCACTATATTATCTGGGTTTCTTTCGAATCAGAATGTTTCTGTATTGATACATTGCCGAGAAATACTAGCATAAAGTGGGGCCGTTTTTCAACGAAAATTGCCAATCTTTGAGCTCGTGTAACTTTTTAACCGTATATTGAAATGAAATTGTATACTACAGGAACACGTATTTTAATGATAAGATTGTTACTGCAAAATTCCAAAGACTTTCATTTGTTAATATTCAAGATAAGACCAAACTACGTTTGTATGGAGCGCGGAGCGGATACTATCCTCTTAAGCAATTAGACTAACTCTTAGCTTAGTGCTAAGAGTTAGTCGCGATGCTAAGTAAGTAGAAGAGTTTCTACCACCGAGAAGTTCGAAAATCTCAGTTCTCTTACAAGATGCCTATCTAAATGCCAGGCAGGACCTGTCCTGACACGAAGAATTATAGAGGTAATCTTTGGGAATAATTAGGTATATTAGTATGTAAAGGTCCTTTTACAAGATATGCAGTAATTGAATAAAACTTGTGATAAGTCCGTTCCAAAAGTGTGTCAATAGTTAATACAAATTGATGCATATGGCACGCGACACAATTATCTATGAATACATACTAGACAATCAACGTAATTATCAAATAATAGATAAATTATTATCATAGCATAAGTTAACATTTTGATAATAATTGCAGAACGTGTAAATGTTGGTAACATTATATGGCATAGAAAGATTCACTCATTATGTTTTAGCATAAGGTAGTGCAGTGATAGCCTTGTGATAAGACCATTGGACTGCCAAGTCAAAGGTCTCGAGTTCGAATCCAAGGCACGAACCTCTGACTTTTCGAAGGTATGTGCGTATTAATAATTAATTATCACGCGCTTAAACGGTGAAGGAAAACATCGTGAGGAAACCTGCATGCCTGAGAGATTTTCTTGACGGCGTGTAAAGTCTGCCAACCCGCAGTAGGCTAGCGTGGCGGACTATAGCCTAATCCCTCTCGTACTGAGACGAGACCCGTGCCCAGCAGTGGGAAAATATAATGGGTTGATGATGATGATGTTTAAGCATTAAATGGGATATACATAAATCCACAAGGATACGAATTTTCTAGTTAAAGAAAAATTCTGCCTCAGTCTTAGTTCTAACCTGCATCCCTCCGGTTAAGTACACCGGACGCTTTTGCCAAAAAAGCACCCACGTCTTAACGTAACGTTGGCATAATCTATTGATAAAACATAGGTATTACTATGTCTCTCAACCGACATGACTTGTTTCCAAGTTTTCTAGTCAAGACATTTCAAGCTTTCAATCTATGGAATACTGACCGTTCATACTATATATTATTCAATACTGGTGAACTATAGGGCGAAAAGACAAGTGGGGTTTTTATTCGGTACGAGTCCTACACCCTGCCGATCTCCTTGTGGCAGACGCAGATCAGAAGATCTGCTGCAGGCCTAGTGCCCTCACTCGGCAAGGGAATGGATATAAATCGAGCTGCATTGTACCATATATTCTGATTTCTTCATGTCGAAGAAGTTTTCAGATCACCAAAGGATTTATTTGTCAAACAAAACAACAACAAAAATATTGCATGCACATAGATTTATTGAGTCCAAGAAGTGATGAATATCAATCAGTTGTATTTGACGAACACGTTCTTAAAACCCGCAGCCTAAACCTCTGCCAGCATAACCGGCGCCGTAGCCAAGACCAGCACCGTAACCAAGACCAGCACCGTAGCCAAGACCAGCACTGTAACCAAGACCAGCACCGTAACCAGCAAGACCAGCAGCCGAGCCATAGGCAGCATTGTCACTGACCATGGCGTTTATGCCATTACCGCAGGCGTGGTTGACGGCACCAGCACCAGCAGACGGCACCACACCCTCCATAGCCACGGTACCCACAAACGGCAGCTCACCACCCACGGCTAGAGCACCTTCATAATAGTTATCAGATGCTACAGAGATACCGACAGGAGCGATGGCAGAGACACTGGAGACGGGCAGAGCGCCGCCACTGGTGGCAGTAAACTCCAAGGCACTGCCTCCATAACCAACGCCGATTCCATTGTAGCCAAGGGCACCGCCTGCGTAGCCAGCGCCGAGTCCGTTGTAACCGAGACCTATGCCTGCCAAGCCAGCACCATAACCAAGTCCATCATATGCCAAACCAGGGGCAGCCAAGCCACAGGAACCAGCAAACTGGCTAAGTGCAGACTGAAAATGAGGTAAAATTGTATTATAAATTGTCGTGTTCTTTTTAAGATAACTAAGTACAAAAAATATTTTATTACCTTGACCAGGAGAGCCTGAGCGCAGAGGATGAGGATAGCCTTGACAGACATTGTAGTTTGTTTCAAGTTCTGACACAAGAATGATGTTCGAATTGCCTGCAAGTCGTTTTATACTAAACTGTGTTATCAAATTCTAGGAATATTAAGTAAATTGGTAAGTGAAAATAAAGGTTAAGACCTTGTGAAACCTGATAAGCCTAAAGTTTACCAACAAAGGAATCCATAATTATTGTGACACTATTAATTGCTTTTTCTTAAATTACGAAATAAATAATCTCCTCATGGTTGATATCAACAATTTGTCAAGTATAAAAACACGGCACCGTTTCAGTTCATCATTCAGTCTTCAGCTTGTTGTTGAACAGAAACAAACTTCAAACATGAATACCTTCACTGTTGTGTTCCTCTGCATCCAAGCTTGCTTGGTCCAGGTAAGAATTAACGTTACTACAATTTTACCAGGAGCTTAGTTAGAAACAGAAGCTTAGGTCATAGGTATTTTAAGATATGGCAAACCCTATAGCTTTTATATCAAAAACATAAAATAATTATCACCATACAAAAAACATTTAACATCATATTATATTATGAGTTCTCAGAACGAGTCTGCTCTCAAACTGAGAGGGTGGCAGATTTTGTACGAATAAGAGTTCATTCGAGTTAGTCTATCAGGCATGCAGGTTTTCTTACGATGTTTCCTGATAATTAATCAAATTATAATTAAGCATATAATTTTATAAATATCAAGTTGCCTTGGATTTTGACTTTAGACAGCGATGTAATTTTTTTATTGTTTTCTATTTAAATAAATTTTCTTTTTCCAGTCCGTCTTCAGCCAGTGCACCAGCCGTGCAGCTGTTGCTGATGCTTCGTATGGTGGGTATGGTTTGGGCGCTGGCTTAGCTGGTTCCTATGGATTAGGTGCTCCCTATGGATTGGCCGGTGCCGGTTTGGGTGCTCCTTTCGGTCTAGCTGGAGCTGGTTTGGCATATGACGGACTCGCATACGGTGCTGGTTATGGTGCTGGACTTGCTCCGTACGGCGGTGTTGGTGAAGGCAACGTGGCGGTCGCTGGTGAGCTGCCAGTCGCTGGTACTACCGCCGTCGCCGGTCAGGTGCCCATCATGGGTGCTGTGAACTTCGGTGGTGCTATTCCGGCTGCTGGTGCTGTGTCTATCGCTGGACAATGTGCTTGCGGCTGTGGTGCCAACGGTTACTTGTACTAGGCACAACCAATTGTGACGTTCAAAAAAGGGAATTAAATAAACATATACAGCAGCATTTTCATTGTTTTATTTCAATTGTTATTTTCTATACCATGAAAGCTAATGGCAAATTAAACACGCTGATCAATAATATATAGACAGATACCTTGTCTATATAATTATTGATCAGCGTGTTTACTTTCTATACCTTAGAGAACACGTTACGGTTTATAAAATAATGTGAAATATTTTTTGAGGAATGGAAAGCAGGTAGGGAGGCCTATGCCCAGCAGTGGAATCAAACGGGCTGATAAAAAAAATGTTTTTATCAATAATCTAAAGTCATAAAAATCCCTAGAAATAGAAATACCTATGAAAATATGAGGCTATAGGCTAGTACTTAATATAATTTGTATGCCTATGGGTACAATATAGCGCACCAGTTTAAGAATGTGACATCTAATGTAATTTTTACCTACATTGACAAATAAATATTTCTATTTCAAATCACATCACGCTACGACCCTTAAAAGTGGGGCAAAACAAGTAAAACGGTGAGACATAGCTGCTTATTGTTAGCATGTAGTACAACCTAAACGCTGAAGCTGGGCAATGCTTGTCTACACGAAGGCACTTATCGGAGCGGGTCACTTGCAGAGTGGCCAACTGCGATAATTGCCAATACGATTGTTCACTAGGATCACTCATTAATAGGAGTGTCCCTCGCGAACGCAACAATGTTGCACAGTTATCGCTGTCTCTATCCCTCGCGATGCGAACGCGTGCCCGAGAGGAGAAACAACAATACATTTGCAACATTTTCACGCGTATTTCTTATGCTCCGAATTTTGGAGATTACTCCTATAATATTGTTAATACGTAAAAAAAAAACTTGTAAAAATATATTCACTATATTATCTGGGTTTCTTTCGAATCAGAATGTTTCTGTATTGATACATTGCCGAGAAATACTAGCATAAAGTGGGGCCGTTTTTCAACGAAAATTGCCAATCTCAAAGATTGGCAATTTTCGTTGACTCGTTCGTTGATTCGTTGCTCGTGTAACTTTTTAACCGTATATTGAAATGAAATTGTATACTACAGGAACACGTATTTTAATGATAAGATTGTTACTGCAAAATTCCAAAGACTTTCATTTGTTAATATTCAAAATAAGACCAAACTACGTTTGTATGGAGCGCGGAGCGGATACTATCCTCTTAAGCAATTAGACTAACTCTTAGCTTAGTGCTAAGAGTTAGTCGCGATGCTAAGTAAGTAGAAGAGTTTCTACCACCGAGAAGTTCGAAAATCTCAGTTCTCTTACAAGATGCCTATCTAAATGCCAGGCAGGACCTGTCCTGACACGAAGAATTATAGAGGTAATCTTTGGGAATAATTAAGTATATTAGTATGTAAAGCTCCTTTTACAAGATATGCAGTAATTGAATAAAACTTGTGATAAGTCCGTTCCAAAAGTGTGTCAATAGTTAATACAAATTGATGCATATGGCACGCGACACAATTATCTATGAATACATACTAGACAATCAACGTAATTATCAAATAATAGATAAATTATTATCATAGCATAAGTTAACATTTTGATAATAATTGCAGAACGTGTAAATGCTGGTAACATTATATGGCATAGAAAGATTCACTCATTATGTTTTAGCATAAGGTAGTGCAGTGATAGCCTTGTGATATGACCATTGGACTGCCAAGTCAAAGGTCTCGAGTTCGAATCCAAGGCACGAACCTCTGACTTTTCGAAGGTATGTGCGTATTAATAATTAATTATCACGCGCTTAAACGGTGAAGGAAAACATCGTGAGGAAACCTGCATGCCTGAAAGATTTTCTTGACGGCGTGTAAAGTCTGCCAACCCGCAGTAGGCTAGCGTGGCGGACTATAGCCTAATCCCTCTCGTACTGAGACGAGACCCGTGCCCAGCAGTGGGACAATGTAATGGGTTGATGATGATGATGTTTAAGCATTAAATGGGATATACATAAATCCACAAAGATACGAATTCTCTAGTTAAAGAAAAATTCGGCTTCAGTCTTAGTTCTAACCTACATCCCTCCGGTTAAGTACACCGGACGCTTTTGCCAAAAAAGCACCCACGTCTTAACGTAACGTTGGCATAATCTATTGATAAAACATAGGTATTACTATGTCTCTCAACCGACATGACTTGTTTCCAAGTTTTCTAGTCAAGACATTTCAAGCTTTCATTCTATGGAATACTGACCGTTCATACTATACATTATTTAATACTGGTGAACTATAGGGCGAAAAGACAAGTGGGGTTTTTATTCGGTACGAGGCCTACACCCTGCCGATCTCCTAGTGGCAGACGCTTCATGGGGATTTTCCAACATTTCTTTACAAAAAAGAAATTGGTAGTTAGACCTAGCAAAGGCATTAACCCTCTTCCGTACGTCTCATGGTTTCCATGCTTTAAAGGATTCTTAAAAGATTTATGGAACTCACATGATTTCTGTATGAACCTTCATCAGAAGATCTGCTGCAGGCCTAGTGCCCTCTCTCGGCAAGGGAATGGATATTAATCGAGCTGCATTGTACCATATGTTCTGATGATGAAGATGAAAACTTCTTCATGACGAAGAAGTTTTCAGATCACCAAAGGATTTATTTGTCAAACAAAAGAACAACAAAAATATTGCATGCACATAGATTTATTGAGTCCAAGAAGTGATGAATATCAATCAGTTGTATTTGACGAACAAGTTCTTAAAACCCACAGCCTAAACCTCTACCTCTACCTCTACCTCAGCCAAGCCACAGGAACCAGCAAACTGGCTAAGTGCAGACTGAAAATAAGGTAAAATGTCATTGTTTTGTAGGAAAAAAATTGTAATTTTTGTAAACTTTTCAACTGACTTCAAAAAGGAGGAGGTTATTAAATCGACTATGTTTTTTTATGTTTGTTACCTCAGAACTTTTGTCTAGGTGAACCGATTTTGATGTTCTTTTTTATTTCAAAGCGAGTGCTTTCCGTTTTGTCCCATTTTAAATTGGTCCAGTTAACCATATAATTCTTAAATTTACATTAAGTACTTATATGCGCGACATATGGTCGAATAACTCAATATATTTGAAGCGGCGGTAGCCTAATGGCAAGGGCGTCGGATTTGCGATCATATAGTTGCCGGTTCGAACACCACCCATTACACTACCGACGTGAACCCACTCGTAACACAAGCATTTAGCTTAGCACGAAGGGTTAACAAGAATACTAGTAATGTGTGACCCACATCGCTAGTAAGCTTTTTTTTAATAAAATAAAAGAAATGTCACGCCAACCGATTTCGATGATTCTTTTTGTTTGGTAGGTTATAGTTTAGAAGTGGTTCCATTAAAATTTTATAGAAATCGGTTGAGCGGTTTTAAAAAAATCAACAAAAATCTAAAAATTCACTCCGAAACCTCGCTGTCTCATTTGAGCAGTACATTTAGTTGGCTTACAAGTATTATATATAAACAAAACTTTCCACAAAAAATAAAAAAATATAAATATTTACTTCTAACAAAATAGTTAAACCGCCTTTAAATAATAATAAAATAATTTTATGTCTAAAACAGTTTCGGAAGTCGGTGGCAAAAACAAAAGAACCACTCAAATTGAAGTCACCGACTTCCGCAACTGTTTTAAATTATTTTATTATTTTTTGAAGGTGGCTTTGACTTTTTTGTTAGAAGTTAATAAGTTAACTGTATTTATTACTTAGACTAAAAAAATATTTAATTACCTTGACCAGGAGAGCCTGGGCGCAGAGGATGAGGATAGCCTTGGCAGACATTGTAGTTTGTTTCAAGTTCTGACACTGATGTTCAAAGCGTCTGCAGGTTATTTTATACTAAGCTGTGTTATCAAATTCTAGGAATATTCTGTAAATGGGTAAGTGAAAATTAAGGTATTAACCTTGTGAAACCTAATAACATTATACTTTAAGTTTATAAATATCTTCATTTCAGATATTTTTGTAAATCAGTAAAGGATAATCTTTTTGTATTTTTTTAAGGCATTTTCCATGCAAAGATTATTAAGTTATTTTAGTGACAGAAGTGACAAAGATTATTAAGTTATTTTAGTGACAGAAGTGACAAAGATTATTAAGTTATTTTAGTGTTAGTTCAGTGACGACTGACGTCGCCTCAAAGACGTTAATTAAAAAAAGTGAAGGCAAATTTCGACATGATGGGTGGGAGTTGCGGTGGCTTAGCGGTCATAGCGTCTGGTGTACTTAACCAGAAGACGCAGGTTCGAATCCTGCCCGCGGTCGTATTTTTCCTTCACAAAAATAACTCAGTAAAGGATAAGTTTTTCGACAAACAAAAGAACAACAACAAATATTGTACGCACATAGCTTTTAATGTTCAAGAAACCATGAATATCAAATCAATCAGTTATTTTGGCAAAAAAGTACTTAAAGTCCGCATCCGAAACCTCTGCCAGCATAACCAGCACCGTAGCCAAGACCAGCACCGTAGCCAAGACCAGCACCGTAGCCAAGACCAGCACCGTAGCCAAGACCAGCACCGTAGCCAAGACCAGCACCGTAGCTAAGACCAGCACCGTAACCAAGACCAGCAGCCGAGCCATAGGCGGCATTGTCACTGACCATGGCGTTTATGCCATTACCGCAGGCGTGGTTGACGGCACCAGCACCAGCAGACGGCACCACACCCTCCATAGCCACGGTACCCACAAACGGCAGCTCACCACCCACGGCTAGAGTACCTTCATAATAGTTATCAGATGCTACAGAGATACCGACAGGAGCGATGGCAGAGACACTGGAGACGGGCAGAGCGCCGCCACTGGTGGCAGTGAACTCCAAGGCACTGCCTCCATAACCAGCGCCGATTCCATTGTAACCAAGGGCATTGCCTGCGTAGCCAGCGCTGAGTCCGTTGTAACCGAGACCTATGCCTGCCAAGCCAGCACCATAACCAAGTCCATCATATGCCAAACCGGGGGCAGCCAAGCCACAGGAACCAGCAAATTGGCTAAGTGCAGACTGAAAATGAGGTAAAATTGTATTATAAATTGTCGTGTTCTTTTTAAGATAACTAAGTACAAAAAATATTTTATTACCTTGACCAGGAGAGCCTGAGCGCAGAGGATGAGGATAGCCTTGACAGACATTGTAGTTTGTTTCAAGTTCTGACACAAGAATGATGTTCGAATTGCCTGCAAGTCGTTTTATACCAAACTGTGTTATCAAATTCTAGTTATATTAAGTAAATGGGTAAGTGAAAATAAAGGTTAAGACCTTGTGAAACCTGATAAGCCTAAAGTTTACCAACAAAGGAATCCATAATTATTGTGACACTATTAATTGCTTTTTCTTAAATTACGAAATAAATAATCTCCTCATGGTTGATATCAACAATTTGTCAAGTATAAAAACACGGCACCGTTTCAGTTCATCATTCAGTCTTCAGCTTGTTGTTGAACAGAAACAAACTTCAAACATGAATACCTTCGCTGTTGTGTTCCTCTGCCTCCAAGCTTGCTTGGTCCAGGTAAGAATTAACGTTACTGCAATTTTACCAGGAGCTTAGTTAGAAACAGAAGCTTAGGTCATTGGTATTTTAAGATATGGCAAACCCTATAGCTTTTATCCCAAGAACATAAAATAATTATCACCATACAAAAAACATTTAACATCATATTATATTATGAGTTCTCAGAACGAGTCTGCTCACAAAATGAGAGGGTGTCAGATTTTGTACGAATAAGAGTTCATTCGAATAAGTCTCTCAGGCATGCAGGTTTTCTTACGATGGTTCCTGATAATTAATCAAATTATAATTAAGCATACAATTTTAAAAATATCACGTTGCCTTGGATTTTGACTTAAGACAGCGATGTAATTTTTTTATTGTTTTCTATTTAAATAAATTTTCTATTTCCAGTCCGTCTTCAGCCAGTGCACCAGCCGTGCAGCTGTTGCTGATGCTTCGTATGGTGGGTATGGTTTGGGCGCTGGCTTAGCTGGTTCCTATGGATTAGGTGCTCCCTATGGATTGGCCGGTGCCGGTTTGGGTGCTCCTTTCGGTCTAGCTGGAGCTGGTTTGGGTGCCCCTTACGGATTGGCTGGGGCTGGTTTGGCATATGACGGACTCGCATACGGTGCTGGTTATGGTGCTGGACTTGCTCCGTACGGCGGTGTTGGTGAAGGCAACGTGGCGGTCGCTGGTGAGCTGCCAGTCGCTGGTACTACCGCCGTCGCCGGTCAGGTGCCCATCATGGGTGCTGTGAACTTCGGTGGTGCTATTCCTGCTGCTGGTGCTGTGTCTATCGCTGGACAATGTGCTTGCGGCTGCGGTGCGGCCAACGGTTACTTGTACTAGACATAACCAAACGTTCAAAAAAGGGAATGAAATAAACATATACAGCAGCATTTACATTGTTTTCATTGCAATTGTTATTTTTATACCATGAAACGCTAGTGACAAATTAAACACGCTGATCAATAATTATATAGTCAAGGTTTCTTCTCTCTTCTCCATGCCTCTCAAATATTATATTTTTATGTATAAACTAACGCCATGAACACCCTTGGAAACACTTATACCTATAAAAAACAGGTAAGAGAGTATAGCATATGTAAATTGGGTTCAGTAATGAACGCGTAGATATAAAAAAAAAGCATGCATAGGTGCGACTTTTTGGCATAAAAGTGGGAAAATACAGAAAGCCACTTGTTAAGATCGTTTGCTTCGTCCACATTCATATATCTTGCTTTAAACATGTGGGGAGAAGGTTTGAATCTGATCTTTTTGAAGGAGCTCACTAATAAGATCAATGTAGGTCTTTCTAGGACAGAGCCAAGTGGTACACACTAGGGGACCAATGTCCGGCAGTGGAATAGTACAGGCTGATGATAATGATGTTGATGTCTTTCTAGGGCGTCCCCTCCCGGGGGCTCCACTAGCACTATAGCCTAAACTATCTCAGCATAATGTTCTTCTTAACCGCGCAGTTGTCTTATGAAAGAATTATACACCTCATATAAAAATACACTTTTTACATTTAACGTCATTTCGACGGAAGAGAGAAGGCAAACTATCTATGTTTAATGTAGACATAATTTATAACTGAAATTATTACATAATTTTCAC
Source organism: Subacronicta megacephala (assembly GCA_958496365.1). Lineage (NCBI taxonomy): Eukaryota > Metazoa > Arthropoda > Insecta > Lepidoptera > Noctuidae > Subacronicta > Subacronicta megacephala. The sequence continues at coordinate 6,067,337 of OY292540.1, read as the reverse complement.
CTAATTGGCATTTTTATATAATTTTGATCTCCTATTTGTAGACACACACCAGTTTCAATTTGATTATATGAGTAAGACGCTGATCAGGTGGAGTGACGATTTGTAGAAGGCGGCTGGCAGCAACTAGATGAAAAGAGCTGAACATTGGACTCAGTGGCGTTCACTGAAAGAGGCCTACGTCCAGCAGTGAACGATTACGGGCTGAAGATGATGAGGATCATGTGGGTAAACAAGCAACGATCCACCTGATGGTAAATAGTCATCGCCGCTAACTTAACATGACCCTGAGTATCCCCTCAAGGGTCATGTTGAGGCCCACGTCAAGCAGTGAACGATTACGGGCTGAAGATGATGAGGATCATGTGGGTAAACAAGCAACGATCCACCTGATGGTAAATAGTCATCGCCGTTACCTTAACATGACCCTTGAGTATCCCCTCAAGGGTCATGTTGAGGCCCACGTCAAGCAGTGAACGATTACGGGCTGAAGATGATGAGGATCATGTGGGTAAACAAGAAACGATCCACCTGATGGTAAATAGTCATCGCTGCTAACTTAACATGACCCTTGAGTATCCCCTCAAGGGTCATGTTGAGGCCCACGTCAAGCAGTGGACGATTACGGGCTGAAGATGATGAGGATCATGTGGGTAAACAAGCAACGATCCACCTGATGGTAAATAGTCATCGCCGCTAACTTAACATGACCCTTGAGGGGATACCTCACAGTGAATCATAGGTTTTCTTTGGGAATATACCTAAGCATATTAGTATGTTTGAATAGGTTTGCTAAATACGAGTAACACGGTAATTTTATATTTGATTGTTAATACAAGTTAATGTACATGGCACGCGACAAAATTATCTATTTAATAATAGTATATCAACACTATTATCTATTAATAGATGAAATTATTATCATAGGCAAACTTAACATTTTGATAATAATCGCAGAATGTGTAAATCTTGGTAAATTTTATATGGCATAGAAAGATTCATTCATTCATTGTGTGCCAGATCTACATTATTTATATCAAGTTCATGAAATTTAAAGCAATACTGTTGCACACGAAAGTCACCCCTATTTCGATGGAATACGGGTCGTTCAAAGCATAAACTGTTTTATACTGGTCAACGCCCGTCCCATAGCCATAACAATAGGTCTAGAAAAGACAAGTTTTTAGTCGGTACCACTCCTATACAGGGTCGGAGGGACAGCGACGTACAAACGCTTACCATGAATTCAGTTCATGATTATGGACCCCGTTGCTTTGATATTTTTCGTCAGTTATAAAAAGCAGCAGTGCAATACTGTGCAGTGCAGTATGAAAAAGCTGTTGTTTTTTTTAAAAAGAGACGAAAAATTGCAAGTCAGGGTTGTCCAGAATTATGTTCCGAATTCATGGTAAGTGTTTGTGCGTCGATATCCCTTTGACCCTGTATAAGGGTATGGAGGACTCGTACTGATGGCTTGCCGGTGTGTGGCAGACGATCCATGAGGATAGCCGACCATTTTTTTTACAAAAAGTAGTAGTTAAACCTAGCAACGGCATTAACCCTCTACCATATGTCTATTGGTTTCCATGCTTTAAAGGTGTCTTAAAAGGTATAATGGCACATACATGAGTTTTTTTTTTAAAGTTCAGCGAAGGATTTATTTTGTCAAACAAAAGAACAACAAAAATATTGGATGCACATTGATTTATTGAGTTCAAGAAGTGATGAATATCAATCAGTTATCTTTGGTGAATAAGCTCTTAGAAGCCACAGCCGAAACCTCTGCCAGCATAACCAGCACCGTAGCCAAGACCAGCACCGTACCCAAGACCAGCACCGTAACCAAGACCAGCACCGTAACCAAGACCAGCACCGTAACCAGCAAGACCAGCAGCCGAGCCATAGGCAGCGTTGTCACTGATCATGGCGTTTATGCCATTACCGCAGGCGTGGTTGACGGCACCAGCACCAGCAGACGGCACCACACCCTCCATAGCCACGGTACCCACGAACGGCAGCTCACCACCCACGGCTAGAGTACCTTCATAATAGTTATCAGACGCTACAGAGATACCGACGGGAGCGATGGCGGAGAGACTGGAGACGGGCAGAGCACCGCCACTGGTGGCAGTGAACTCCAAAGCACCGCCTGCATAACCAGCACCGAGTCCATTATACCCAAGGGCACCGCCTGCGTAACCAGCGCCGAGACCGTTGTAACCAAGGGCACTGCCTGCCAAGCCAGCACCATAACCAAGTCCATCATATGCCAAACCGGGGGCAGCCAAGCCACAGGAACCAGCAAACTGGCTGAGTGCAGACTGAAAATAAGGTTAAAATTATTAGTCGCTATTATGTCAGGAAAAATTATGATGTTTGAACACTTTTTAAGATAACTGTAGTTATTACTTATTACGAAAAAAAATTTATTACCTTGACCAGGAGAGCCTGAGCGCAGAGGAGGAGGATAGCCTTGACAGACATTGTAGTTTTGTTTCGAGTTCTGACACAAGAATGATGTTCAAAGTGCCTGCAGGTTATTTTATACTAAACTGTGTTATCATATTCTAGAAATATTCTGTAAATGGGTAAGTGAAAATAAAGGTTAAGACCTTGTGAAACCTGATAAGCCTAAAGTTTACCAACAAAGAAGCCCATAATGGTTGTGACACTATTAATTGCTTAAATTGCTGTTTCTTAAGTTACGAAATACTATCTCCTAATGGTTGATATCAATAATTGGTCGGGTATAAAAACACGGCACTGTTTCAGTTCATCATTCAGTCTTCAGCTTATTGTTGAACATTAAACAAACATAATCATGAATACCTTCGCTGTTGTGTTCCTCTGCATCCAAGTTTGCTTGGTCCAGGTAAGCTTTAAAGGAGCTTAGTTAGAAGTAGAACGGTCGGACGGAAGTCTTTGGTATTTTAAGATATGGAAAACCCTTTAGCTGTATCCAAAGAACATAATAAAATTAATACCATATAAAAAATAATTACTATAATGGTTCTCAGAACGTCTCCTCACAGAATGAGAGGCATATATATTTTTTTCTTTAATTGATAAAGGGTTCAAGCAGGTTTTGAACCCACAATCCTTACGCAGGGCCTAATGTCGGTTTGCAGACTTTATACGAAAAAGAAAAGTCTCTCAGACATGCAGGTTTCCATACGAAGTTTTCTGATAATTAATCAAATTATTATTAACAAAATAATTTTAAAAATATCAAGTTGCCTTAGATTTTAACCTGATACAGCGATGTCATTTTTAGATTGTCTTCTATTTAAATCAATTTTCTATTTCCAGTCCGTCTTCAGCCAGTGCACCAGCCGTGCAGCTGTTGCTGATGCTTCGTATGGTGGGTATGGTTTGGGTACTGGCTTAGCTGGTTCCTATGGATTAGGTGCTCCCTATGGATTGGCCGGTGCCGGTTTGGGTGCTCCTTTTGGTCTAGCTGGTTCTGCTCTGGGTGCCCCTTACGGATTGGCTGGAGCTGGTTTGGCATATGACGGACTCGCATACGGTGCTGGTTATGGTGCTGGACTTGCTCCGTACGGCGGTGTTGGTGAAGGCAACGTGGCGGTCGCTGGTGAGCTGCCAGTCGCTGGTACTACCGCCGTCGCCGGTCAGGTGCCCATCATGGGTGCTGTTAACTTTGGTGGTGCTATTCCGGCTGCTGGTGCTGTGTCTATCGCTGGACAATGTGCTTGCGGTTGTGGCGCACCCTACGGTTACTAAACGACTTTGACTGAGATTCATAAAAACCGGAATAAATGATACACTAACAGCATTTATAGCATGTTTTTATTTAACACTAACTTTGTTCTTGGGCGTAAAAAAATATTTATATACCCATCGTTTCCATGGCATTTTATCCTTTACAGTTTTCACGATTATTATAGCATCACGCCTTTTATTCCCCGAAGGTTCAGGCAGAGGTATACCTACTAGTGTACACTAGGGTGAAGCGAAAAAAAAAAATGCACATTAAAAGTTGCATTTTTTTGCAAGGGTTACGATAAAATAAAACAATATTGCAACCATTTTTAGCGACCTACTGCCCTATAAACATTTAAAAATAGTTGTTGTAAACAAAGTATGTTGTTTAACATATAAAAATTGTTGCTCTGCCTCTTAAGTCTAGTGGTCCCAATCGTGACTGCTACGCTAGAGGTCTTGGGTTTAATCCCCAGGTCGAGCAAAGTGTTATTGGGTTTTTCTATGAAATTCCCAGTAGCAGCTCCTGGTCTGGATTTGTGCCCGGTTAATGGTAATAGGCTCGCCCCCTATTACATGTGACCTAAAGATACCGGCGAAATGTGGGTGTACTTTAATACACCTCTGCTTAACCCTTCGAGGAATACAGGCGTGATGGTATGTTATGTTATGTTAAAGTAAATCGTTTTTCATTGTTATGTTGAGTAGTAGAAAGATGTAAGTTAGTTGCGTTAAATGAAAGAAAATTAAAAAACCCCGACAATCATTATATCTCAACCGATTTTCATCAAACATAGCTAAGAACACTCCCGACTAATTCACCTTTCAAACAAAAAAAAAGCTAAATCGAAATCGGTTCATCCGTTCGGGAGCTACGATGCCACAGACAGACACACACACACACACAGACACGTCAAACTTATAACACCCCATCGTTTTTGCGTCGGGGGTTAAAAATAGAAATTCAATCGACGGTGGAGAGACATTAACAGATACATTTTAAAAATAAAATAATAATATACTTGTACCTAACTATCTTCTTCATCATCATCATCAGCCTGTACTAGTCCCCTGCTGGACGCAGACCTCTCCTACTGAACGCCACAGAGCCCGATCTTCGGCTTTCCTCATCCAGTCACTGCCAGCTGCCTTCCGCAAGTCGTCACTCCATCTGACCGGCGGGCGCCCTACACTACGTTTGCCTAGACGCGGTCTCCACTCGAGAACTCGCTTGCTCCAGCGTTTGTCGGTTCTCCGACAGATGTGACCGGCCCATTGCCACTATCTTGCTCCCATGCAACTTTTAGCAGGAATTGAAGTTCGTTTACGTAACTTTTTTTCTATACATTGACGCTCCATCCCAATGTACATTTTTTTTCTTTTTTTTGGTTGGTTGGTTCAACGTTTCATACCTAAATAAATAAATACAGACTGCCTCGTTGGTCTAGTGGTCCCAATCGCGACTGCTACGCTAGAGGTCTTGGGTTCGATCCCCAGGTCGAGCAGTGTTATTGAGATTTTCTATGAAATTCTCAGTAGCAGCTCGGAGTCTGGATTTGTGCCCGGTGAATGGCAATAGGCTCGCCCCCTATTACTTACATGGGACCCAAACATACCGGCGAACTGTGGGAGTACATTAAGTGCACCTTTGCCTAACCCTTCGGGGAATACAGGCGTGATGGTATGTTATGTTATAAATAAATACATAATAATATTCGATAGCTCGATAGATCGACTGACTAGATAAGGTGTAGTTAACTAATACATGTGTGTGTGTAATAATAATTGTGTGTTGTACACGGCAAGGCGTAATTTTAGCCGGCCTCACTTTGTTCGCAAAGTTCCATCTTAACTTTTTATTTGATCTGAGGTCTTAAATAGAAATGCTTTTACAGTTATGTACATAGGTACTCAGTTTTCTTGTACTATTTATTGCAATTTACGTGGTTTAAGAAGGGATAGGCAGAGGTATACTAATGTATACCCACAGTTCACCGGTACCTACGTATAAGCTCCATGTAATATGGGGCGAGGCTATTACCATTAACGGGGCATAAATCCAGACATCGAACTGCTTCTGATAACCAAATTTTTTTTTCTCTAGCCATTACTGTCCCACTGCTGGGCAAAGGCCTCCCCCAATACCTTCCAGGTGCTCTTTTCTTGCCACCTCGAACCAGCAGGGATATAAGGGGTCCCAAATAACATCTTCGGGACCCAAGCCAACCTCACCTGCTCGTGGTGCACCCTGCTTTTAGCAAACGAGGCTATGGCGACCCACCAACACACACTAGACCAGCGTGGTGGGATACGGTCCAACCCCCCATAATGCATAGAGGAATAAGAGACCCCAATTATACTTTAAAATATTTCTTTGACCAGTAGAAAGCCACAGTATTCCCGATTAACATAGGTTTCTACTTTACCATAACTTTATATTATGGGGGCAAGGTGGTGCCCCTTAAACACTTACGTTAGATAGTGAACCGAATTACAATATACTTTAAGTTTAGATTTCTTCATTTGCGATAAATTTTCAAATCAGTAAAGTATAAATATTTCGACAAACAAAAGAACAGCAACAAATATTGTATGCACATAGATTTTAATTTTCAAGAAACCATGACTATCAGATCAATCAATTGTCTTTGACAAATAAGTTCTTACAGGCCGCAGCCAAAACCTCTGCCAGCATAACCAGCACCGTAGCCAAGACCAGCACCGTAACCAAGACCAGCACCATAACCAAGACCAGCACCGTAACCAGCAAGACCGGCAGCCGAGCCATAGGCGGCATTGTCACTGATCATGGCGTTTATGCCATTACCGCAGGCGTGGTTGACGGCACCAGCACCAGCAGACGGCACCACACCCTCCATAGCCACGGTACCCACGAACGGCAGCTCACCACCCACGGCCAGAGTACCTTCATAGAAGTTGTCAGATGCTACAGAGATACCGACGGGTGCGATGGCGGAGACACTGGAGACGGGCAGAGCGCCACCACTGGTGGCAGTGAACTCTAAAGCAGGGGCATAACCAGCACCGAGTCCATTGTAACCAAGGGCACCGCCTGCGTAACCAGCGCCGAGTCCGTTGTAACCAAGGGCACTGCCTGCCAAGCCAGCACCATAACCAAGTCCATCATATGCCAAACCGGGGGCAGCCAATCCACAGGAACCAGTAAACTGGCAAAGTGCAGACTGAAAATAAGGTTAAAATTATTAGTCGTTATTATGTCAGATAAAATAGTGACGTTTGAACACTTTTTAAGATAACTGTAGTTATAACTTATTACGAAAAATATTTTATTACCTTGACCAGGAGAGCCTGAGCGCAGAGGATGAGGATAGCCTTAACAGACATTGTAGTTAGTTTCGAGTTCTGACACAAGAATGATGTTCAAAGTGCCTGCAGGTCAATTTATACTAAACTGTGTTATCAAATTCAAGGAATATTCAGTAATTGGGTAAGTGTAAATATAGGCTTAAACTTTGTGAAACCTGATAAGCCTACTAAGGTTTACCAACAAAGGAATCCATAATGATTGTGACACTATCTCCTCATGTTTGATATCAATAACTAGTCAAGTATAAAAACACGGCATCGTTTCAGTTCATCATTCAGTCTTCAGCTTGTTGTTGAACAGAAACAAACTTCAATCATGAATACCTTCGCTGTTGTGTTCCTCTGCATCCAAGCTTGCTTGGTCCAGGTAAGAATAACGTTACTCCAATTTTACTAGGAGCTTAGTTAGAAGCAGAACGAAGTAACGTCTTTGGTATTTTAAGATATGCAAAAACCCCTTTAAATCACTGTATGGTGATAATTATGTTTTTTTGGATTCAGGTGTATCTAAAAACATAATAATTTACCATCATGGTTCTTAGAACGCGTCTCCTTACAGAATGAGAGGATTTAACTTATACATTTATTCCTTTTCTTTTCTTTATAAAGGGTTTAAGCAGGATTTAAACCCACAGCTCTAACGCTGGCTTTATGCGGGTTTGCAGACTAATACGAATAAGAGTTCATTCAAGTAAGTCTCTTAGACATGCAGGTTTCCTTACGAAGTTCATGGTGCCTTGGATTTTGACATGATTCAGTGTATGATTTCACAGTCATGTAACTGCTGATTTTTGAGATTGTTTATTGACTATTTAAATATTTTTTTTGTTTCCAGACCATCTTCAGCCAGTGCACCAGCCGTGCAGCTGTTGCTGATGCTTCGTATGGTGGGTATGGTTTGGGCGCTGGCGCTGGCGCTGGTTCCTATGGATTAGGGGCTCCCTATGGATTGGCCGGTGCCGGTTTGGGTGCTCCTTTCGGTCTAGCTGGTTCTGCTCTCGGTGCCCCTTACGGATTGGCTGGAGCTGGTTTGGCATATGACGGACTCGCATACGGTGCTGGTTATGGTGCTGGACTTGCTCCGTACGGCGGTGTTGGTGAAGGCAACGTGGCGGTCGCTGGTGAGCTGCCAGTCGCTGGTACCACCGTCGTCGCCGGTCAGGTGCCCATCATGGGTGCTGTGAACTTCGGTGGTGCTATTCCGGCTGCTGGTGCTGTGTCTATCGCTGGACAATGTGCTTGCGGTTGTGGCGCCCCCTACGGTTACTAGACGACTCTGACTGAGATTCATAAGAACAGGAATAAATGATACACTAACAGCATTTATAGCATATTTTTATTTAACACTTACTTTGTACTCGGGCGTAAAAAAATATTTATATACCCATCGATTCCATGGCATTTTATTCTTTACAGTTTTCAAGATTATTATAGCATCACGCCTTTTAACCCCCGAAGGTTCAGGCAGAGGAGTACCTACTAGTGTACATTAGGGTGAAGCGAAAAAAATATATGCACATTAAGAGTTGCATTTTTTTACAAGGGTTACGAAAAAACTAAAAAATATTGCAACCATTTTTAGCGGTTTACTGCCCTATAAACATTTATTAAAAATTACTAATTGACAAAAATCAGAGATTACCTTCGAACAATTTTTATACATACCATCACGCCTGTATTCCCCGGTTAGGCAGAGGTGTACTGATGTAAACCCACAGTTCGCCGGTATGTTTAGGTCCCATGTAATAGGGGGTGAGCCTATTGCCATTCACCGGCCACAAATCCAGACTCCGAGCTGTTACTGAGAATTTCATAGAAAAACCCAATTACACTTTGCTCGACCTGGGGATCGAACCCAAGACCTCTAGCGTAGCAGTCGCGATTGGGACCACTAGAGGCAGTTACAAATTTACAAAAATCAGAGATTACCTTCAAACAGTTTTCATATGTTAAACAACATTACTTTTGTACCGTATTTAATGTATGTATGTAATTTACATCGTATGAATTATTTTGTATGTAGGTATTATCATTCTTAGCTAATATCATGAACTCAAAACGCAATACATTATCAAAACCGCCGATTATGAACAAGAACAGCAGTGATTTCAGTGATAAGTGCGCTGATCAACAAATCTGCAAGGTTAAGCTACTTCTACCGCGGTTAGTGTGTGAATGGGTGACCATTCTTAACCTATTGAGACCCTTCTATGCCTCGGAGATCGTTGGTTGTATTACGTACACCTTTGACAATTGTTAGAGGTACTCAGAAGCCCAAAAAGCCTGACAACTAGTCTATTCTTCAAATATCGGTGTTGCCCAGAAATTGGGTTGCGGAGGTCTGATGGCAGTCGCTTCGTGTATACTGATATTCGTGTATACTGATATTCAGTTGTATGAGGTTGGACTGGAAACGACCCCAAAATAATTCGGAAAAAGGATAGAAGGAAGAAGTCCCAGCTGTGACTTTTCGAATAAAACATTTTGTATTACATACATACCATTACGCCTGTATTCCCCGAAGGGTTAGGCAGAGGTGTTCTTAATGTACACCCACAGTTCGCCGGTATGTTTAGGTCCCATGTAATAGGGGGCGAGCCTATTGCCATTCACCGGGCACAAATCCAGACTCCGAGCTGCTACTGAGAATTTCATAGAAAAACTCAATAACACTTTGCTCGACCTGGGGATCGAACCCAAGACCTCTAGCGTAGCAGTCGCGATTGGGACCACTAGACCAACGAGGCAGTCAATTTGTTTTAATAGTTATTTTAATTTTGTATTAATAGTTATATATTTTATTTACAACACTTCTAAAGTAGACCCTCTGATGATCTGATCCACTAGACTAATGACTGCCTCATTAGTCTAGTGGTCCTAAGCGCGACTGCTACGCTAGATGTCCTGGGTTCGATCGCAGGTCGAGCAAAGTGTTGTTGGGTTTTTCTATGAAATTCCCAGTAGCAGCTGCAACAGAATGAAACCACGGATCGGAGTATAACTGATTTATTTAGATCTACCGCCTATTACAAATATATCAATGGCACATTATTGATGTACCTACATTACACATCCCACCACCAAATCGAAACCATAAACATAATAAAAATAATCTATACATTTCTAGTCCACCAACATCGTAAGTATATATATAAATAACCAGACGTATAAAATAATCACTGTTTTTTGTTATGTCTATCGTGAGCTCTCTTGGCTCGTGCCGAGGCGTCGGAGTGCGGCTGAACCCTTGACTCGCTATCAAACGCGTCCGAAAACTCATCACCCGAATCCATCACTACATTTTCCGGTTCAGTCTGATCCGCGCCATCACGACTCGCGCCAGCCGCCTCTGACTGTATATCGTGCCCGTCAGACCCATCGGTTTCTTCCTCTATTGGCTGCGTGCTCGTACGTGATAAGGAATAGCGACTTTGACTACGAAGGGGGACAAGTTGGTCGTGGTGCCTGCGCCATTCCACCCCTTCTCCCACCTTTATTTTACAAGACACCGGGCCTGTAACTTCAGTAACGTAACCTTTCGCCCACTTGTTCCCTTTCCTGGAATAATCACGGGCGAGCACATGTTC